>ML661912.1:350995-509594 GCA_007570785.1 Antilocapra americana | reverse complement strand
CCTCCCTCTGAACCTCGGGTCCTCCTCCCTCTGACCAGCAGGCCCTCCTTGCTTGCTGCCCCCAGCAGCCATTGTGTGAGTCTGAAGCATGCAGCCTGCAGCTCTCGGGGCCAGATCCTTGGGCTGTTTTTGGAAACAATCAGCGTTGCATCCAAGTGCCCGCAGTTGAGCTGACAGACCCACTGGGGTTGTTTATTACAAGGAAAGGGAGTCGCTGGGGGAACCAGTTGTTAACAAAGAACATGAAGCCCCCTGGACCAAACTGCCGTCAGCCCTCCCCAAAGCCTTCTGTGTTTGACCCACATCAAGTAATTGCATCAGCAAACTCCTGTCTGCTCCTGCCCCCTCCCTGCCAGAGCGTCTTCCTCCTTCAAAGTGAGTTTCAAGGAGCCTGAGGTGGACAGGTGTGCGGCTGGTGAGGCGACACTCGGGAAGGCCAGTGTGGCCGGAGCAGGAGTGGCAGGCGACAGTGACACCCTGAAGAGGTAACCAGATCCAGACCAGGCAAGGAGTTAGCACTCTACTGTGAGCTGGCAGGGTGCTGGCTGGGCAGGCAGGGAGGAGTAGATGGTTTGCAGGCACACTGAAAACCAACAAAAATAAACACACACGTTGCTAATGGATTTGACTTGCAGGCAGAGGGGTGGGAAAACCTATGATGCTGCGTTTTGTTTTTTCCTTTTTCAAGCAATCAGTTTAATATTGACACCCTTTTCTCCAACTGTGGAGACGAAGACAGGGACAGTTTCCTTTGTGTGGAAGACCAGTGGCCATGGAGCTGGGACACCCCCGAGAAGCCCAGGTGGCAACGTCCACTCTCTTTTCCTCGGGGGAAAGAGTAGGCAGAAATAAAGTGTGGAAGTAGTTAGCAACAGATAGGACGTGGAGCCAAGTAGTGACTGATCACAACTAGAAAGAAAAGGCAGACAGAAAGAGAGTACAGTTCCGTTCAGTTCAGTTGCTCAGGCATGTCAAACTCTTTGCGACCCCATAAACCAAAGCACGCCAGGCCTCCCTGTCCATCACCAACTGCCAGAGTCCACCCAAACTCATGCCCATTGAGTCAGTGATGCCATCCAACCATCTCATCCTCTGTTGTCCCTTTCTCATCCGGCCCTTAATCTTTCCCTCAGCATCAGGGTCTTTTCAAATGAGTCAGCTCTTCGCATCAGGTGACCAAAGTATTGGAGTTTCAGCTTCAGCATCAGTCCTTCCAATGAATATTCAGGACTGATCTCCTTTAGGATGGACTGGTTGGATCTCCTTGGAGTCCAAGGGACTCTCAAGAGTCTTCTCCAACACCATATTTCAAAAACATCAATTCTTCAGTGCTCAGCCTTCTTTATAGTCCAGCTCTGACATCCATACATGACTACTGGAAAAACTATAGCCTTGACTAGACAGACCTTTGTTGACAAAGTGATGTCTCTGCTTTTTAATATACTGTCTAGGTTGGTCATAACTTTGCTTTGAAGGAGTAAGCGTCTTTTAATTTCATGGCCCCAGTCACCATCTGCAGTGATTTTGGAGCCCCCCAAAATAGTCAGCCACTGTTTCCACTGTTACCCCATCTATTTGCCATGAAACTATGAGGCTGGATGCCATGATCTTACTTAGAGACCGAGGAGGTATTCAGGTGAGGTTAGAGGGCAGAGAAAAAAAAATGTTATGTTACAAAAGCTGGCATGAGGACAGAAATATGTCCTTTGGTTCCTCAGCACAGAGGACTTAGGAGATGCTGAGAGGGACAGCTTCCTCACACTTCACCAGGAGTGGTGGAAGTCAAAGCCAGAGCAGAGGTCAGTGAAGGGTGAACGGGAGGCGAGGAGGAGAGGCGGTATGGTGTAGACATGACTCTGAGCCCAGAATGAAGCAGAGGCTTCACTGGGACTGAGTGAAGACATGAACTCAAATTCTCTGAGGTCCTTTCAGAATTCTTGCTTCGCTTTATGTACTGCCTGCATTTCTGAAAACTGTACGGCAAAGCAAAAAACAAATGCGAGGAATTATATTACTATCTTAGCTTTACTTCTGTTGAGTAAGATACAGTCACGTCGTAAAGAAACATGCCTGACACCTAGCACAACGCTGTGCGGTGATCCCAGCATGACTGAGAAGGGACCACATGCTTTGGTGTGGATGCACGAAACACACTGGCGGGTCTAGAGCAAAAATACACGTGAACGAGCTCTCTATGCCTGCAGCGTGGCCTTTGACGGTAGTGCAGTCCTTCTGACCCTCCACCAGGAGGCCACATGCTGTGGCTGTTTGACCGGTGGACAGAAATGAGGTTGCCGTGTTATGCTTCCTTCTGCTGGTACCCGTCAGGTGTGGCAGCTCCCTGGGTCCAGGAGCGATGCCCAGCGCTAGCGACCAGGTAAGGATAATGAGCTTACGGTACAGAGATGAAAACAGAGATGATCTGTATTCTGTTGGAAAGAGCCTAGAATTAACAGGCCACCAAGAAATCATCCTCAAGACTCCTTAGCAGAATCATAGATTGCCTTCTTGCATATCTCTTTTCCACTTTGATATAAGTGTACACTGGTTTGTGACACTTGATTGCTAGGGTCTTGTTAGTTATGTAGTTGCTTCAGGAATTCAAGGCAACTTTCTGCCTGGAAGAGCCAAATTGTGATTTTTATATGGAGACAGCACATGCTTTCTGATTCTTGAATCCATTTTTCAGTAACTGTTCACATTAAGTGGCCATACCTCCGTGGAAAACAAAGCAGGGATTTCTTAGAGAAAGGGCTATTTTGTAATCTAGATAAATACTTGGTGCGAGGGTTATTGAACTTGAAGGGGAGGCATTATGTCAGTTAGCTAGGAATTTGAAACTTCTTTGAAATTCTTTTTGGCTCCAGGAGAGGTAATAAATCTAGAAACTGTCAATTTACAAACGTGTTAACAGAATTTACATTTTAGTCGACTGACTATCCAACAGTGAAACAGTTAAGCTGAATTGATATAAGGGGGAAATTGACCTATAAGTAAGGGGCCCATGTCATTTATCCTCCAAACGGGGAAGCTCAGTCAGAGAGGGCAAAGGGGAGCTCTTAGCTTTTATGTCGAGACAGCAGACATCATCTTGGTCAGCCCTGGGGGAAGCCAGGATGTACTGTCACCGTTTGTACTGGTGAACTGTGATCTCTGAGGTTACTACTGCAACTCACTGAAGGCTCAGATGGTGGCTAGCATTTGTTTTAATTATTTTTTTATTGAAGGATAATTGCTTTACAGAATTTTGCTGTTTCCTATCAAACCTCAACATGAATCAGCCATAGGCATACATATATCCCCTCCCTTTTGAACCTCCCTCCCATCTCCCTCCCCAACCCACCCCTCTAGGTTGATGGCTAGCATTTTTTAGCATTTTTTTTTTTAAATGCTTCCTTCCCGGCTCAGTTGGTAAAGAATCTGCCTGCAATGCGGGAGACCTGGGTTTGATCCCTGGATCGGGAAGATCCCCTGGAGGAGGACATGGCAACCCACTCCACTATTCTTGCCTGGAGAATCCCCATGGACAGAGGAGCCTGGCGGGCTGCAGCCCATGGAGTCGCAAAAAGTCGGACACAACTGAGCAACTAAGCACAAGCAAATTTTAAAAAATACTCTACATCTTTTAAAAAATATCTATTTATTTATCCATCTTTCGTTGCACTAGTCCTTCCTTGCTGCACACGGGCTTTCTCTAGCTGCAGCAAGCAGGGCATGCCCTTCATTGCAGTGTGCAGACTTCTCACTGTGGTGGCTCCTCTCGTTGGGGGGCACAGGCCCTGGGCACACGGGCTGCAGCAGTTACAGCCCCTGGGCTCAGTAGCTGTGGCTCCTGGGTTCTAGAGCACAGGCTCAACAGTTGTGGTACGCAGGCTTAGTTGCTCCAAGGCATTTGAAATCTTCCCGGACCAGTGATTGAACCCATGTCCTCTGCACTGGCAGGCAGATTCCCAACCACTGTACCAAAAGGGAAGTCCAGCAATAACGCGTTTTTTAACTATGTGTATTGTTTTCTTAGGCATAATGCTATTGCACACTTAATAGAGTACAGTAGAATGTAAACCTTGCTTTTATACACACTAACTGTTAGCCTCTCGGTCGTGTCCAGCTCTTTGTGACCTCATGGACTGTAGCCCATCAGACTCCTTTGTCTGTGGAATTTTCCAGGTAAGAATACTGGAGAGGATTATCATTCCTTTCTCTAGGGGATCTTCCCCACCCAGAAATTGAACCTGGGTCTCCTGTGTTGCAGGCAGATTCTTTACCATCTGAGCCGCCAGGGAAGCCCTTTATATGCACTGAAGAACTTAAAAGTTTGTGTGACTCACTTTATTGCAATATTTACTTTATTGTAGTGATCTAGAATTGAACCCCTAATATCTCTGGTGAGTGAGTGAGTAAATGTCACTCAGTCGTGTCCCACTCTTTGCAACCCAAGGACTATACAGTCTATGGAATTCTCCAGGCCAGAATACTGGGGTGGGTAGTTGTTCCCTTCTCCAGGGGATCTTCCCAACCCAGGCCTTCTGCATTGCAGGTGGATTCTTTACTAGCTGAGTCACAAGGGAAGCCCATAATATCTCCAAGGCCTGCCTATATTAATGTAAGGATAAGGTTACGTGTCAGTATAAATATAAGTATAGATATTAAATAAGATATAGAGATAAAGCTAGAATCGGCTATCCAAGATGTAGCAAAGACAGCTGCTGGACAGATCACCATGGAAGCCTGGGATGGATGTTTTCAGGTCTTTCTGGAGCACCTTGCCAGCAGAGAAAGGATTTTTTTGTCAGGTGCAGCAAGAATCCGCATGAACATAAATGAGGCAGCATGCATTAATAAACAGATGACTGAGCTGGGAGTCAGCTGGTGTCAGATTCAGAATCAGGAACCAGTGTCTTAACTGAGGGAGTGTGGGCAAACAGCTCAACTCCTGGTCTTATCTTTGCGTTAGGGGGATGTGGGGGTTAGATCTGTATTTACTCTCAATTCTGCAGAATGGTCAAAGGTGTTACGAGGGGAGAAGATGCTCACGTAAGTGTTCTAGATTGTATGCAATGACATTTACTTCTTTATGGTTAGACTGAACCTATTTTGGGCTGCTGTGAAGCTCCCAGAAGGGAGGGTAGCTAGCAGCATATGTGTGTCTGTGTGTGTATGCATGCGCATGTGCACACACAAAGTCATGTCTGATTCTTTGGACTTTAGCCAGGGATTGAACCTGTGTCTCTTTGAGTCTCCTGCATTGGCAGGTCTATTCTTTACTACTGGCACCACCTGGGAAGCTCATGGTTAAAAGTGAAAGTGTTGGTCGCTCAGTCGTGTCTGACTCTTTGTGACCCCGTGGGCTAAAGCCCCTCAGTCTCCTCTGTCCATGGGATTCTCCAGGCAAGAATACTGGAATGGGTTGCTGTTCCCTCCTGCAGGGGATCTTCCTGACCCAGGGATCGAACTCATGTATCCTGCATTGGAGGCGGACTCCTTACTGTCTGAGCCACCAGGGAAGCCCGGGAAGCCCACGGTCCTGACTTAATGGACTCAACATTCGTTTTCAAGGAGTATCCATTGTGATTGATGACATCTAGACTATGTTGGGAAAATTGAATGGATGATCTGGAAGGGTTTTTTTTTCCTTATGATGTTCTCTGGCTATGGCTGCATAGAGGAGTTGAAATGAGAATTTCAATTCAGGGGTCCACATTGCTATCTCAAGCAGAGCTCTGTGCGATGAGAAAGGCCCATTTTGGAAATAGGTCATCTTCAGCTGCTTTCTGTCTTTTGTTCTGTAATTATAATGTGCATCAGGCAAGTTATCACAACCTATTTGGAGAATATTGGTTTAGCAGAATGTTTGATTACATCAATATTTGGAATGGTAAGGGACTTTTCTCATACTAATTACATCGAGAAGGACTAATGCTGTCTGTGGGGCTAAAAGGGGAAGCTTTGTTCATTATGTAAATGAAGGTAACTTAAGGGAGAAAATATTTTGAAAAGATGCTCTTTGGATTCTGGCTTGGGTATGGCTAATGGAGAGATAATCGAGGAGAAAAGAGTAAACCATCTTATCAAAGTTTATATAAATTCTAATTATCATAGATATGAGTCGGGCAGTTGATTGATTTGCTGGTCGTGCTGTTGGCTCATCGTTGATCTAAGTATTCCTCTTCTAGCAAGTGAGGTGTTTGATGTCTTCAAAGGAGATGAGACTATAGTTATCGCCTGAGATCCAGTACTCAGTCGGGCTTAGCCTGCTGAGGAGATAGGGCGGAGGGTCCCCATCGTCTCCACCTCCCAGACTACAGACTGGCGACGTGCCCTGCCCTCTGCATTCCCTCGTTTCCACGGTCTGCCCTCCTACCATCCCCACCTCCACAGGACCCCCCTTCTTCCCATTCTTCTTCCTGCTTTCTGTGGCCACACCTCTTCCCTGGTGGCTCAGACCATAAAGAATCTGCCTGCAGTGCAGGAAACCCGGGTTCGATCCCTGGCCTGGAAGATCCCCTGGAGAAGGGAAAGGCAACCCACTCCAGTATTCTTGCCTGGGAACTCCCATAGACAGAGTAGCCTGGCGAGCTATAGTCCATAGACTCTCAAAGAGCCAGACATGACCGAGTGACTCACACACACACACACACACACACACACACACACACACACACACATACACACATACACCTCTGTCTCATGCCCTCTCTCCATTTCTGTAATCTTGTAAGAGGCATCTACCTACTCCTCCTGCCAATGCATTTGGTACTGTTGAGGGGGGAGAAGGGGTTTTTCACATCTTCAGTGGCTTTCTATGACCTTTGTGATAAAGTCTGCTGCTGGGTCAAGAACAGAGAGCCTGCCCTCGTGGTTGGCTTCATCCTTCACAGTGCCACAGGCACAACTGTGACGCAGCTCATCAGAGCTTTCTGTCAGGAGCGGTGTCCTCTGTCAGGGTGGGGAGGTGCTCCAAGGAAGAGGCACACAGGATGCTCACCCTCAGGGGGCTCCCAAGCCAGAGAGAGGAGGTCAGCGAGGGAGAGCTCTAGAACCACCACGCGATGACAGCCGTCAAGTGTGCAGCGTGGTGTTGCTGGGGAAACACGGAGAAGTTCTCCTCCTCCGACTTCCTAACTTCATAGCTTTGATACAGTCTTGGGCCCATAGAAGAAGAGATCAAGGGAGAGAAGCATGAGTCTTCAAGAGGAAAAATGATGGGGGGTGGTGGCTGTTCTAAGTTTGGGGCGGCAGGTTCCCCGCCCTATCTGGGACAGAAGTTCCTTTCAAGGGTGGCTTTTGAATGGAGGGGATGCACCTGACCCTAGCTTCTGTAAGCTGTGACTCATCCTCGTGGCACTGACTTGGCCTCATCCCTGGAGGCAGAGAACCAGCTCAGTGGCGCCCGCAGGACCCTGCAAGCCTCTCTCAGGCTCCTTCCACCTCCCTCGGCCTCTATGGATCAGGTCTACACCCTGCTTGAGAGCCAGTTGATGGGATGAGATGAGACACACCCCACACTAGACAGCTTCTGGAACCAGAGTGGTGGGAACTCATGCCTGGAAGTCCCAGACGTCTAATTCAGGGTCTTCTTGGACTTGAGCAGGGCTGCAATGTGGTCAGTCTCTGACTTGGGCACATTTTCTCCCTCTGGAGGCAGTTTGGCTCTGAATCCTGGGACGTGTAGTTTCCAGGTATCGCCCAGGGAAACCTCAGGGATGCAAGTCAACATGGAGAATTCTTCCCTGGCTGTGTGTCTTCTCCCCCTTGTGGCTGAGATAGTCTTTCTAGCAGAAAACCCCAGGGAGGAGTCACAATTGGGGGATGGAAGTCTCTGGAACTCTGATCTCTTGCCCACTGCCTTGTCCTCTTGATCATGAGGTTATTCCATTCGTCTGCAGATGCTTTCATGGAGGTGATGGTGCAGGGACCCTCTGCATGTGGTCTGGGGAGAAGGAATGAGATGCTGTGAGAAAATGGCCAGGTCCCCAGATCTGCTGGTTCCCACGGGCTCCCTTCCTCATGGTCCTTCTTGTGTTCCATCCCAGGCTCCCCCATGGCCGCACTTCATGGGGTCAGTTACATACAGAACCCAAGTGGTGTGTGAATCTGAGGCTGTTTGTCTTCCCCCAGTTGTCTCGTGTTGTCTGATCCCTGCTGGTATCGCCAGCTTCCCCTACCGAGGAGCAGGTGTTCACTTCATTTCCTGTGTGCACACACTTCCTGTGAGTGTGTACTTCTGTTTGCACTTCCTGTGTGCGCACTTACTGCACGCCCACTGCAGACACACAGGATCCCTTTCCATCCTTGGGACACATGGCTCTCCCAGACTTGCATCTTTCTTATTCTCCCAGCGCCAGTTCATCCTCCATATCTCTCATTAAGTATTGTTGGTCCTCCTGTGATGTGCTTTTGTTGAGACCTGCATTTTTTTTCTTGGTGATATTTATTGAGAGGGATCATTATTTAATGACAGCTGACATTACCCCTGGCTGGAACTACAGTTCTAGGATGACAGATCTGAGTCGGCATTGTTCTTTGCAGAATCTCCAGGATCAGCAATTCCTGACTTCACCAAATGTTTCTTACCTGCATGGATATATTATAGCTGGGATTTCTCTCCTTAGGAGACATAATTAATTTATATCATTGTCTTGGGTTATTTTAGGGTGCGTCTTACACAAGGGAAGTTTGTGTTAACACACAAGACCCATTGATTTCTCTGCAATCTGACACACTCCTAAGCAGGTTACAGAATCTCTATTCCAGGTTTTTGGAAAGGTGGAGAGTAGTAGTTATGTATGGATGTGAGAGTTGGACCATAAAGAAAGCTGAGCACCAAAGAATTAGTGGTTTTGAACTGTGGTGTTGGAGAAGACTCTTGAGAGTCCCTTGGACTGCAAGGAAATCCAACCAGTCCATCCTAAAGGAAGTCAGTCCTGAATATCCATTGAAAGGACTGATACTGAAGCTGAAACTACAACACGTTGGCCACCTGATGTGAAGAACTGACTCATTTGAAAAGACTCTGATGCTGGGAAAGGTTGAAGGTGGGAGGAGAAGGGGACGACAGAGGATGAGATGGTTAGATGGCATCACCGACTCAATGGACATGAGTTTGAGTAAACTCCAGGAGTTGGTGATGGACAGGGAAGCCTGGCGTGCTGCAATCCATGGGGTCGCAAAGAGTCAGACACGACTGAGTGACTGAACTGAACTGAGGTTTCATTGAGTTTCATTTAGATGGGTGGTGGTACATATGCCCTTTTCTAAATACATTTTCTGACATACATCACTTGTGAATCTCCCGACTCCTGAAATGCTCCCACAAGCTCTTCAGCACCTTCTCCCTCACAACTGGAGTCCTGGAGGATGGTGTTTAAAAATCTCAACTCATAATTCCTCTAAGACAGTGTTCTTGAGAAAGGTTAAATGTTACCACCAAAACCATGGAACCTGATGAGAATAGGTACCTAATGGTGACTCAGCAGTAAAGAATCTGCCTGCAGTGCAGGAGACACGGGTTCAATCCCTGGGTCAAGAAAATATCCTGGAGAAGGGAATGGCAGCCCGCTCCAGAATTCTTGCCCAGGAAATCCCACAGACGGAGGAGCCTGGTGAGCTATCCATGGGGTCACAAAGAGTCGGGCGCGACTTAGCAACTGAACAACAAGATTTACAAAGATGACAAAAACATAATGTTATTCCCACTGGTGAGCATGATCCGCAAAAATCCACCCCCTAAAAATCACAGCGCCATCCCTGCAGAACTGTGCTTGGTGAAAATGCAGTTGACCTGGAGACAGAGGAGCTAGAACGGCTCTGCCGTATCTCAGTGTAAATCCACTCGGGACCCTACAGGAACGCGGGACGAGAACCGTGGGAGACAGGGTTAGGAACTCAAGTGTCACCTTATACCTTCCTGATAACAGGCCTCTACGTGGTTTATTCGGTTAGGGAAACGACCAGACAGCTGCTTGGTCTCCACCCCTTCGAGAGCTGCTGCTGTTTCTTTTAATTGCCTTTTATTAGAGTTCAGTTGCTTTCCCCTGTTGCGTTAGTTTCTGCTGTGTGTCACAGTGGATCAGCCGCACATGTACGTGCATCCCCCCCTTGTCCCGCAGAACATCGAGTAGGATCCCCTGTGCTGTACAGTAGGTTCTCATTAGTTGTCTGTTGTATACATAGTGGTGTGTATATTGGGCTTCCCAGGTGGCTCAGTGGTAAAGAATTCACCTGCCAATGCAGGAGATGCGGGTTCGATCCCCTGGAGGAGGAAGAAATGGCAACCCACTCCGGTACTCTTGTCTGGAAAATCCCAGAAGAGCCTGGTGGGCTTCCATCCATGGGGCTGCGGAAGAGTCGGACACGACTTAGCGACTAAGGAGCAGCCGTAGCAGTGTGTATATGTCAACCCCACTCTCCCAGCTCCTCCCACCCCTTCCCCCTCGGTGTCCATACGTTTGTTCTCTGTGTCTATGTAGGATGCTTCTGAAGCCTTCTTTCAGGCTGACTCTGAACTCAGCTGCATTGGCCTCTGGCCTGTCAAGTTTAGGGGTTCTCTCATCGCCTCCCCCTGAATAGTCCTTGGAAGAGTGAAGTCCATGCTGGAAACCGGCGCTCTGCCCAGCGGAACCCGTCTGTCTCACGGCCTCTGCAGCTTCCCTCTTTCCGGTGCACTCAGCCCCTCCGAGTCCCCTGTTCTGCATCCATCACACTAGAGGAGACCAGGGAGGGATCCCAGGGATGTGGGCGTCCAGTCAGCAGCTCCTTCAGGACCTCATTCCAGAGATGAAATACCGTATTTCTACATAGTGAAGCCTCTGAAGGATGGTGATGCAGAGAAAGTCTTAGCTCACAGAGCAGGGAAGAACCGGTTGGCTGGCGTCAGCATCTCTGCCAAGGGTCCGTGGTGCTTTGCACCCAGGGGCACGGTGCCGGGGGGAGGGCAGCTGCAGGGTGGGTGGGTGGGATGTAATTATTGTGTTGGAAAGAGCCCAAGCCCCTTAGATTGGCACATACCTTCCCTGTTGAAGAAGGCGCTCAAGGAGTGCCGTGACCTTCATTTCCCCTCTCCCTGGGCACAGAGCCAACCCACACCACAGGAAATGTCTTCCATGATTAAAACTGAAGGTGACTGTAGTCTGCAGGGGTGTGACCCATACAGCTTCTACCTCCAGAAGGCCTGGGCCTTTTCTGCCTCCCTGCCCCCATTTTGAATGCACTGTGTCCTGTGTTGCCCACCCTCCCCCCTGCCCTAAGCTTTAGCTGATGTAATTCCCAGGGTCCAGGATTAGTCTGTCCAAGCCCAGGGTCTCTAGAAGAAAAGAAGGAGGTCAATTTTCATAAGTCGCCAGCCTGGCTTCTGCTCCCTGTCTGTTTCCTGGGAATCCATACCCCTCCTTTGCAAATGAGGTGTTTTTATGAACAGAAAATGTGTGGACTTTACTGCTCAGCTTACTCGCTTGGAAGTTCATTAAAAGCGTGCCTACACGCCCGTCACAGGTTTTTATGAGACAGTCAAGATGTTTCGTATGCAGGGTGCCAATAAACACACTCCTCCCAGAAGGAACTGGTGCAGCTTATGTAAGAAGACACTTAGTTCAGTGAATTGTCGTTCAGCCACTCAATCATGCCCGACTCTTTGCGATCCCGTGGACTGGAGCCTGCCAGGTTCCTCCATCCTTCACTGTCTCTGGAGTTTGCTTAAACTCATGTGCATCGAATTGGTGATGCCATCCAACCATCTCATCCTCTACCACCCTCTTCTCCTCCTGCCTTCATTCTTTCCCAGCATCAGGGTCTTTTCCAATGAGTTGGCTCTTCACATCAGATGGCCATAGTACTGGAGCTTCAGCTTCAGCATTAGTCCCCCCAGTGAATATTCAAGTTAGATTTCCTTTACAATTGACTGGTTTGATCATCTTGCTATTCAAGGGACTCTCAAGCCTTCTCCAGCATCACAGTTTGAAAGCATCAATTCTTTGGCACTCAGCCTTCTTTATGGTCCACCTCTCACATCCGTACATGACTACTGGAAAAACCATAGCTTTGACTAAATGTACTTTCGTCAGTAAAGTCATGTCTCTGCTTTATAATATACTGTCTAGGCTTGGCATAGGTTTTCTTCCAAGGAGCAAGTGTCTCTTTATTTTGTGGCTGCAGTCACCATCCACAGTGATTTTGAAGCCAAAGGAAATAAACCGTGTCACTGTTTCCACTTTTTCCCGATCTCTTTGCCACAAAGTGATGAGACCAGATACTGTGATCTTAGTTTTTTGAATGTTGAGTTTTAAACCAGCTTTTTCATGCTTATCAAATAGCAAATTAGAGCATGCTGGACTGTGGCTTTGAAGGTGGTTTTTTGGGATGAAGATATTTGGAAAACTTCAAAATACTTGGTGGCTCAGCTGATAAACAATCTGCTTGTAGTGCAGGAGACCTGGGTTCGATCCCTGGGTTGGGAAGATTCCCCTGGAGGAGGGCATGGCATTCTGCTCCAGTATTCTTGCCTGGAGAATCCCATGGACAGAGGAGCCTGGCGGGCTGCAGTCCATGGAGCCTGGTGGGCTGCAGTCCATGGGGTCACAGAGTCGGACATGACTGGGCAACTAAGCACAGCACAGAGTACTTGAGAGCAGCTGGGATCACACAGGTAACTCCCTTTAATAGATGCAGATAGAGTCACTCACCCTGTATCCCTACAGCTAACCTGCAAGGTGCAGATCCACAGGTGAGGCACCAAATGAATCCCTTGAACTTGTCAACCACGGACCTTAATTGTCGCCATGAACAATAGGATCAGCCATGATATTGAATCAACTATGAAATCAGTATTGTCACATCCTAGGCATGGCTGAAGTGACAAAGGCTGGAAAGAAAGAAAATGCCACCGTGTGTTTGGTTTGGAGGAGGCGACAGCTGCTGCCAGTGAGTCTGAGCGACTATTTTCCTAAACTGATGTTTGTTTTTTTTTTTTAATATTAATTGAACAAAGCAGCTGTTGATGCGAAGCCAGTTCAACACAAAGAGCATCCAGGCCTGTCAAGGGACTGAGCTGAATGAACAGTATCACCTAACAAATAAATACCTTAGCAGCTCAGACCCCACAAGGGAACACATCAGTGACCCAAGAAACACTTGAGCCTGAAACGTCTTCTGCCGCAGCAGGGGCAGCATGAATTCCTGTGGCCCCCATCCCATCCTTTCTCCTAGGAGCTGAGGACAGGGGCCTCAGAGGAGGTTCTCGGGCAGTGGACAGGGTGGGAGGGGCACTGTTCCCTAGGTGATTCACAGGCCCCGCATTCGTAAGGGGTCCAGAGAGACGCAGCTGCTCCATCAACGGTCCGTCTGCCTTCCCCACTTCCTCACCTCATTCCGTCCATAGTTTATGCTGGACCATAGCCATGCAGAGGTCTCCTTTGCATCCCTTTTTTGCTTCCAGTACATGATGCTCTAGGCAATGCCCACAGCCAGTGGCCTGAGAGAGAGAAATGGCATTGCCCTTGGGCACAAAGGGGCTTCCCAGGTGGTGCTAGTGGTAGAGAACCCGCCTGCCAGTGCAGGAGACATGAGAGGCGCAGGTTCAATCCTTGGGTCGGGAAGATCCCCTGGAGGAGGGCATGGCCACCCACTGCAGTGTTCTCACCTGGAGTGTCCCACGGACAGAGGAGCCTGGTGGCTGTGGTCCACTGGGTCACAAAGAGTCGGACACGACTGAAGCGCCTGAGCACGTCGGGCACAAAAGAGACAGATCGAAGGGCCCCCCTGCTCTCCTGGCTACATGACCTTCGAGGCGCAGGCCTGCCTCTGGTGCAGACCAGGCTCGCCCAGAAGGCCTGCCGTGGCTTCCCGTTCCTGCCGCTGGCTCCAGGTGCTCTAGAGTCCTGGGCGTGAGCAGTGACAGAGACCCTGCTGAGTGACAGTGTCACGGATATCTCGTGGGAAGAGGCCCATCAGAGGGCCGCTGGGAGTGGCCCAGCGGCTGGCTGCCCCGTCTCGCACGTCAGGCCCCTCACCCTGTCTCCTGCACCTCTCTTCTTTAAGCCTCAACGTGCACCTGAGGCGCCCACTCCCGAGTTCACGTTTATGCTTCATGTACTCCAATCAGAGATCTCATTTATACACGTTTTAAGAAAAGTCCCAATCTGATTAAGCCGCCAACACTCTGTTAGCACATATGAATCCACATTTTACAGAGAGGCCAAATATCCCAAAGTGGTTAATCTTGTTCACACCAAGTTTGTGCTGCAAATTTCATAAGATAATCATGTAAACGTGGGCAACTCCTCATTGTATTGTAATTCATGTCACTTGCCCTGTACAAGCCCAAGGAGCTGATTTTAGGACTCCTTTGGAATGCCAAGAGGATTCAGCTTGTTAGCATCTCTATTAAAATGCTAGCATATACACCATAATCTGAATTATTTACCTAGCACTATCTAAATCCATGGAGGTTTAGGAAAATAGTTTAAAAAGAAAGGGTCACTTCTAATAATTTTGTTGTTCGGTCACTAAGTCATGTCCGACTCTCTGTGACCCTGTGGACTGCAGGGTGCCAGGCTCCTCTATCCTCGACTGTCTCCCAGAGCTTGCTCAAACTCATGTCTGTTGAGTCGGTGATGCCATCCAACCCTCTCATCCTCTGTCGTCCCCTTCTCCTCCTGCCCTCAGTCGTTCCCAGCATCAGGGTCTTTTCTAAAGAGTCGGCTCTTCACATCAGGTGGCCGGAGTATCGGAGCTTCACTTCTGATCATAGCACAGTGATTAATCACAGTGATTGGAGAATTGCCTCAAAACCTTTTTGGAAGTAGGCAGAGTATAAGTAAATTACCTGATACATAAATAAGATGTCTGGCGCTTTGTGACCTTCCGGTTCTCAGGCTTCTATCTGTCGTGTTAGAGATCAGACTCACTAACTTATTCCTGAAGTTCCCTGAATGTAGAATTCTATGGGTTTTCTGTGAATCCCAGGTTAAGCTGAAGGCCAAAAGTTGGCTTTTGACTTTGTTGATAGTCTTTTGCAAAAGTAGAGTCCACTCTCCCGCCAATTTCCTGTCCTAGTGTTAAAGGGCCCTGGGGTTATCCACAGACAAAGGCTCAGATCTGGGGGAGTGTGGGTGTGTGGGCTGTTGTCAGCACCTGTGTGTGGAGACAGTGATGTCAGGTTTAGAAAGCTGTCGCTGAGGGGTTGTTTTCTTTCTCCACTGAAGAAGGTGGAGGCATTAAATGTGCTTCCTGACTCTTCTTTCCCTGGACCCTGCACAGTGAGCCCCGTGGTTTTACAGATGGGGACACAGAGAGTTCTGCCTCGCTTGCCTGAGTTTCTGGAAACGTCGGACTTTTCCGACCACCCACTGTGCTTTGGATGCAGTAGCTGCTCACTGGATATTATTTAAATGAATGAATGACTGAGTAAACAAATGAATGACTAGATTTGGTGCGTGTCCCTAAGTCCCTTTCTGAGTCCTGGACGTGTCTTGCAACCCTCCGTTGCTTCTGCATCTTTGTAGGCCCCATCACCAGAATGACCTTCACAGCCCCTCCTAGCTATGAGAACAATCGCATTTGCACCAAACTAGCGTTTCTGTCCAGGCTCCTGTAATGTGGAGGCCTTCCCCTTATAAAAAAAAACCCTCAAGAAAATGTTCCTCAGTGATCCTAGAATAAGCAATAGATGGAATGTCTTGGCAATCCTGAGAAAAGAGATGAGGAAGGGATTGGAGAAATTAGTAACCGTGGGTTTAACTTAACAATGGGCTCATGTTGAAAATGGATTTGGATGCCGGATGTGGCCCTGCAGGTAATGCCGACTGCTTGCTCACAGCAGTTGTTGTTCAGTCACTAAGTCATATCCAACGCTTTGTAGCCTGATGAACTCCAGCCCACCAGGCTCTCTGTCCATGGGATTCTCCAGGCAAGGATGCTGGAGTGGGTAGCCATTTCCTTCTCCAGGGGATCTTCCTGACTCAGGGATCAAACCTGAGTCTCCTGCTTGGCAGGTGGATTCTTCACCACTGAGCCACCAGGGAAGCCTGCTTGCCACAAAATAAATCAAAAATACCTAAAGCTAAGACCCAGAAAGAGACATTTGCTGAAGTACACACAATTAATTAAGCATCACGTATTCAGTGTACCCTTCTTAGTTGTGGCTTAGAATTGAAAGATACCATACTCCTGAGAAAGGTACAGAGATTACCACAAGATAAATTGATAATGACCTCATCCTTAATTCATTCTACATATTCTCAGTTAAGTGGTTTAAATAATGATAGAGGTTGTTATTTATAAGCATGTTAGAATATTTGAGTTTAAGTGAGATTAACACACTGTGCTGAGTAAAGGATAAGAAATAGTTATTCGGTTGGCACTAGATAACTTACTTGGTTTTTAGGGGTTTATAAACTGAATGCATAATCAATGGGCAGATAAATGTTGAACACAGATATGAAGACAGTCGCATGTATATTATTTATAATGTTCCCCCAAATCTGTACAAAAATGGCATGTGAAAATGATAAATAATAGCATCCTATGTTATGAGATTGGGGGTAGTTCTGAATGCTACAAAGTATTAAAATAGTCCTTATTGCATCTCATCTTTAAGCTATAATATATTTTTTTATTATTTACACATTATTTAGCTTTATTCTTTATACAGTTAACTGAATTTGGTTAAACTTTAAGTGTGAGAAATTCTATTCATATAATTGAGAAAACTATGGAAATTAAGTTAATATGATCTGAGCCTCATATCATTGGGATCACTGCTATTATTTTTGCATTTTCTACTCATTTTTACTAAACAAAGAGCGAAATATGAAAATAAAAATCACACAAACACTTAAGTGGGGGAGAAAAAACATAAATGATGCCAAAAACTGACCTGCTTGCAGGCAAGCAGCATCACAGCAAATGTTAATTTGCCAGCAGCGAACACAGTTCCAGACTGACACCTAAACAGCCTTCCATATGCCAGCACATAAGGCTCAGAGAGCAGATTGTTCCGAGGTCAAATGACCCTACAAAACACATTGTTTCCTGGCATCCTATGCTAAACAGCAGTAGTAAGACAACTAAGAGTTTGAGCAAGCTTTGGAAGGTTGTCTAGGACTTGGTGCTCACCTGAGGTGCTCTGTCTGTAGGCTGTGACGGTCGCAGGGCAGTCACAGCTGCTCTCTGTGCGGGACTCTGTGTGTGCTCAGGAAAGGAGCCAGCAGAAGCAGAATCGGCTATACCCAGAAGTAAATGGGCACACGATACAGAATGCGGGGGGGGGGAGTCCCAGGTGGGTCCTCCCCCGTTGATCACAGTTGTTGAAAATTCTTAATCAAGACTCCTTGGTATTATGTCTTTGGGATGATGCAGCACATTGAACCAATACTAACTGCTGTGCTGTTAGTAGATTTCCCAGGTGGCAAAGAACCTGTCTGCCAATGCAGGAGATGTGAAACCTGGGTCGGGAAGATCCCCTGGAGGGGGGCATGGGAACCCACTCCAGCATTCTTGCTGGGAAAATCCCATGGGCAGAGGAGCCTGGCGGGCTCCAAAAGGTGGCGAAGAGTTGCAGGTGACTGAAACAACTTAGCATGCTTGCACAGTAGATTTCAAAGTCTTTGATGTAACTGGGGAAGATAAGTTTAGGTCTCAAATAAGCTTCAAAGCAGTTTAACATTTTATTTTTTTGAATAAGCAATATATGTTTAAGAAAGAAAAACAAAAGGCAAATAAAATTTTTTGACCTAGTTCTGTGAAAAATGCCATTGGTAATTTGACAGGGTTGCACTGAATATGTAGAGTGCCTTGGGTAGTGTGGTCATTTTAGCAGTATTGATTCTTCCAACCCATGAACACAGAATGTCTTTCCAGCTGTGTCATTTTTAATTTCTTTCATTGGAGTCTTACGGTTTTCTGAGTACAGATCTTTTGCTTCCTTAGGTATGTTTATTCTTAGGTATTTTGTTCTTTTTGATATGATGATAAGTGTGGTTGTTTCCTTAAATTCTGTTTCTGATATTTCATTGTTATTGTACAGATATGCAAATGATTTCTGTGTATTAATTTATATCCTGCAACTTTACTGAATTCATGGATGAGCTCTAGTAGTTTTCTGGTGGTGTCTTTAGAATTTTCTATGTATATCATGATGTCGTATGCAGACACTGACAGTTTTACTTCTTCCTTTCCAATTTAGATTCATTTTTCTTCTCTGATTGCTGTGACTAGGACTTCCAAAAATACGTTGAACAAGACAACTCCTTGTCTTGTCTCTGATCTTAGAGGGAGTGATCTCAGCTTCTCATAGTTGAGCATAATGTTAGCTGTAGGTTTGACATATCAAGTAAATTAAAAACAAGTTGGAAAAGAAATACGAAAGTGACCCATAATCTAACCACTCAAAGATATCACTATAAACGGTTTGGCAACTATTCCTTCTACAATTTTCTAGACATCTATGCTTCTGTTTAGACCTCCATCTATCTGTACTACTGCTATTTATGCATATAAATACGTTGACTTTACAAAAATGGTATCAGTTTGCTCTGTCACCGGTCTGTTTGCATAGAAACTAATTAGGAACATCTTTCCATGTCACTAAGGAAGCATTTGTCACTTCCAGTGGCCGCTTAGCAGTCATGTCTTGGGCTGGACCTTGGTGGGTTTCAGCACCTGCGTTCCTCCTGTCTGTTGCCGCGCGCCCCACCTTCTAGTGCACACACCTCTGCACTCTTATGCACTGGTTTCTTTAGGAAAAGATTTTTGGAAGAGGGATTTGTAGGTCAGAGTTTTGTTTTTAATACATTTGACATGTGCTGGAAATTTTTCTTTTAGAAAAGTATCTTTGATTTATTTTCTCACCAGCTCTATCTAAAAGAGCCATCAGACCCTCCTGAACACAAGGAGTTATTCTTCTTAATTGTTGCCAGTCTGATAGGTGGTGACTATTAATTTGCATTTTATTGATTAATAAGTAAGGTTGAATTTCTTCATGTTTATTGGCCATTGTTTTTCCTTGCCTCTTTGTGTTGTTATTTCTGCAATTGGGTGTAATATTTTCCCTATTTCTCTGCTGTTTATGTATTTGTTTGTGTACTGTGTTGTATCTTTTTTTCACAGATGTGGCAGTCACATCCCACCCCTATCTTTAGTTTATTATATGTCTTTAATTGTATTTATATTTTACAACATTAGAAAAGTTTTGATTTTTATGTAGCCAAATTCACCATTCTTTTGCATTATGACTCCTAAGCTTAAATATTTGGAAGCTTTGGGAATTCACTTGTTTACTGGGATACCTAAGCTAAAACACAATGATGGATTTGACATTGCCCCTCCTAAATCCATGGTGATTTCATTTGTGGGAAGAGTCAGTGAAATATGGGTATAGATTCCTTTGATATTCAAAAAAGAGATATTTTAGAAGGAAGGCAAAATTGAGATCCATCCAATGATAAACGATACCAATAGTTGGAAGTGGAATTCTAAGACAACCCCCAACTATGGTTTCTGGTCCCTGTTGCACCCACCTGTTCTCCCAGTGATTCAGTTCAGTTGCTCAGTTGTGTCCGACTGTTTGTGATTCCATGAACAGCAGCACACCAGGCCTCCCTGTCCATCACCAACTCCCGAAGTTTACCCAAACTCATGTCCATTGAGTCAGTGATGCCATCCAACCATCTCATCCTCTGTCTTCCCCTTCTCCTCCTGCCCTCAATCTTTCCCAGCATCAGGGTCTTTTCAAATGAGTCAGCTCTTCACATAAGGTGGCCAAAGTATTGAAGTTTCAGCTTCAATCCTTCCAATGAACACCCAGGACTGATCTCCTTTAGGATGGACTGGTTTGATCTCCTTGTTGTCCAAGGGACTCTCAAGAGTCTTCTGCAACACCACAGTTCAAAAGCAGCAATTCTTTGGCACTCAGCCTTCTTTATGGTCCAACTCTCACATCCATGCATAACTACTGGAAAAAAACATAGCCTTGACTAGACAGACCTTTGTTGGCAAAGTAATATCTCTGCTTTTTAATATGCTGTCTAGGTTGGTCATAACTTTCCTTCCAAGGAGTAAACATCTTTTAATTTCATGGCTGCAATCACCATCTGAAGTGATTTTGGAGCCCCTCAAAATAGTCAGCCACTGTTTCCCCATCTATTTGCCATGAAATGATGGGACCGGATGCCATGATCTTAGTTCTCTGAATGTTGAGCTTTAAGCCAACTTTTTCACTCTCTTCTTTCACTTTCATCAAGAGGCTCTTTAGTTCTTCTTCACTTTCTGCCATAAGGGTGGTGTTATCTGCATATCAGAGGTTATTGATATTTCTCCTGGCAATGTTGATTCCAGCTTGTGCTTCTTCCAGCCCAGCGTTTCTCATGATGTACTCTCATATAAGTTAAATAATCAGGGTGACAATATACAGCCTTGACGTGCTCCTTTTCCTATTTGGAACCAGTCTGTTGTTCCATGTCCAGTTCTAACTGTTGCTTCCTGACCTGCATACAGGTTTCTCAAGAGGCAGGTCAGGTGGCCTGGTATTCCCTTCTCTTTCAGAATTTTCCAGTTTGTTGAGATCCACACAGTCAAAGGCTTTGGCATAGTCAATAATGCAGAGATAGATGTTTTTCTGGAACTCTCTTGCTTTGTCGATGAGCAAACCCAGTGGTTCATTAAAGGGCTAATCTACGTGGTGCTGTGAAGGGATTTGCTCATGTGGTTAAGGGCCGCAGTTAGTTGACCTTAACATAGGGAGATCATCTGGGTAGGCTGATGTAATATATGAGCCCTTTAAAAGCAGAGTTTTCTCTGAATGGTTGCAGAAGAGGAGTTAGGTGATCTGGATGGCCTGGAAGAAAGCACATATTCTTGTCATGAGCTGCCCATGGGGGCCACATGGTAAGGAAATA
Organism: Antilocapra americana; assembly: GCA_007570785.1. Taxonomy (NCBI): domain Eukaryota; kingdom Metazoa; phylum Chordata; class Mammalia; order Artiodactyla; family Antilocapridae; genus Antilocapra; species Antilocapra americana. The sequence goes on along the minus strand of ML661912.1, from coordinate 488,706 downwards.
TGGGTGCCCCTAAGACCCGAGAGCCACCCTGGGTGACCTCAGTCCTGCAACTACAGGAGATGGGTTCTGCCCACTACTAGTGGGCCTGGAAGAGTGCTCGCAGCTCCCAAAGAAGTTCACATGCTACTCATCCACTCTCCATACCCACATCGCCTGCTGGGGCTGGCTTTTGCACAGAGGTACTCAGTATGGTTTGTGGAAATCCATGGTCATAACTGAATACCTGTATCTAAGAATTTCATACCACCTCTATATCTGGCCCCCATTATTCATATAAATATGCTGGGTAGACTGGCCCAGATGGAGTTGTATTGGAGAAAGATTGGTTAAATCAGTGACTGTCAGTTTGCTAAGTCGCTTCAGTCGTGTCTGACTCTTTGAGATCCTATGGACTGTAGTCTGCCAGGCTCCTCTGTCTATGCGATTCTCCAGGCCAGAATTCTGAGTGGGTTGCCATACCCTCCTCCAGGGGATCATCCTGACCCAGGGATGAAGCTGCGTCTCTTAGATTTCATGCATTGGCAGGCAGGTTCTTTACCACTAGCGCCACTTAGAAAGCCCAGTGACTGTCGAACAGCCAGAATATGCCTCACTCTGGGAGTAACCCAAAGGGATCGCTCATCCATCTGCCTCTCTGCCTCCTTCCCTCTTCCTCACACTTTTCTAGACACTCAGCAGCATAAGAATAAAGCAAAAGTTTGGAGGGAAATCTGTCAAACTGTTGCCGTTCTACTTAACTGTACGTTGGGTGTGAGAGTGTTGAATTTTTTTAATGCATTTAAAAAAAAATTATTTTTATGTAACGCCAGAAACATTTTGTATTGGGGTATATAGCCAATTAGTGATATTGTGATCATTTCAGGTGAGCAGCGAAGGGATTCAGCCATACATATGTGGGTTTCTTACTTTATTAATTTCTATATTTGATTTTTTCACAACAAACATGAAATTCTCTTAAATTAATTTTTTAAAAAAGGAAAGACAAGTGCAATGTTGTCTGTACCTCAGGCTCCTCTTCCCTAAATGAAGCCCAGCCTCAGAGTTGTTATGCCTCCTCCCTCACTGGGCTCTCTTCCCCCATAGACCATATTTGAGACTAACTCCCGAGTTTCCTATGAGTCAGGAAAGTCCCAGAGGTGCCCTGGCAGCCCAAGTCCTCTGGCCGTTTCATACAGGGCTCAGCAGAAAGCTCCTTCTTCACGTGATACTCGATGAACTCTGGTGAGCAATGGGAGGTCCCCTGCTTGACTTCCTCCTGTGTCTTGGTCCTTTCGGCGCTGCTAAAACTGAGGGCCACAATCTGAGTGGCTTCAACATCAAGAGTTTGTTTCTCACAATGCTGGACATGGGGAATTCCAGAAGGTCTGGGGTCTGGGGATGACCCTCTTCCTAGTTTGCAGATGGCCAGCTTCTCCCCTTGCCCTCACAGAACAGAGGGAGGGCACTGGTCCCTTCCTCTTCTTAAAGGACACTAATCCCAATCTGGGGGCCCCACCCCCATGACCTCATCTATACCTAGTTATTCCCCAAAGGTCTGTCTCCGGGTCCAAACCCTTTGGGGATTAGGGCTTCACTATGTGTGTTCTGGAGGGACACACACATTTGGTCAGTGACACCCTGCCCGTTGGGGCTGCCCCGACTCTGGCCACCAGCAGTGACATACTCACTTAGACTGGGCTGAGGGACTCAATTCCATCTCACTGGTGATATCCGCTAACCAGAGTACCCCCAGCCAGCGTCCTGGACTGGTGAGTGGGGTAGGGGTGGCAAGGCAGACTGTCCTCAGGAGGGGGTGGCAGAGAGGGATGTGAAGGAATAGTGCCCTGGCCTTAAGCACCAGGTTTTGGGGCCAGGCTCTGTCCTTACCGGACACGTCTTGAAAGTGCAGCAGCATATTGGCAGCTGTCGAAGTGGTGAGGATTCAGGGCATTAAAACAGTGAGAGCACTTGTGCACGGGTTCCTGTGGCAGATGCTGTTCAGGCTTCAGTGTATCAGTCACTGATAATGGTAAACGCTCACTCATCACTATAACAGCTTGAAGTTCTTGAAGCAGTGATATTTAATTTATTTTGAAATCTCAAATGCTGTTAAAAGAGACATGCTATTTTTATGACATGCATTTTAAATGCTTCCAACATACCTCCCCCTCCTCCTCTGTACCCAGAGTGTGTGCTGGTGGCTCTCAGGAATTTCTGAGGCTCTTCCCAGAGTCCCCTGATGACTCTGGGGCCCCCTGACCTGCTCTGGGCTCCAGAGGAGCAGAGCCACGGTGGGACATGATCGGGAAGCCTGTCATGGTTCTGTCTGTGATGCCCTGGGGTTGCACGGTTAACCCAGCCTCTGTGCATGCTCACGTGGACATCAAATTGCTGTGAGGAAACAAAAAGCAGCCCCAGGATGGGGGGGTTAGCTGGAAACCCAGAGGTGTTGCAAAGGTGAATTTGGAAAGTGGGCTCTGGAGGAAATGGAACATCTCCAGCAGTCCAGCCAGCAGAGAGGCCACGATGCTGTCCAACGGCAGGCCAATGGCTCAGTGACCCTCCCCAGCGTTCTGCTGGCCTCCAATCCTTCCCCTGGCCATTGTCCACCACCTAAAAACCAGCCAGGGCGGGAGCATTGTCTCAGTAGATCGTTTGTTTTGCCTTTAATAGTAAGGCAACAGGAATTCTTCTGTCACTTCCGTCTAGAACCCTGTAGGTCCCAGCACCGCCCGCAGCCCTCCTGGCCCCATGCAGAGTGCGTCCAGCCCGGCTCTCGGGGGCTGCTAGAGGACCCCCAGCAGAAGCCCACCTGGCAGCTTAGTGTGATGCCAGCCCTCACACGCCTCCCCTGCCTTCTGGCTGCTGGATGGGGGGTCGCAGTGAGGTTTGTGCCTCTGAAGCTCCATCTGATGAAACATCTGGAGGTGGTCCTGTAGAGCCTTCCAAGTTCCCCCACCCCCAGGTCACCACCCTAGACACGACCAATCATAGTGTGCCAAAGATATACCTATCAGGGGCTAGTGCGCGTAAAGCCCCTGACCTCCCTCCTGTCCTGACCAGTCACAGAGCAACACGTCACCCCACCTGTAGCCAATTTCCCTTTGTCTTCTCCCTTTAAAAGCCTTGTACCATGCGGCTCGGGGCTGCCGCCCTCACTCCGCTGTGTGGGTCTGTGTGTGCAGTCCAGACCCGGGTCTGCAATAGATTCCCTCTTGCGTTTGCATCGGTGTATGGCCTCCTGGTGATTTGTGGAGATCACGACCTGGGCATAACAGTCCTCCAACACCAGGAGCACGTGTGTGAAGTGATGAGTGAGACCTTGGGATGTAACATCGGGCCGGGCTGATGGTTTACAAACACAACGGCAGATCTTCAGCTACCCTTCTTGGAGGCACCATGGGGAACGTTTCAGCCTCATATGGAACAGGGTTATAAAAAAGGCTTATTTTTGTCTGGATGGTGCTTCAGGCATTTGGAAGGTAAGAGATGGGTGAAGAAACAGAAAAATATTATAGAGAGATGTAAAAGCTATTTCTTTTTAAACTGCTGGGCCAGTATTTCCAAGTGTTCTAGGGGAGTTCAAGGAGATCAAACCAGATAACCCTAAAGGAAATCAACCCATTGGAGGGACTGATGCTTGCACTGAAGCTTCACTACTCTGGCCACCTGATGGAAAAAGCCGGCTCACTGGAAAAGACCCTGATGCTGGGAACGAGTGAGGGCAGGAGAAGAAGGGGGCGACACAGGATGAGATGGTTGGATGGCATCATCGAGTCTTTGGACTTGAGTTTGAGCAAACTCTGGGAGATAGTGAAGGATGTGGAAGCCTGATGTACTACATGCAGGCCATGGGGTCACAAAGTTTGATACGACTTAGCGATTGAGCAGCAGCAGTGTACTGTTCTCAGTGGTGTTGGAAATCATCAGTACTAGACATTTAGGCAAGAGAGGATCACTGGTCTTTGTGGGATAGAGCTGGCCCTCTTTGGTGGCACCAGGTAAGAAGAGAAATTGAGGCAGAGGCTATGTGGTGATCTTTATTGAAAGTAAATTTCACAAATAAATATACACATACGTTTCACTGGAAACTCACATACAGTTTCTCTCTTGTTTAATATATTAAACAAGATCAGCATCTTTTAGTAAGTTGACAAAACTATGCATAGTTTGGTTTCTTGGTGAAACTTAGACCTTGAACTTAGTAGGGCTTAAAGATACAGATGACCCTTGAATATCAAAGAGAGCTATATGTATCAAATTTAGCCAAAAGACACCAAAGTGACCTCCTAAATTTGTTCTTAAAGGGAACACTCTTTTTGAAAGCATGGTGGAGAGGGGGGAGCTGTGTATTGGTACTGATGTTTATATAGCTCTCTGTTGTTTTACTTTTGGCAAAGAACAAGTTACCTTTGTAATATCTGGAGAGACATTTAAGAGTATACCTTCATTGGGATAATTAAGTCTTGATATGTGTGGTTCTCTGTTTCTTGGGTAGAAGAAGACCTATATTAGGTGTTCATATTTTGGTTTTTCTGAACATTTTTACTTAATACACACAGAGCTGCAAAACTTCAGGGCTTATGTATTTTTTTATGTATATGAAATACCCTCATCGGAATTTTCTGAGCCTAAAGATAAGAAGGATTCAGAAAATGCTAACTTGGTGATTTAAGTGACATGCCATCTCTCTACCCAGCTTGTGAGAGAAAGCTTGGATGACTTCAGAGCCAGTACCCTGTGCAGAATTTCTAGTTCCTGTGTCTGCAAAGCCTATGAGAGACTGAAAACATCTGAGAAGAGAAGCTCTCTGTGCATGGGAATTGATTCTCTAATTGCTTTCTGCTTTGTGTTTGTTCTTTTAAAACCACTTCTCTTTTCTATCTTTTTCAAAGTGATTTGCACATGGAGTGTGTAAAGCTGTGTTGTAAACACACTGAGGCTCATCCTGACTCAAGCAGTCCTCCGTTCCTCATCCGCATTCCACGTCTTGATCCCTAATGGCCAACATTTTCTTTTTGCTGTTTTTCCAGCATCTACTTTAATATTCTGCAACAATGCACTTGAATATTTGTATGTATTCATTTAGGCACTATCTATTACTTTCCCGTTCAAATAGGCGAAGGTCAACTCTTCTGTATTACTTTCACCATATTTCACCTTTCACTCTACTCCCATTTACTTATTTCACCCTCATCGTAAAACCATTATGTGATGATTGTATTGTTGCTGAACAAGAGGTATAATATCACTTTTGTTGTCGTTTAGTCACTCAGTCATGTCCTACGGGTCCTTTTCATGTAACTTTCCCCCTGCATTATCAGTATCTAAAGAGATCAATTTCCCTCCTGGAGACAAGGTCCCTGGAGCCTTCCGTCTCTAATTCCAAGCTGGCTAGTGCTCTGTGAGCCAGGTGCATGGCTTCCAGCTAGGGCATCATCCTCACCATCAACCTGGGTACATCTTTGCCTTTTTCCTGTGTCAGAAGCAAAATCCAGAATATTTCTGTGGCAGTCTTTGATTCTTCCTGCTTTTTCAGATCAAATGAATAAGATGCCTTAAATCAAAAGGCAATATTTATGAGATACTAAGACCTACTCTTTCCTCCACCAAAAACAAAACCTCTACTCCTTACCTTATTCAGCCCACTAACAAACATGAACTGGCCACACAAAAGTCAGGGTGAGATTATGCACACCACTGCCATGGAAACAACTCTACCTGGTGTAAAAAAAAAAAAAAAAAAAAAAAACGGGCAAAATACTACAGATACTGGGCCCTCTGCACAGACTTCTTATACTCATGCTCACAACCACACTGTTACTTGGTTTATCAGATAGTAAATTGCATGTGGTAAATTCCTTTAATCAATCCTAAAGGAAATCAGTCTTGAATATTCATTGGAAGGACTGATGCTGAAGCTGAAACTCTAATACTTTGGCCACCTGATGCGAAGAACTGACTCCTTAGAAAAGACCCTGATGCTGGGAAAGATTGAGGGCAGGAGGAAAAGGGGACAAGAGTGGATGAGATGGTTGGATGGCATCACAGACTCGAAGGACCTGAGTTTGAGCAAGCTCCAGGAGTTGGTGATGGACAGGGAGGGCTGGCATGCTGCAGTCCATGGGGTCGCAAAGAGTCGGAGACGACTGAGCGACTGAACTGAAATTGCATGTGGTGAGGTTAGAGGCTCCCCAGTCCAGAGATCTACATAGCAAAATAGGTCTTCAGCCTAGATCGTCTCACTCCGGGTTCAATGTGCTTTAATCCGTCCTGTGTCAGAACCCGAATGACCACCTGTGTTTTGATAAATGATAAATGACATCACATCCTCGGTAACGTACTTTAACTGCTTTTAGGTCATCATGTGTTCTTTAGCACCTTATTTTGTCATGCTGAAACAGGCAACCTAATTCTGTAGGCTTGCCCCATTTTAGGCTTTCTAAATTCAGAGTGAAAAGTTATTGACTTTCCTCTGACAACCTATCTTTAAAGAAGTAAGGCGCTCCTCTGATCTCCACCCTATATGCTGTCATGGGAACATCACCTTAGCAGATGCCTTGGGTTATTGGGAGCACAGAGAGCCAAGATGGGGCCTGTCTTCTAGACAAGCCATCCATCTCCGGGCTGGCTCCCCCTGAGGGGTGGTGATGGGGAATTCGGGAACATGAGTGGAGCTCCTTCTCCAAATCCAGTGTACACCGAGCTCTGGCGTCCGTCGAGGCACCGGCATTTCTGATGTGAATGAGTTAGACTGATTTCCAGAAGGTAGACAGAGGTGATTGGAAAATAGCTTCAAGGCAGATAGTTAATTAATCCTAAGCCCGCCTCTCTTTGTCACCTTGGCAATGTAATTACTGTCCTAATACCATTCAGTAGAGGACTTGCTAATAATACTCTACTTAGTCCCAGCCGGTGGGGGCAGGGGACAGGTGAGAACACGTGGGTCCTCTGACCTCAAGAAGTTCCTGTTCTTTTGAAAATAATCATAAGTAGTCAAGTACCTCCAATTCCCAATTCGCAAAAGTAAATATTTATTGCTTTAAAACTGGTGGCCAATCTGCCGGGGGACGGTCAAGAGCCGCCTGGGAATGCCAGAGCCCAGCGCCGCACCGTGTCTTTCAGTGGATCAGCTGTTCCTGCTGTTTCTTTCCTCGGCCTTTTTGAGATCAGAACTTCTTTGGGTGATCCTTCAACTCGAGTTTTGCTTTCTGTCCAGGCCTTGGCGTTCTGTGCTCTTCACGTAGTACGTGATCTTGGTTCTCCTAGAAGATGCCTTTGCTGATGTACTTGACTCTGCGATCCGGGGCACTCCGCCTCCCCTTCCCAGGCTGTGCTGGGTGTGCTGTGATCTCTGAGTACCTGGAAGAGGAGACCGGGATTTATAGTCTCTGCCCCCGCTCCTCTCCCTGTTCTGTCACTTACGGTCCAGGGATAAATCACAGAGGGTAGGTTCTTGGGAAACGGGAGCCTCAGAGAAGAAATGGAAGCGCTCTCGTCCCAACAGAGGGAGGTCCTGTCACTGGTGTGCCTAACAGCAGGGCTTCCCTGGGGACAGCCGTGGTCCTGATGGCGCGTTTGCTCAGAGCCAGCCCCGGGCTCAGGAAGCCTTGAGTCAGCCAGCAGCTCCCGGGCCCCATTTCCTTTGCCTCTCTTTCTAAAAACATAAAATGATGTGACTGCCCACAAGGTGGTTTCCTGTGAACTCTAAGAAGCATGTTCTTTTTTTTTTAATTTGTTTATTTTGTATTGGGGTACAACTGATTAACAACGTTGTGACAGTTTCAGGTGGACAACAAAGGGAATCAGCCACACATATACATGTATCCAGTCTCCCCCAAACCCCCTTTCATCGAGGCTGCCACATGGCATTGAGCAGCGTTCCCTGTGCTATACAGAGGTTCTTGTCGTCTCTCCATTTTAAATATAGCAGTGTGTACATATCCATCTCAAGCTCCCTAACTATCCTTTCTCCCCTGGCAATCTAAGTTCATTCTCTGTGAGTCTCCTTCTGTTTTGTAAGTTCATTTGTATCATTTCTTTTTAAATTCCACAGAAAGCATGTTCTTGTTCACCAAAAAACAAGGCGCATTTGATGGCTTTTCTTAAAACCACTGCCCAGCAAACGCAGTGCCTTCTTCCCTGAGTGGGAATCAGATGCCACTGAGAAGCCCCTGTCAGCGGGCCTCTGGTGACTGACCTGCAACTGTGGGCCCTGGAGGGCATGAATGATACCAGCCTACTGCTAACTAGAATCTCCATAATACTTATTTTTCCCCTGGAAGGGATTTTTTTATATATATTATAATCGGTACATCCTACAATTTCAAAGGAGATAAACAAAAGCAGTAGATAAAGCCACATCCTTCTTGAGTTTATTGTGTTGCTTTAGTGGTGGTTGTTAATGTTTAGGTTAAAAATCATTGCTGCTGAAAGGAATACAGCATGCTTGTAGAGCAGGCATGCCTGATCCACACACGCACACTCATATGCACACAAATGCACACATGGCCCAGATCCGTGGGTTTGGAAAGAGTACCGCCTCCCCAAGTGACCCTGAGGGGCTGGAGACCAGAAGCTCCCAGGCACACGTTTTGCTACAGGGAGAGTTAGAAATAGAGGCCAGATCTTTAGGCTTCAGACTTCCTTTTTCCTAAGAGTGGCATTTTCCTTGGTATTCTAGTCCAGAGCCACAGCCAGAGTTGACACAAACCTACCCAGAGAACTCAGGTGATGGGGAAGTTGTCTGCTCTCTTTGTCACTTCTGAAAAGCCAAAGAACAGAGTTATTAGAGAAGAGAGAATGGAACAAATGCACTCAAATCTCAGTTAACAAAATAATCTGAAAATTAAAAGTAGTTGATTTTATCTCTGCATATTTATCCTGGGTATTAGCAAATGTGCTCCAATTTAAAATATATTCTAAAGAAGGTTTCGTTTAATTATAAACACAGATTTGTTCTTGTTCTCTATCTCTTCCAAAAATATACTGGGATTAACCTCAAAACTCAGAGCCAATGTTGTCAAGTACAGAAAGGGTGGGAATCCTAGGTTGGTTGGGCCTCACTGGGCCCCACTGATGTACAGTGAGGGTTTGGTCAAGAGCAGAGATTCACAAAATATGGTCCTCAGTCTGCTTGTAGACTCCTGAGTGTCCTGTGGATGCGTGACAAGTTCAACCAAAGATAAAGTCCCTCTGTTTGGTCTTTATGGAATGAATGACCGACAAGTCCATAGAGACTTACTTTGACATACATGTAAGGGTAACTCAAGGGGCTTGTCCAGTGGGTCTACGGGTAAAGAATTAGCCTGCAGCTTAGGAACACAGGAAATGCCGGTTTGATCCCTGGGTTGGAAGATTCCCTGGAGCAGGAAATGGCAACCACTTTAGTATTCTTGCTTGAAAAGTCTCATGAACAGAGGAGCCTGGGAGGCTACAGTCCAATGGCTCACGAAGAGTTGGACAAGTCTGAGCACATTCGTAAGGGTAACTAAGTGAGTTGTTAAAGGCAACTGAACTCTTGAGTACATAGGCTAAATTTAGCGGCTGCGGCAGTTCGCCGAGGACCCATCTCTGGTCTGCCAAGCCTGCCTCCCACTGAGTGCCTGCAGAGGCCACAGAGCTTCTGCTCCCCGCCCACCAGGGGAGTCAGGCTCCACAGCCCCGCTTCCTGGGCTGCCAGTGTTTTGAGCCAGTCAGGTTTTTGTCGCAGTTATTTTTGCTTTTATCTTTGTTTCATTTCCATTTTAAATCACTGTTTCTCTCTTTGGCTGAACCAAATAACCTGCAACATGTTTTAGAGAACCAGATCGGTTCCCAAAATGCTTTAAATCTTTAGTTTTCCCAAAACTAATTCACAAGACGTGTCTGCCCTGTAGTTCCAGTGTAAATCCTCGGGGTGCCAGTTAGTGAGTCAGGATGTATTCTTGAAATCGCCATATGTGCTAGGACAGTGAGTCTTTCTGATTTCAGTGAACCTGCTGGGAAAGATTAAAGGCAGGAGGAGAAGAGGACAGCAGAGGATGAGATGGCTGGATGGCATCACCGACTTCATGGACATGAGTTAGAGTAAACTCCAGGAGTCGGTGATGGACAGAGAGGCCTGGCGTGCTGCAGTCCATGGGGTTTCAGAGAGTCGGACACGACTGAGCGACTGCACTGAACTTTTTCCAGTGGGACTGGGTAGTGCGTGGGCTGGGAAGTAATTTGTGTTGTGAGAGCTGTGGTGAGAAAGGTCTGTCAGCTACTGGGAGGAGCTGGGTTTCAGAGGACCCCGTGGAGTGTCAGTGTGAGCAGTGTGAGCAGCTGACCGCAGGAGAGCGGTGAGGAAGCCAGTACCCGGCCCCCACCAGCTTCTGCTGGTGTCCCCCTCCTGCCAGCTGTCCTCAGAGACAGCTGTCTTCCCGGGCTCCAGCCTGGGGCTTGGAGCTGACATTTCTCTGTGGACTTCCAGCTGGGAGCAGCCCCAAGGCTTCTCATCGCCCTTCTGACCCACCTGCCTGGCTTGGCTCCCACCGCTCAGCCTCGTATACTCACTGCCTGAGTCTGGCCGCTTCCTGGCCTCTGTTACCATCCAGACGGATGGGCTGGCACCAGCCATGGAGCTCCCTCCCCAGTACAAGTTCTAGGTCCCTAGGTTTTCCTGCTGTTTTCTCATGTAAGGCTTTTAAGATGTTCTCTCTTTTCCTCTAGAAATTAATACAATAGACATTCTGTTTCACATCCGTGATTTTCCTAAAACTGCCAGAAACCCAACAAATGACTGTGCAATTATTTCCTCAATCCTGTTTAAAACATCACCATTGTGTTCGACTTAAATATGCCACTTTGCATGGACCGTGACATTTGTTTTACAGCTTCACTGAGGCATCATTTACATACCATAAAATCTACCCTTTTAAAGAGTACAATTCAGTGGTTTTTAGTATATTCACAGAATTGTGCAACAATCATGTTAATCCAATTTTACAGCATTTTCATCACCCAAAAGAGATGCCCTCTATCCATTAGCAGTCATTTCTCATCCGTCCCTGGCCCGGCTTCCAGGGACCTCTAATTATTACTTTTTGGTCTGTATTTGCCTATTCTGGTCACATCTTATAGATGGAATTATGTCACATTCTCTGGTGTCTATGGTTTCTTGCACTGAGGATAATGTTTCATAAAGATTCATCCGCGTTGTCGTGCATATCAGAACTTCATGCCTCTTTATGTCTGAAATGTATGCTGTTGTATGGATATAACACATTTTGTTTATCCACTCAACATTGGTGGATGCTTGAGTGGTTTCCATATTTTGTCCATTATGAATAAGGCTGCCATGAGTAAGTGTGTACAAGTGTTTATGAGGACCTGACCGTTAACATTTTATGATGGGCAGTCTGGAGATCCAGAAGTCAAGAAGTCTTGGTTAGAGAGGTGGACGTTGAACTTGCACTTGAAGGACTGTTCTCTCTTCCTCTGCATCTCCTTGTCCATCTCATCCATTCATCTATTCAGCCAGTAACCAAGGAGCACAATTTTTCAGGCACTTTCTTTGACTGGGTGATGCTTCAGTTCAGTTCAGTTCAGTCACTCAGTCACGTCCGACTCTTTGCGACCCCATGGACTGCAGCACACCAGGCCTCCCTGTCCATCACCAACTCCTGGAGTCCACCCAAACCCATGTCCATCAAGTTGGTGATGCCATCCAGCCATCTCATCCTCTGTCGTCCCCTTCTCCTCCTGTCCCCAATCCTTCCCAGCATCAGGGTCTTTTCCAATGATTCAACTCTTTGCATCAGGTGGACAAAGTATTGGAGTTTCAGCTTCAACATCAGTCCTTCCAATGAACACCCAGGACTGATCTCCTTTAGGATGGACTTGTTGGATCTCCTTGCAGTCCAAGGGACTCTCAAGAGTCTTCTCCAAGACCACAGTTCAAAAGCATCAATTCTTTGGTGCTCAGCCTTTTTCACTATCCAACTCTCACATCTGTACATGACTACTGGAAAAACCATAGCCTTGACTAGAGGAACCTTTGTTGGCTAAGTAATGTCTCTGCTTTTCAATATGCCATCCAGGTTGGTCATAACTTTCCTTCCAAGGAGTAGGCATCTTTTGATTTCATGGCTGCAATCACCATCTGCAGTGATTTTGGGGCCAAAACAAATAAAGTCTGACACTGTTTCCCCATCTATTTCCCATGAAGTGATGGGACCGGATGCCATGATCTTAATTTTCTAAATGTTGAGCCTTAAGCCAACTTTTTCACTCTCCTCTTTCACTTTCATCAAGAGGTTTTTTAGTTCCTCTTCACTTTCTGCCATAAGGGTGGTGTCATCTGCATACCTGAGGTTATTTATATTTCTCCTAGCAATCCTGATTCCAGCTTGTGCTTCTTCCAGCCCAGCGTTTCTCATGATGTACTCTGTATGTAAGTTAAATAAGCAGGGTGACAATATACAGCCTTGACGTACTCCTTTTCCTATTTGGAACCAGTCTGTTGTTCCATGTCCATTTCTAACTGTTGCTTCCTGACCTGCATACAGGTTTCTCAAGAGACAGGTCAGATGGTCTGGTATTCCCATGATGCTTAATTAGCCATTTTTATTTTTTTAATGAAGTTAGGCATTTTATTCCTCTGCGAGATAACTTTTTTTTAAATTCTAAAGCTAAATTGTGTTTGAAAATATTGGCGCCACCTCCTTCAGGTGTCAAACACTCAGAATAAGCCATTTCAAGATACTTGCTTTTTCTTTAACTGATGCCTTCCCTCTAGTTTTTTTATTTGTTTCTTTTTTGGTCAGTTTATTTTTTGTGTCTTGAATTTCTCCTGCCCTTGGCATTCCCAGAGCCATAGATTCTACAAGATTTTAAAGAAACTTTGTTTCCTAACTGGAACTTGGTCCCTGCTTCCCATTTTTAATTACAGCTTAAGTCTACAGCCTTATTAAACTCCTCCAGTTGGAGATTTTTGCATTATAGGTTTGGGGTTTGTTAGAGGAGCTCTGCTAAGCTGCAGAGGCCCCTGCTAGAGGCTGAGGGAAATGCAAAGCTGGATCTGAATCATTGCATCACCCCTCACATCTTCCCTAGGATTCACAGTGTGCTGGGGTTGGAGGCTGTGTGCAAGGTCCCCTGGGAGGGGCTGCCCCTGGATGGCATCACAGGAGGATTAGCAGGGCAGGGAGCCAGGAGAGTGGAGTGGGAGTTCACAAACTAGGAGGGAGCATCCAGGCATCCTAAGGCAGAAGAGAACCAATTAAACACGTCCAAGTGTCAGGGAGTTCTGGTATACCAAAGAAGGCAAGGTAGCACCAATCCCCATGAGAAGAACTTTTGAGAGTGCAGACCCAGGACACCTTCCTTGATCTACAGAGTCCAGAGTCTCGATGGTGGATCATGGGGATGTGGGTTTATAAGAAGCTTCGCAGGTTGCCAGGGGTGACTGGGGGCCTCTTTCCTTAACAGTGGGCATTGTTTAGGAGCCTGAGTCTGCAGGTTAAGAATCTACCAGTTGACACAAGCTTTGGCATGTCCACCCCTCAGTAAGTCAAAGATGAGGCTTTATGTGAAAATGAGCAAGCATTTTGGCAAGTTAGTACCTGTCCTCCCGTTGCATGCAGTCTTGTTGGTGGGAGGAGAGCATACACCAGTTAGAGGCATGAGGCTACACAAGGAAAGTGTCAAAGGACGGGACACACGTTGAGTTCTATAGGTGGTTATGGGAAGATTTGGCTGTGAGCTTGCATGCGAAGGATTGTTCTGATACTAAAGCCTGAGCATCCTCCCATTTCTTCCCTACATTTTCCTCTTTCGTGTCCATTTTATTCATCCGTTCACTCAAGAAGTCAATGTACGTGGGCCGCTGTGTACAGCGCCTGTTTGCCAGACGCTGTACTGGGTCCCAGCTGTACCTGACCTCTTCTGTGCGCCCACAGTCTGATGGAGACAGGGATACATGTTCTGTCACTTTCCTTGTTTACTTTGCTGCCCCAGGTGTCACAACAGAGCGCCATGTGTGTCTGAAGGAAGGATCATCTACCAGCTTTCCCAGCAAAGGCTTGAATTTCCCGTGTGGATTTGAACAAAGCGCAGGCTTTTCCTGGACTACCAAGAGCTTTGCCTTTCTGATTTCTCTCTTTCTTCCTTTTTCTTGCCAACTCTCCTTTAACGCCCCCTCTCTGGTTCCTCACCTTGTCTAGCTGTTTCCATTTATCGGTTCCTGTCCATCCTGTGTGTCTCGCCTCCTCTCTCCCCTGCTTCTCACTATCACTTTGAGTGGGACTAACAATGAATGACTTCAAAAGAAAAAAAAAAGTAAGCCGGAAGTAGTCTGTGCGTCCTTACTCTTGGAGGAAGCCGGAAGGTGCTCCTCAGCCCAGCATGACCTCAGCCGCTGTAAAGACCGTGGCATGTTTCTGGTCTCCAGGGAGAGGCGTGGCCGGAGGATGTTTTCCTCATCATCTCATCACTTCTTCCCCTGCTAGGATCTGCTTAAATCCGAGATTCTCTCAGATACCAGGTACCAGGAGCATGGCCAGGTCCTTCTGCTGTCGATTCTCACACGTGGGCCTTAGCGGGAGGACTCTGGGCTTCTGGGAGGGGTACAGTCAGTGGCGCGTCTGTGATGTTTCTCCAGATTCACTCCCACCAGGGCAGCTGGTCAGGACATGCATGAGAATAAATGCAAACGTGTGAGACTGATGTCTACATTCTCAAGTTCGCAGACTTGCATAAGATAAAATAGATGCTCCTTTGTTTACTGATTGAGAGTGAGCCACCTCCACTGGTCAGCAAGGATCGAATAAGTATCTGTTCAGAATCCAACCCGGGGACTTCCCTGGTGGTCCAGTGGTTGGGACTCTGAACTTCCAGTGCAGGGGGCACAGGTTCAATCCCTGGTTGGGGAGCCAGCATCCCACATGCCACACAGAGCACAGTGGGAAAAAAAAAATCTAGCCCTGTTCTGGATGTTTGGGGCATAGAAGCAAAGAGGGATGTATTCTTCATGCAAAAGATTAAAATTGAATTGCAAGCATATGTGTCCCCGTGAGCAGATTTGTGCCTGGTAATCTCTTCCTCTGCACCCGCGCATCTATCCAAACTGTGGGTGTGGTCTCCAGGAAAACCACCACTGGGAGACCACCCTTTGCCCCCAGTTTATCTTGTGTCTGTATTGCCTTCCAATCAGTCAGAGGCCACACAGCCGTTTGATGGGAACAGGAACAGTGTGTAAGACATTGAGGGGAGAGGGTTCAATTAAATTAAAAGAAGTACTAGAGAAGAAATCACCCACAACCTCAGGGCTGAGGTGCATAGAAAAACTAATGCTTAGCAACTGGCATTTTCTAGGGAGCTTCTCTAATGAACACCAAACTCCTGCATGAATGCAGGTGAGTTCTGAGCAAAGCCACGCTGAGAATAATATTTTCAGCTGACATTTCCACTTCTGAGTGTGAGCTCCCTTGCTAAGGTGATGCATTTTCCCCAAGGTGAATGATCCCTTGGAAAGGCTTTCATATTTTCAGCCACATCTTGAGATTGGAGGAGCTAAACTCCTTTGCATAAGCGTTTCCGAGCTTCCAACACTCACTGCTGTGCAGAAGGGCCTCAGGAGCTCATGGAGCTTGCTCTCTTAACTGGATCTGTGCCTCTCAGTAAGTGGAGGCCCTTTCTGAGGCTGCGATTCCCAGGGCACTTAGTAGGTGTTTTCCTTTTCCCCTTTTTGGCCATGCCCTGCCATATGTGGGAATTTAGTTCCCCAGCCAGGGATCGAGCCTGTGACCCCTGCACTGCAAGCTCAGAGCCTTAACCACTGGACTGCCAGGGAAGTCTCTGGTAGCTATTTTCAAGGGGCATTTGAGCTCCGGGTCCTGCCACATCAGCTCTGTTTAGATTCAGCAAGAATTCAGACATTTCCATGGATTGGACGACTTTGTCAGTTTGCCTAACAGCACTCCTGTTTGTGAACTGCTCGGCACACGTGGTGCCCTTTAACCTCTGCAAAATGCCCGAAGGACACTTGTTATTGTCCCTATTTTTAGGGGAGTAAGCGAGGTTGAGGTGGGATGAGATGTGAGGCTTGAAGTCAGAGAGCCTGGAGGCAGCATAGATGGACCAGTGCCCGTGGTAGGCAGCCTTGACTTCCCTAAGCCTGTCAGTCCCGGGGCTGAGGGCTCAGGGTGCACATGGGGCCGTTGCTGCCGTTCTCCCCAGGACAGACCGGCCCATCTCACAGCTGTCAGCCGACTGTCCTCCTGATGCTTCTGCTTTCTGGGCCCCCACCCAAGCTCACTTGGAGCCTTTATCAGCAAGCAAATCTGTTTCTTTCTATTAGATTCAGTTGAGGTAGAGGCAGGCACTGGAGACGGATGGATGGCTGAAGATAATACCAGCTTCCGAGGCAGGAAAGAGCCACTGCAATTAAAACCCTCGCTCTCCCTCAGGGTTCTGGAGCCCACAGAACGTCAGCTCAGGGTCTGAGATGGTGGCAGCCCAGACAGAGGGGAGACGGAGGAGCCCAGAAGGCCCTATTATGTATGTGCTCTAGGTAGACACACAAGATCAATACAATAAATGAGCTGTTTCATCCAGGCCAGCCATTCTGCTCCAGGGACGCGTAAACACGTTGATC
The DNA here is from genome assembly GCA_007570785.1 of Antilocapra americana. Classification (NCBI taxonomy): domain Eukaryota; kingdom Metazoa; phylum Chordata; class Mammalia; order Artiodactyla; family Antilocapridae; genus Antilocapra; species Antilocapra americana. Next base: position 472,109 of record ML661912.1, on the reverse strand, counting down.
ACCCTGGTAGAACCTGCTGGTCCACCCTGCTGAAAATGTGGGCGCCGGAGAAAATACACTGAGGGTAGCTCTGGGCCACCCTCTGCCTGCTTGGCTCCGAGGCAGAGCTGTGTGTGCTGCGACCCGCCCTTCTCGACCCAGTTGGAGGCAGCAGTTGGAACTAAGGCTAGTTGATCACCAGCAGACGGCAGGTCTCTGGGCCAAGGCTGAGGCTCTGACTTCAAAACAAGGCATTTGACATGGGCCTGTATTCGGGTCTTCAGAGTAGTGGTCCCTTAGTCATTGACTCCAGCGCGATGCGCGTTGCCCTGACATCAGGGCCGGTCAGATGCCCGCGGTCTATGTGGAGGAGACTTGTCATGTTCCTCCTTTGTGGAGGAACATGACATGTCTTTCTCTAAAAATAAACATCTGACTCTGCAACCCCATGGACGATAGCCCACCAGGCTCCTCTGTCCATGGGATTCTCCAGGCAAGAATGCAGGAGTGGGGTGCCATTCCCTTCTCCAGAGGGTTTTCCTGACCCGGGGAATCGCATGTCTCACATCTCCAGCATTGGTCGGTGGGTTCTTTGCCACTAGTGCCACCTGAGAAGCCCTCATTGTTACTCAGTTGAATTCAGTCATGGCCGACCCTTTGCAGCTCCGTGGGCTGCAGCACTCCAGGCTTCCCTGTCCTTCACCATCTCCCAGAGTCTGTTCACACTCATGTGCATCGAGTCTGTGATGCCATCCAGCCATCTCACCCTCTGTCACCCCTTTTCCTCCTGCCCTCAGTCTTTCCCAGCATCTGTCACCATCCGTACATGACTAGTGGAAAAACCCTAGCTTTGACCAGACAACCTTTGCTGGCAAGCTCGTCACCATCGTCCAACTCCATCCCGCTCCATCCCCATCCTGGGGGCACATAAGGTACAAGCAGAACAAAGGCAGGCCTTCGCTGAAAACTGAGCGACAGCCCAGATCCAGTGTCACTTTGACCTTTATAATCCCCCAATAGAGTCCAAATGTCCCCACCAAAACCTGTGACATCCAGAACAGCTCTGCTATTCCCTCTGCTTCCCATCCTGGTCTGACTATATATTCACATATATAGAATTGAAAGGAAACATTGTCCCTGGTTACTTAAAATGCAGAGCCTCTAAGATGGTAATTTTCCCGCCTTACATTGATGAATTATTTTCTGTTTTCCTCACGAGTATAATGAGTGAAGCGGGGTGAGCACTGTTATTCCCATTGGATAAATGCACACAGTGGGATTCAGAAAGGTTCTATTACCCAAAGAAAGCCCAAGGTCAAGTCTCTGTTGGTTTCTATCTCCCATTAAAAAAGAATATGCCTCCCTTAAATGAGCCACATTCCAGTATTCTACACAGACTGTGGCACCATGCTCCTTCCTTCTTCCCTCCTTTCCTTCACTCTCTTATGCCACCAGACAGTTAACGAGCACCAGATATGTGCCACGGCTTCTCCGGTGGCTCAGACAGTAAAGAATCCGCCTACCATGCAGGAGACCCAGGATCGATCCCTGAGTCAGGAACATCCCCTGGAGAAAGGAATGGCTTCCCACTCCAGTTCTCTTGCCTGGAAAATCCTATGAACAGCAGAGCCTGGTGGGCTACAGTTATTGGGTTTGCAGAATGGGACACAACTGAGAGACTATCACTTTGACCTTCAAACAATGTACCTAGGACTCTGGAATATTTTGGAAGTAATATAAGGAAAGAGTAAATAAACAAATAACATAACTAAGAAAATATCCAGGAGTGGTAAGAACCCCAATTAAAAAAAATTTTTTAATGGTAACATTGCAGATGACCTCATGAGAGGGAGATTGATTAAACAAGTGTTTTTTTACACAGCTTACTACGTGAAGAAATAGATAAAGAAGACTCCAGGCAGGCAGACTTGTACTGCCTGAATCTTTGCATGCTGTTATCAGCTTCACAGATCTGCACACCAGAGTAATAACCACAGCTCTCACTCTTGACCTTCTTGCCTGAAAGTGCCTTAGACCACAGCTTAGAAAGTTGGTATAAGCAACTGTGGTTGGCTTTCCTCAAGATTCGAGACCATGGTTGTTGGAGGCTTTTTTTTTTTTTTCTGATTTTATGGTTTATTTACCATTGTCACAGGAGAGGAACGTGTTAGTTTGGTTTAGTGATTTTTCTTTTTTTTTTTTTTATTTATTTTTTTTACTTGTTTTTGCCATACAATGTCATGATATCACCATGGGTTTACATATGCTTCCCCTCCGGAACCCCCCTCCCTCCTCCCTCCCCCCGGGGAAATCTCGCTGCACCAGTCCCGAGCATCAATCCTGGGCTGGCGATTGATTAGACACATGACAATTAACATGCTTCAATGCCCTTCTCCCATAACATCCCACCCTTACCCTCATCCACAAAGTCCACGAGTCTATTCTATACATCTGCGTTCCTTTTGTTGTCTCCCATGTTGGGTTCTCGTTACTGTCTTTCTAAATTCCATATATATGTGTTAATATACTGTATTGTTGTTTTTGCTTCTGGCTTACTTCACTCTGGATAATGGGCTCCAGTTTCGTCCATCTGAGTAGAATTGCTTCAAATGAATTTTTTTTTAATGCTGAGTAATATTCCATTGTGTATATGTACCACAGCTTTCTTATCCATTCATCAGTTGATGGGCATCTAGGTTGTTTCCATGTTGGAGGCTTTAAGAGAGAATGCTATTTACAAGTGTGTCTTCATCAAAAATCTATTTTTCTCTTTTTTGTAAAAAATCCAAATGGGAAAGAAATGGTGGCAAATAACAGGCTATTTTTTGCATTTAAAAAACTGTTTGGAGTAAATAGATTTCCTGGTGGGTTACATGAGAATGAATCTTAAATCATAACTACTTCCATTTCTTTCAGAGGAATTTTGGCAAATAGAGTTTGTTTCTTGGCCTAACTGAAGTCCTGGTTAATTTATACCAACAATAGTGACATTATGGGTATTTGTATAACAAAAATTGTTTCTGACTGTGCCAGCATGGATGAAATGAAAGCTGTCATAATTAGTTTCACAGAATGAAGGTTTAGAAGAATGAGTGAAAATTCCAAGTGAAATGGGCAGACAGGAATTTTGTGCTTCCATCTTTATGTCTACGTCCTTGGAAGGACAGAAACAGAACCCATATTCTAGTGAATGCAGGCTCACCCTTACTTTGGGCTCACTGAGAAGTGCCTGCCCAGGTCGAGTGAGGCAGCTTTGGGTGTAAGGGCTCTTCCACCCGCATCGGCTGTGACACGTTGTTCTGTGTGCGTGCTTGCTAAGTTGCTTCAGTCGTGTCCAACTCTGTGCGACCTCACAGACTGTAGGCCGCCAGGCTCCTCTGTCCATGGAATTCTCCAGGCACGAATGCTGGCGTGGGTTACCATTCCCTCCTCCAGGGGATCTTCCCGACGACCTAGGGACCCAACCATGTTTCTTATGTCTCACTGTATTGGCAGGCAGGTTCTTTACCGCTAGCCTGGGAAACCCCTGTTCTGTGTATCTTGTGCAGATCTAACTTTTAAAGCTCCAGATACGCATCCATTTATCTGATGACCTTCCCCTGTTTCGTTTTCCTAGGGACGTGGGTTTGTTGTCTATAACTCTGTTTGCCATACATGCCTCTCTATCATCCTTCTAGTCATAGATTATTTTTTAAAATATATATTTATTTTCCTTGTTTATTTAAATTGGTTTTAAGTCTGAGAAGAGTAAAACGATTAACACCAAGGAACTTGGATCACGCTGTTTTGTTTTGAATGACAGTTCCACTCCCATAAGCTGCATGAGTTTGGACAAGTCCCTTATTTCCCCAAAGTTTTAGTTTTCCCTCTGGAAAAAGGAAATAGTACCAGTCTTATATGGTTGGGGAGAATTAGGTGAGCTGATCCATTTATACTGAATGGCACCTTTTTTCAAAATTGTGGTAAATGGCATGTACCATAAGCCGTCTTAGCCATATTCACATCGTCATGAAGCAGATCTCTGGTGCCTTGCAGATTTTAATAATGCAGATGCCTATGCTAGAAAGATTGAGGGAGGGAGGAGAAAGGGGTGACAAAGCATGAGATGGTTGGATGGCGTCACTGACTCAATGGACATAAGTTTGAGCAAACTCTGGAAGATAGTAAAGGACAGAGGAGCCTGGCTTGCTGCAGTCCATGGGGTCACAAAGAGTCAGATACGACTGAGTGACTGAATGACAAATGTTAGAAATTAACCTTTGGTATGTAGACTTGTTGAGAAACAGTCTCTTATCACTAATCATGATATTAAGTTAGACCAAAACATGTTAGCATCTCAGATTTGGCCTGCCATGCTCACAATCCTCCCTAGAAATGTATTGTTTTGCTTAGAATTTGCTTTTATCATCATTTCTTGATTACCATAAACCTGGCTGTTTGTAGATAAGTCAGTACCCCCGGGTTTAAATAACTTATTTTTATATATTTAAGTGGAGATCTGGCTCTCTATGATGAATGCAGGTTGTTAATTTCCAGCTTCCCAGGATCTGTCTTCCCCTTCCCATCTTTCCCCTCCCCTCCTCATCCTCCCCCTTCCCCTCCTCCTATCTCTGTTATCTCATTGTAACTTCATCCCCTAACTTCTCTCTTTTCTTCTCTCTCCTCCTTTCTCCTCTTATATCTTCTAGAGGCCCCTCTTGAATCCACTCTTGTGGTTCAGTCACTAGGTCATGTCTGACTGTTCGTGGCTTCGTGGACTGCAACGCACCAGGCTTCCCTGTCCTTTGCTATCTCCCGGGGTTTGCCCAAACTCATGTCCATTGATCCACCCATCTTCTTCTCTGTTGCCCTCTTCTCCTCCTGCCCTCTTCAACCCACTGCTTCATGTTTAATTCAGTAAGGTTGGAATTGGTAGCGATTTGGCCAGTTGGACATATTCAGAACTTGGTTTTCATCAAAGCCTGTATCAAGCCATGGCAAAGCCAGGGAGGATGTGTAGCAGCGGCAGCTGAGCAACAAAGGAATTCGGCATTCACAGCCAAGGAGTGTTATTGTCCACATAGCCACCTCTCTGAGCTGCTCGTTGGGAAAACCAACTGTGGGAATAATATCATTCATGAATAATATTGCTGGCTCCCAACCACTGAAACTTTAACCAAACACTGTTTAAATCACTTATTTGCCTGTGGAAAGACTTCTGGATGAACTGATGTTCAACAGGGCAAAACCTCATTAATTTGATTTTTATTTATTTTAGTTTTAAATTTTGTATTTATTTTAAATACCACACCATATGGAGTTATCTCCCAGTTATAATTTATTATGCTTGATTTATTCTTAATGTTTAACACTGCCTGCCACACAAAAAAAAAAATTATGTTCCTGGCCCGCTGTAGTAGCCAGAATTTTGGTTCCCAGAATGTCTGTCCTCTGGTGCCACACCCTTGGTTGTGTTACAGTGCATGGCAAAGGGACTTTGCAGGTGGAATTAAGTTTACCAGCCAGTGGAACTTAAGACAGGGAGGTTATCTTGAATTATTTGGGTGGGCACAGTGTAATCACATTAGCTGTTAAAAACGAAAGAGAATCCTGTGAACAGAATTTGCTTGGGAGCATGTTCTTCCCCAGGGCCCCTGGAAGAAACCTGGTCCTGCTGATATTTTGATTTCTGCCTTTTTCAACTACTTAGTCATGTCCAACTCTTTGCGACCCCATGAACTGCAGCACGCCAGGCTCCTCTGTCCTTTACAGTCTCTTAGCTTGCTCAAACTCGTGTCCTTTGAGTCGGTGATGCCATCCAACCATCTCATCCTCTGTCATCCCCTTCTCCTCCTGCCCTCAGTCTTTCCCAGCGTCAAGGTCTTTTCCAGTGAGTCAGCTCTTTGAATCAGGTTTCCATCTTGTCAGACTCTAAGCAGAGAATCCAGCCGCACTGTGCCGGACTTCTGCCCTACAGAACTACATGATAATAAGTGAGCTCAGTGTTAAACCACGAAGTTTGTGGCAACTTGTTACAGCAGCAACAGAAGACCAATACCCTATCCTCTGTAGGGTCATTGGCCTATAGTTGTGGCTGATTTTGATCTCATCACAAGCTTTGCCTCACCCTCTTTCTGACCAACATGGGACATGGTCCATGGACAGAGTCCTTAGCTGAAAAGTGAAAGTCGCTCAGTCGTGTCTGACCCTTTGCGACCCCATGGACTATACAGTCCATGGAATTCTCCAGGCCAGAATACTGGAGCCGGTAGCCTTTCCCTTCTCCAAGGGACCTTCCCAACCCAAGGATGGAACCCAGGTCTCCCGCGTTGCAGGCAGATTCTTTACCAGCTGAGCTAAGAGGGAAATATATATTCTGTTTCTATGGAATAAGATGAAGTTAATTGACATTTCAGGAATATATGGCAGAGTTCCATCTTATCTGCCCTTACCAAGGGAATTGAATGAAAGTGTAAGTTTTGATTCAGTGCTAGCAGCAAGAGACTCTCGGGAAACCAACTGCATTTCCAGGAAATAAGTTAAAAGTGTAGAGTTCTGTAGATCACCTTTCATTTATTGACTCAGAATCTCCACAGACATGGACAGGGAGTGTGGTCGTTTGATGAACACTCAGCCACTTCTTTTGTACCAACGTCTGAAAACCAATGCTGTACTCAGTGACCCAATGGCAGATTGAGACCAGTGGATCATGAAATCAGTTTAACGAGATCATCTTTTCAAAAAAATAGAAATAAATTATAGGTATGTTTAGTGAAAGGTGTGTGTGTGTGTGTGTGTGTGTGTGCATTTTCACAGGTGTACACACAGGGTCACCATAAAAGGATCACAAAGACCATACATATTTGAGAAACACTGTTCTAATCTGACCCTGTGAATGTCAAAACTTTGCCTGGTACTCTCCAATTCACTGGGACTCCTCTACAAATACTTCCTGTCTGCTTACCTGGCATGTCGGTTACAAGGTGATTCTGTAAACAGCGGTGCAGACAGGGCACAGAGGAGACTTCACCAGCCACAAAGAGACTCTCAGTGACACACTTCCTTCCATCTGGGGACCTGTTGAGTATGCCACGGGAGACATTCACTGTGTTCCACGGAGAATAAATTTCCTTTGAGCATTTCCCAGAGACAAATATATAGGAAACATAGGAAGCAGGGTATAGAAGTGGATGTCTTGCTTACGGGATAAGGTAGTGATACAGAGCAGTCACGCCGTGTAAGGAAAGTGTCTTCAGTATTATATTCAACAGTGAGACACGGCGAGAAAGGAAGTTTAAACAACGGAAGTTAAAGTGATATGCTGGCTTCAGTGCAGGCTTCAGAGAAAGGCAATGAGAAAAGCAAAATGCCTATGTAGTGTTTTGGGGTTTTTATTTTAAGACTGTTTGCTTTATTTATTTTTGGCAGTGTTGGGTCTTTGTTGCTGTGGGCAGACTTTCTCTAGTTGCGGCGAGCAGGGCGCTGCTCTGCACCGAGGTGCGAGGGCTTCTCATTGTGGCAGCGTCTCCCCTTGCAGAACATGGGCCCCAGGCACGTGGGCTTCAGTGGTTGCAGCCCCCCAGCTCTAGAGCACAGGCGTGTGGGCTTAGTCACCCCACTCCATGTGCAATCTTCCTGGACCAGGGATCAAACCTGTGTCCCCAGGATTGGCAGGAGGATCCTTAACTATTGGACCTCCAGAGTGGCCCCATGTAGTTTTAAAAACTGGAAGTGGTGATAAAGGAATAGAAAGGATGAAGGGATGCTAAGGAAAGCTAGAGTGGGACTAGAGCTGAAGGGTGTTTGCAGACGTGTCTAAACCCTTACCGAGGACCCTGCCCAAGAGTGAGTGTGGTTTGGAGTCCCTGGATGCATTTGCTGATGATTTTCCCTAGAAAGGCGGATGTTTGTTTATTTGTACTTTTTGCCCACGCCCCTCTGGGATCTTAGTTACCCCACCAGGGATCGAACTTGCACCTCCTGCATTGGAAAGCCAAGTCTTAACCACTGGATCACCAAGGAAATCTGTATATTTTTTAAAAGAATCATCTCTGGTATGAATAATCGAGATTTATTTTAAAGAGAAGTGCTTCCCTGGTGGCTCAGATGATAAAGAATCTGTCTGCAATGCAGACCTGAATTTGATCCCTGGGTCTGGGAGATCCCCTGGGGAAGGGCGTGGCTACCCACTCCAGTATTCTTCCCTGGAGAATTCCTCAGACGGAGGAGCCTGGCAGGCTACAGTCCATAGAGTCACTAAGAGTCAGACACAGCTGAGAGACCAGCACTTTGAAATGAGGAGCCCTCCCCTCCACTTTGCCTGCCTTGCCAGCTATGATGGTGAGAACAATGGTACTCAAGTACTCACTGAAGTATTTGCAGCGCCTGGAATAACACTCGGACACACAGAAAATAGTATCTTTGGCAGCAAAGAAAGACGAGGCTCAGAGAGGAAAGGTGAACACACCGTGATTGTCACTGTGAGAGCTGAGGCAGGAGCACCGAGGCCCCGACTCCCCGTCCGGGGCTCTCTCCAGGAAACCACACTGCCTGCTTGAGAGCGTCCAGCCCTCTGAACCAAGGGCCCCTCCCGGAACACCAAGAGCTGAGCACACCCAGATCGGGAGAGTAAATTTCAAGTCTTGGTGAGACTTCATGCCCACAGAAGGGAGAATTTAAACATTTCTGATCAATGAGCTTTGAAGAACAAAAGGTCACTTGCCAATTTGGAGACAAAACCTTTGCAGAGACAACATCCTGCAATTACTACCGGGAGGTTAACCTTCACCGTTTGATCAGGAAGCGAAGAAGTCATTGTTGAGCAAACTCTGAAATACCCAAGGCCTCAAGGATCCCCACGCCCCTTTTAAAGTGCTTTCATGCTGACCATCGTTATATTATTGTTTTCTTTGGCTCACCTCTTCAGTCGCTGACCACAAAGCCCAAAGCCACAGGAAGGCAGAAAAGTACAGCAAATGGTCCTTCTCTACCCATCCCTAGCGGATGTGTTGTAGTTTTAGTAAGTCAGAGCAACCTACACAAAGAACTCTCTGGAAGACCCTGGCTCTAGGTAAAGCCTCTGTTTCAGAGCTCTTCTCAAGGCAGGACCTCAGTCACAGGTCTGTGTAGATGTGAAGGGAGTCATCAGCTATGACTCTGTCCTGCAAGGTATAGCGAACATGCATACAGAACTCCACAGTTAAAACAACTTATTGGAGTATAGTTTCTTTACAGTGTTGGGTTAGTTTCTGCTGTGAATCAAAGTGAAGCAGCCACACGTATATGTATGTTCCTTGTTTGTCGCCACAGAGCACTGGGCAGAGCTCCCTGGGCTGTATAGTCAGTTATCTGTTCTATACATGGTGGTCTGTGTATAGGCAATATAGTCTGTCTCAGTCTCCCAGTTCATCCCACCACCATTTTCCTCCTTGTTATCCACATGTTTGATGTCTACATCTGGGCCTCTATTTCTGCTGTGTAAACAAGATTATCTATACAATTTTTTCAGATTCCACATAAATGTGTTATTATACAATACTGGTCTTCCTCTTTCTGACGTGTTTTATTCTGTGTGGCAGTCTCTAGATCCTTCTACGTCTCTGCAGATAACCAAATTGTGTTCCTTTTTATGGTGAAGTAGTATTTTATTATATCATGTACTACACCTCCTTTACCCATTTATCTGTCGATGGACATTTAGGCTGTGTCTGTTTCTTGGCTATTGTAAATAGTGATGCGGTGAACAGACCCCTGTCTCATTATGCGACAGCCTTTTCAGTTTATGTCTAAGGGTCCCCTTCTGGGCGGGGAGGTTGGAGAGCCTTTGGAAGCAATAAGAGAAGAAATGGCCCCAGACCAAAAAGAGAAGTTGGCAGGACTGCATGGTGCAGGGTCTGTGTGCCGATTCAAGAGGGAGCCCAAGGGAAGAGGCAGGACCTCGAGGGGAAGGCTTCATGGTGCTCTGCTGGAGACCGGGTCCTGGACTGTGTGTCCCCAGGCAGCCCCAAAGCAGCAGAGCTACCACCTTAAAGGAATGGTGCAGAAGAAATAGCGTCCTGTAACCCGTGACAAGGGGTCTGAAGGCCCCTCCCTGGGCTTTATCACTGCAGAAACCTGCAGACCTGGACCAGCCCTGGGGGGATCCCTGGTGGTGACCAAGACTGCGCTGCCGCTCATTCTGTCAGGCAGAACATCAGATAGCATAAAGAAAATAAGGTATTCTTGCACAGCTGAGTTGGTGGCTTACTGCAGAGCAGAGATGCTGAAATGCGGGTTCCAGATGGTAGTGCAGTGTTTCTTAAAGCTCGAGTAGAGAACATTCAAGTGGCCAGAGGAGTCGGATTCAAAACTGAGTGTCTTGAAATGGCTGTTTACGCGGGACGCCAGGGACCTGGGTGCTGGCATTCTGGAGGCAAGTCCTGGCCCCCTAAAAGTCAGTCCTTCTTATACACGTGATTGCTCCATGACTGTTCTGAAAATCAAGTAAGTAATCTAGAATTATCTTTAACTCAGGGGAGACTATACAGCTTTGGTTACCCATGACCTCCAGCTCCCTCTCCCATCAAACCAGAATCAGTCACGGCTGTCACCTCCTTTTCCCCCCAAAATCAAAACCCTAGTTTGGTTGTAAGGCTTATTGTGTCTTGTGCATGCTAGTAATCACTGACTTGCCCTGGGAAGCCGACCCAATTTTACGTCCCGTGCATCTTTTGAAAATGTAAAACGACATTTTTAGTTGTTAATTTTCTATGTCATCTCTCATTCAGCAGTATTGCACACTGTTTTGTGATCGCTTTGAGGATATTCACTTTAGACCATTTTAATAAGGTGAAAATTTAAGTGAAGATGGACATTTATTTAAAAATCAATAAATTATTCATGTTATGTTTGAGAACATTTAAGCTAAAAATGACATTGCAATTCTTGGTTTGCCTGCTATGTCACAAAGACTTGGAATCTCACAAGATGATTCTGATTTAAAACATTGAAAAACCCTTACTTTGTAGAAGTATAGGGAAGTCCAAGGTACTTTTGAACATATAGCTTATTAACAAAATATGTGAGTTTTTATTTTTTCCATTTTTATTTCCTTTATTCTTTTAAAACCTCTTCCCCTCCCTCCCCAAGTATCTTTTTTTTTAATTTTTTATTTATTTATTTAATTTTCTTTACTTTATTGTGTTGGTTTTGCCATACAATGACATGAATCTGCCATGGGTATACGTATGTTCCCCTTCCAGAACCCCATTCCCTCCTCCCTCCTGATTCCCTCTCCCTGGGTCATCCCAGGTGCACCAGCCCCAAGCATCAAACCTGGGCTGGCAATTGATTTCACATATGATAATTAACATGTTTCAATGCCATTCTCCCATATCATTCCACCCTTGCCCTCTTCCACAGAGTCCATGTGACTGTTCTATACATCTGCATTTCTTTTGCTGTCTTGCATGCAGGGTTCTCGTTACCATCTTTCTAAATTCCATATATATGCATTAGTATACTGTGTTTTTGTTTTTCCTTCTGGCTTACTTCACTCTGTATAATAGGCTCCAGTTCCGTCCACCTGAGTAGAACTGATTCAAATGAATTCTTTTTAATGGCTGAGTAATATTCCATTGTGTATATGTACCACAGCTTTCTTATCCATTCGTCTGTTGATAAACACTGATGAAAGAAATCAAAGAGGACACAAATAGATGGAGAAATATACCGTGTTCATGGATTGGAAGAATCAATATAGTGAAAATGAGTGTACTACCCAAAGCAATCTATAGATTCCATGCAATTCCTATCAAGCTACCAGAGGTCTTTTTCAGAGAATTAGAACAAATAATTTCACAATTTGTATAGAAATACAAAAAACCTCGTATAGCCAAAGCAATCTTGAGAAGGAAGAATGGAACTGGAGGAATCAACCTACCTGACTTTAGGCTATACTACAAAGCCACAGTCATCAAGACAGTATGGTACTGGCACAAAGACAGAAATATAGATCAATGGAACAAAATAGAAAGCCCAGAGATAAATCCACACATCTATGGACACCTTATCTTAGACAAAGGAGGCAAGTATATACAATGGAGAAAAGACAGTCTCTTTAACAAATGTTGCTGGGAAAACTGGACAGCCACTTGTAAAAGAATGAAACTAGAACACTTTCTAACACCATACACAAAGATAAACTCAAAATGGATCAAAGATCTAAGCATAAGACCAGCAACTATAAAACTCCTAGAGGAAAACATAGGCAAAACACTCTCCGACATAAACCAAAGCAGGATCCTCTATGACCCACCTCCCAGCATATTGGAAATAAAAGCACAAATAAACAAATGGGACCTAATTAAAATTAAAAGCTTCTGCACAAAAAAGGAAACTAAAAGCAAGGTGAAAAGGCAGCCTTCAGAATGGGAGAAAATAATAGCAAATGAAGCAACGGACAAACAATTAATCTCAAAAATATACAAGCAACTCCTGCAGCTCCATTCCAGAAAAATAAACCACCCAATCAAAAAGTGGGCCAAAGAACTAAACAGACATTTCTCCAAAGAAGACATAAAAATGGCTAACAAACACATGAAAAGATGCTCAACATCACTCATTATCAGAGAAATGCAAATCAAAACCACAATGAGGTACCACTTTACACCAGTCAGAATTGTTGCAATTCAAAAATCTACAAGCAATAAATGCTGGAGAGGATGTGGAGAAAAGGGAGCCGTCTTACACTGTTGGTGGGAATGCAAACTAGTACAGCCACTATGGAGAACAGTGTGGAGATTCCTTAAAAAACTGAAAATAGAACTGCCATATGACCCAGCAGTCCCACTACTAGGCATTCACACTGAGGAAACCAGAATTGAAAGAGACACGTGTACCCCAGTGTTCATCGCCGCATTGTTTACAATAGCCAGGACATGGAAGCAACCTAGATATGTGAGTTTTTAATGTCAGTTTTTAGAAGACTTCAACAACTGTCCTTTTTATGTCAAATACTGAAGTCCATGAATATCCTTGACTTAGAAGTCATCCAGATCACAAAATTACAAATGACTTGAAAAATGTATGATAACCATGGCAGAGTATCATTTTGTAAAGCTTCATATGGTGAAGAATGAGACCTACATTTTCTTCCCCAGATTTTCCAGTGACCTAAAGTTCTTCTGATGGGAAGGTTCTCCAGGGTCTGTTTCCAGGGTTATAGATCCATCATACCTACCTTTCCAAAATCACATAAACTCAAGCTCACGTTATTTTTATCAGCCAGGAATTAAATATTAATCAGCTTTTCTTGGTCCTTAGCCCACAGGTCTTAAATCAAAGACCTTTTAAAGGGGAAATACTAGAAGTCACGTCCCCTGGCTTGGAATCATTTTGTCAGCAGTACCGGTTCCTGTAGCTCTCCCTGTTGCTTAACTTATGGCTTAAATGGAATGTTGAAGAACCCTGAATGTATTAACTTTCTCTCTTTCCTTATTGACATGATCTATAAATGATATACAGACCCGATGCATTTCGACTCCCAAATATAGATACACAGTCCTTGAAAATGGCCTATGAGAGCGTCCAAATTCCAGTAAAACGTTTACACTCTTAAGATTATGGCCACCTCTTTATCTCGGTTTTTTTCCTCCAATTAAAATAATGTCCTACTGTGTTCCGAATAGGAAGGGAATACTGCTGTCTGGCGGTGGTGACTGGGCATAATTGGAGAGGCAGTCAAAGCCTCCCCACCCCACTACATTCCAATGGTAGCTCTTTGCCCTCATCCGCTCTGGTGCCAGGAATTTCCCAGTGTTGGTTTTGAGTGAAACATCAGAATCTTGAATATGAATGACCTAAATATCACTGGCCCATCAGTGGCAGCTCAGAGTTAATATCCTGAGCCCTCTCTTCCGCCATCCAATGGTGGGGAAGAAGCCAAGCTCACCACATCTAGGCTTCTCCTGGGCACCAGTGGCAGACAATGTACAGCTTTGGTTACAAATATATTCAGTAGAGGAGGTGCTATTGGTTCAGTCGCTCAGTCGCGTCTGACTCTTTGCGACCCCGTGGACTATAGCATGCCAGTTTTCCCTGTCCGTCACCAACTCCCAGAGCTTGCTCAAACTCATGTCCATCGAGTTGGTGATGCAATCCAACCATCTCATCCTCTGTCATCCCCTTCTCCTCCTGCCTTCAATCTTTCCCAACATCAGGGTCTTTTCCAATGAAGGTGCTTATAAGCACCTTAGCTTATAAGCCCTCACTTGGATCCCTTACATCTGTATATGGACTTAAGTTGTGCCTATTGGCATTTTATTTTTTTACTTTTAATTTTTATTGAAGTATAGTTGATTTTCAGTATTGTGTTAGTTTCAGGTGTACAATAAAGCTCTCTCTCTCTCTCTCTCTCTCTCTCTCTCTATATATATATATATATATATATATATATATATATATGAGATTTCCTGATGACTCAGTGGTAAAGAATCCATCTGCTAATGCAGGAGATATGAGTTCAATACCTGGGTTGGAAAGATCCCCTGGAAAAGGGAATGGCTACCCACTCCAATATTCTTGCCAGGGAAATCCTGTGCATAGTGGAGCCTGGCGAGCTACAGTCAGTGGGGTCGCCAAAGGGTCGGACACGACTTAGCAAGTAAACAACACCCATATATGTCTGTGTGTGTCTGTATCCTTTTTCAAATTTTTTTCCACTATAGATTATTACAAGATGCTGAGTGTAGTTCCCTGTGCTCTACAGCAAGTCCCTGTCGGTTATCTAGTTTATATATGCTAGTGTGTGTCTGGCAGTGCCAAACTCCCAATGTACCCCCCTCCCCTTCCCGCCTGGTACCTGTGATTGTGCTGTCTGTGACTGTGAGCTCATGTCTGTGGGTCGTTCACTTGTCTCTCTTTTCAGTCCCCACAGACTACCGCTGTCTTAAGGCGTCTGTCTTTCTCTGACCACTTCACCTGCTGTGATCGTCTCTAGGTCCACCCGTGGTGCTGCAGGTGACCTTGCCTCCTTCTTTTCTTGAGGGGTGGCACAGTCACGGAGTACCCAATCGTGATCTCTGGCTGTTGAGGGGTGATCCTGCCTGGGTTCAGGAGGGTGAACAACCTGATCTTCTGACTTCAAACACTGCAGAGTACCACCACACACCAAAACCTTGGCAGTTTCATTCTGGGGTCATGGCTGATTGCTTTGGGAGAAGACAAACTAAGGAAATGATTCACAAGGCATAACAGTCAGTACAGGCTAGGTTATGCTTCAGTAACAAACACACCCAAGAGCCCCATGGCTCAGAGAAGAAGAGCCCCACGGCTGTGGCGGGTCTCTGCTTCCTCGGCCCATCGCGACACCAGAGTGAGGGTGTTTCGCGACGGCAGCGTCAGGCCTGATGTGGAAGCGGCGCACTGCTTCTTTCCAGAGCTCACCTACCAGACCCGTCACGTGCTTCCTGCCGATCTCAAGGGGCCAGGAATGATCCTGTAACGTGTGCCCAGGGTTGCTGAGCCAAAAATATTCGGCAACCAGCACTGCCCCGCACAGTGGGGGCATGATGTTTAGTGGAGAGACTAATCTTCAGGCAGCTTCCAGAAAGGAGGTGCTCCTGGTGCTCTGTGATGACAAGGAGGTTTTACCTGTGTCTCCCAGGGCCGTCTGACCCAGTGTATTTCCCAGATCACCAGCCCACTGCTGCCTCTCCGTGAAGACAAATGCTCATCCAGCAGCTGAGGAGTGGAGAGGAGCAGCACAGATGGAGGCAGTCCCAGCTTTCTCCTGCCCACGCAGCCGGGTCTTGTGGTGTCATCTCTGAAACAGACTTCCTGTTCTATTCCTCTGCCTCCAGACTCTTCCTTCCTCTTTCCTTCTGTGTCCTCGAGCAGTTTTCTTGAGCTCAGAGATGGTCTTCCTGGCAGTTGCTCTTTGGGGTCAAGATGAGGCTAGTCTAAAGGCCGATGCTCCGGTGATGGAATTCACTTCTCCGTCACGGATGCTTGTGCGCTGTGTGAGCAGGTTTCCATCTGCCCACTGGAATCCCCAGTCTCTGATTTCTCCTGGCCTTCCTCTCTCTTCTTCCTCCTCCTTTCCCTTGCCCTTTGTGGTTTAGTGAAGCTGATTTTCTCGAGATCTTTGGCTCATTCCTTTTATCCCAGGCTCTAAACCACCCTGTAACTGTGTTAGTTTCACAGTACTAATGTCCTATAACAAGAAAGTCCCCCAGAAATGAGTTCACTGCATCCTACATGATGATGAAAGACTAGAGGTGGTGGGTGGGGAGTGGAAGTCACTGTCTAGATGAGGCTCCTCACCTCGGAAAAGGCATCTGCGTGTGAATTATTTAACTGCATTCAGTCCTTCTGTAAAGGTAGAATTTCTGTAAAGGTAGAATCACCTTGGAGGAGTCTCTCTTCCACGCTGATACTGGGGACACCTGAGGGCAGCCCAGACAGTCTTGGAGCTCCCTGATGTACATTCCTCCCCCTGCCACCTCCTCCCCGCCTCCATCACTGACTGTTCTCAGGGCCCCCACGCTGAGCCCCACTGGGTGGGTGGGGTACTAAGAGACAGTGGTCCGGGCTCTGCCCTCGAGAATCTGTTGGCCTCAGTGGTGGGCTGGTCTGTTCAGGAGAGAATGGCAGGTCATTAAATTGCTTCAACACCAGGCTGATTGCAAACTTGCAGTCACAGAGCTGGCTTCTGTGCGCTCACACCGGAGGGCCCAGCACGGAGCTGGTGTTCACAGAACACGTCTGGGATGGGAGTGGGAGTGAGCGCGATGGACTCTGGGTCTGTCCCTCTGCTTGTGGCCGCTCTGCTCGGGGCCCTGAGATGTAGGGGTGGGGGCTTCTGCAGACCCATTCCTCTACACCCAGAACACTGCTTAGTACAGCTCTGAAATGCCTGTTCTCCCTGCACACGATCAAGTGGGTAAGGACCAAATCTCTGTTTTCCTGAGGAGATGCAGCCAACCCAGCATCAGCATTTACCCTTTATCAGGAATTAGGGATGGAAGCCCTGTCGCCCTGTGTTCCGGACCTGCCCCTGGTCAGAACCCAGAGCAAGAAGGCAGGCCCAGCGGGGCCAGCATGGGGACCCTCCGCCTCAGCCGGCTGAGCATTCTGAGCTGAGACGATCATTAGTGCCTGGCTTTCTCGGAGCAGAATGTGAGCTCTGATTTAGCCCAGGTGATGCAGGAAGTAGACAATAGAGCCATGAGAAGAACACCTCCGGTTCTGCACCAGGGAAGGCTGCTCTGGGGTGACTGCCAACACCCAGGTCTTCCCTCTGCCCTCTATCGTGGGGTCTCTCTGCTCCCCTGTGATCCTCAGAGGCTGAGACTGTCCTGTGCGGCTATTGGTTGCTTTGTGCTGAGCGGAGGACTCTGTGGTTGTTGGAAAGCGGTATTAAAAGCCAGGGAGTGTCTCTGGTTGCAAGACTCTCCGGCCTTAGCCCTCACTCTGCTTCAGGGAGTCCCTCTGTCTTCCTGGCCGGTGCAGCTCCGACCAGCAGAGATGAGCACTTCCAGACTACCCGGAGTGAGCAGATTAAAGCAGTTTTGGAGGGTGAGTAAAAGGATGCAAATCAACTTGCTGGGGGGAAGAGGGAGTTTAATTCCTGAAAGAAAAATTAAAAAGCTAAGCTGCTCGGGGGTGGGTGCCATGAGGTATTTGCATTATCTTCCAAAACTCACGTGGGGGCAGTCCACCGTGCATATTTGAGGTCTTGCCCAAGGTTTCGAATTTACTTTTCACTAAAATCTGCAGCAGATGCGATGAACAGTCAGTTCAGCCTGGGGTGTTTGCTTCCAGCAAAAGTTTTCTAGAAATGGCAGTCTAGAATCTGAGCTGCTGTGTGGTGGCGGGTAGATTTGTTCCAGTCTTAGCCTCTGGGAAGGGTGTCGAAAGCGATGGCTAACAGATAAAATCCTGTGGAAGTGAGGTCTCTGTGTGCTTTCTTCCCAACTATAGAATTTATCAGAAGCCCTGGGTGACTAGAAGGGAAAAAGCCAGGGAATGTTCAGGATTTGTGTGGCATCATTAAAGCATTAGAGAATCAAAGGCAGTTGTAATCATGAAACATTCAAACATGAGTTATGTGCTGTAGACTGTTAGCATAATCCTCTGTCATGAGTGGATGGGTGTCAAGCCAGCCTCATAACAGCCGGCTCCTGGAATTTCAGCTTTCACGCCCCCCTCATGGAAGGATAAAATGTCTCTGGTGATCGTGGCTCTTTTTTGAATCTGGATTCAGAGCAACAAGTATTCCTTCCTGAGTAGTTAACGTGGGATTCGGGGAGACGGGAAATGTCCGTGCTGTCCAGCAATCAGCCAGAACCCGCCAGTGTTAGCACCTGGGGAGGAAAAAATGACCCTGAAGGTGATTTTCAGTCCTTAATGTGAAATGCAGAAAACGTGGCTGAGTTTCCATCTTGCCTGATGTTATTTGACTCTGATTTTTGAGTGTGTGCCGGTGCCCAGGTAGAAACCACTCCCTTAGATGAATGAACAGCGGGGGTTCATGCATGGAATGCATCTCTGACCTGCTGCTCCTCTGTGTGACGCTCTGAGTCAGTGGAGGAGGGCCGGGGGCCATAGATGTGCAGCCAGGCTATCTCTTTATCTGAACTTGGAATGATCGGAGAATGTGAGTCTGCCAGGAGTTGTGAAATTACTTCTTAAGCAAGAATCTGCATTCACCTGGGTGGAGCCAAAACAGTTCCTCCTCAAATGGAAGAATGTGTGTAATATGTGATGTATATATGTGCATGCATATGTATGTGTGTGTAGGTGTTTCATCTGAGCAAAGAAGAGCATGTTGAAAGTATTTCAGTGATGAAACTAGAGAAGCACTATCTGCTCCCTGCATGGCCCTGGGTTAAAGGTCCATTTTCTGGGATTAGTCTCTTGATCTTGGGCAAAAGTGCTTAAGGCCCTTCATTTTCCATCTGAAGAGGGAGTGGTTCCTTCCAGCTCTGAGAGTTAATCTGAGCACATGGAAGACAGATTACTCTGTGCCCCCAATTCACCCAATATCTGTCTGGATTGTTTCTCTGAAACGTTCATGGTTGAGTGTCATTTCCTCTTTCACAGACTGTTTCAGTTTAGCTGTTAACACCTCCAGTGATCTAAAAACATTGTATCGGACACCCCAGAGCTTCAGATGAACCCCTCAGGAAGCTGCATCTGGAAGGGAGACCCCGGGGTCCCTTAGCGTCCTCCGATGCACACAGACTCAGAAACTAACAGCAGTACAGTGGCCCTCTTCACTGGAAGGAGGCCTCGGATCGATGTAAAAAGATGCCCAAGGTTTCACGAGCCGACAGCACAGTGCAGACAAAGAAGCACATTCTAAATAATCTGAGGACTTCCTTCATTATTTAGAGATGGGGATTTAAATGGGTGATGTAATTACGCTGTAGCCTCAATTCTGAATTATTCATCCCCATTTTCATGGTCATTTTATGTTAATAACTCAGCCTATTGTTAATAAAAGTTTTAAAAAATCAGAGATAGATTCAAAAACAGTTTCAGAGAGAGGATGGAGAAGCCCCTGAATGGTGAGTGGTCTTGTAGCATCACAGACAAACAGCAAGGCTAATTGTCTAGTTTCTTCCAGTTTGCCATCCTCTCAAGGTGGGCTGGATGGACCACCTCCCATAACCCCCAGCCCAGTGCCACCACATACTCCAGTGAAAACTCTTCCAGGGATACTGGCAATTTTGAAGGGAATGTGTCCTGGTAGTCTGCCGTCAGCATCAATGGCAGTCCACTCATGATTTGGGTAGCTTCTGTAATTTTATATTTTGTTATTGGTGGTGGTCTTTCGGTCACTAAGTCATTTCCAACTCTTTGGGACTCCATGGACGGCAGCACATCAGGCTTCCCTGTCCTTCACTATCTCCTGGAGCTTGCTCAGACTCATGTCCATGGAGTCGGTGATGCCATCCAACCATGTCATCCTCTGTCATCCCCTTCTCCTCTTGCCCTCAGTCTTCCCCAGCATCAGGGTCTTTTCCAGTGAGGCAGCTGTTAGCATCTAGTGGCTGAAATATTGGAGCTTCAGCTTTAGCATCAGTCCTTCCAATGAATATTCAGGGTTGATTTCCTTTAGGGTTGACTGGGTCTTGGTAGCAAAGGGAAATAAGAAGGGGGTTGGGGGTGTTTAAACAAACCCAGGACTGGTCCACCTGCAATGATCAGAAATGGCACGCTTTGGGGATGGCTGCTTTAAAGGGCCCTGCTGTTTAGACTGCACGCATGCCGTAGCCAAGTGACGATTGTTTTCACCAGAAAATCTGTGAGTCCAGTTATCGAATGCCAACCGAAGGCATTCAACTCAACACATGTTTAATGACAGACATCTGTGCACCAGAAGAGCTGGTCCAGTTTACCTGAGAAGTCAAAACAGGTTGTTTTGTCCCCACGGACTCTCTATTGTTGACAACAGAGACAGCAGACAAGCCAACCCTGAGCACTTAAGCATAGCCGCACTCGTGAGAGGCTCTGCAGTCTCCTAGAGCAGTGACAGGATGCAGGGAGTTCTGCTGCAAGCCCATCTTTGACAAGGTTTTGTCCAAAGAGTCATTTTACCTCCCTGAGTATTGGTTTTCTCGCCTGTAAAACTGGGGAGAAGAGTATAGACCAAATCAGCATGATTCTCTGTCTGGGTAGTAGACGATAACCTCCCAGGAACATTTTTTTTTTTTTCAACTATGCCCAGACTCTGCCTCACTCCAATTAACGCAGAGTCACTGTAGGTGGAGCCTCTGATGTCAACATATTTTTTCCAAGCTCCCCAGGTGATTCTAATGGCAGCCAGAATCAAGAACAACTGTATCATCTGAAGGTCCTTCCCGAGCTCTCACATTCTATATACTAGGATTCTAATGATTGTGTCTCGAGGTAAAAGCACGACACAGTTTGTGCTGTGGTTGTGGTGGTTCTTAATATTCTGTTCATTTCAAGAGAGGATGAGTTGAAAGTGGTACAGTAAAACTTACGGAGGCCTCAATCTCTCAAAGTGGCATTCAGCTAAAGCCTTCGAATATCCTTCGTGTGGGCAAAGCAGCTAATGGCCATCTGAATTTTTAATTCCCTGGTGGGATATTTTCGGTCCTAAGAGCAGTGAACTCTAGTTTCAAGGGAATAAAACCAGCGAAAATAATATAGTTTCTCTCAAATACAGGCTTGCCTTTGTTGTCACTGAGGTCTAAGCCGGTGTTAGGTATACAAAAATTAAGAAGACACAATCCTTGCTTTAATTAACTTATAATCCAGTAGAGGTGAGAGAAGAATAAATAGTGGATTGTGGTTTCACAACAACTCTGATGTGTTTGTGCAATTTTCCAGTCTCACAACCTTGGCTGATGCATTCAGAACTAGACAGAAGAACCCCACCCCTATCTTTTGCACATTTAAAGGTAGTTGAGTTTGAGGGGTAAACATTTCATTCTTCTGTCCACATTTCTTTGGGACAAAAAGATGTCTAATAAGCACACACACTCCCACACCTATACCCATAGAATCTCTGAAAGCACAAAGCATTTATACTGATGTTCAACTAACATTTATGCATTTAAATATGCAATCCCACATTTGTGCATTTCAATAAAAGAAGAAAATATGGGGACTTCCCTGACAGGCCAGTGGTTGGTACTCTGCGCTTTGACCTTAGTACCCAGGTTTGAACCCTGATCCAGGAACTAAGATCCTGTAAGCCGTGTGGCAAAAGAAAAAAAAAAAAAAAGACAGGAACAAAAGAAGCAGAGAAACTATAGTGGGATACTGCCTAAGTCATGACACAAACGTGGAAACCAGCTTCAAGCACTTGCTAACATTTGGTTCTTTCCCTGGACCATTCAAGGCAACTCCCGGGTCATGATACTGAGTCTTCCTGTTCCAGGCTGGCTCAATGTCGGACTCTCAGTCAAGCTTTCTTTGGGTCTCTGAGTCCTTGGAATCTAATTGTGTCTTTGCCCCCAGGAGGTGGGTTTAGTAGGGGAAGCCCTTTCCGCTCTGTGATCCTTTGCGTCTTGTCTGTGATGGGATGAGGTTAGACCAAGTTTCCGTGGATCTTCTCCTAACCTCCTGTGATTCTACCTCCAAACCATTTTCTTCAGGTTGCTAGGAAGTCAGAAAGACTATTTGAAAGCTCGTCATCCAAAGAGGAAGTCAGACAGGATAGGGATTCCTTCTCCTCCAGAAACTAACCAATCCAGCAGCCCACCTGGGTAATTTAGCTGAAAGGGCATCGGCATTGCAGACAGATCAGAATTTGAATCCAGATTCTCCCATCACCTCTCTGGGTGAGAGGAGGCAGATGGTAAGCTCTCTGAAACCAAATTTCCTCCTGTGTAAGATGAAACTGGTAATATTAGTTATACTCTAAATGTTTAGGGTGGAGATTAAATTGGATTATACACACATACACACACACACACACACACACACACATTATCTATGGAGCTTCCCAGGTGGCTCAGTGGTAAAGAATCCACCTTCCAATGCAAAGAGATGCAGGAGACATGGGTTTGATCCCTGGGTCTCAAAGATCCCCTAGAGGAGGAAATGGCAACTCACCCTAGTATTCTTGCCTGGGAAATCCCATGGCCAGAGGAGCCTGGTGAGCTACAGTCCATGGGGTCACGGAATTGGACACAACTGAGCGACTGAGCACGATGCAGCATCTCTGAAAGTGCTAGAACACGGTGGGTGCTCAGTTAGTGATGTCCAGGACACCCTCACTTGTTTGAGGAAGGCTGACTACACTCATCCCAATGGGATGTTTGCTTCAGGACACAGCAGAGGTCCTAGGGTTGCAGACGTGTTGAAGAAGGAAAATATGATTGATTTGGCCAAAAAGTTTGTTTTCTATAAGATCTTACAAAAGAACCCAAACAAACTTCTGCCAGCCCAATACCTCACGGCCCCCCAAGAGTGTGGAGTAAGTGAGGTCATGACATAGGTTTCCATCAGCCACTTCCCTTCTCCCCCCTTTCATTTATCTTAGGGTTGAGACCTATGAGACTCTCCCTGTATTTGAATATCTCTTTGTGGCCTGTGTTTTATTTTAGTGTGTCTCTTCTTGCAGACCAGAGCAACTGCTCTCAGCTCTTGAAGGAAAGCAAGCTAGAACATACACGAACAGTTCTACTTCTCAGAGTCTCTAGAGTTCTGTTCACCAGTGAGGTTGGGCAGCCAGGCATTTGGACATCAGGTAGACCCAATCTCAGCTCTTTATTGGCCTCAAATCCTGTCCCTTTATAGAAAGTTCTTTGCTTCTTGTTAACCAACACTCAAAAATGATTAATTTGGCTCTTTATTCGTGAACATTAAAAGCTGGAAGTTAATAAATATTTTATGATCCTGAAGCTAAAATGCATATCTGATTGATATTGAGGGATGAAGAATGGAGGGCAGGAAAAAGACCTCCTCTTTCCTGAACTTGCAGAATCAATGCAAAGTGGGCTTTATCTAACATACTGAACCAACATTGGCTGGAGCAGGAGGTCTGACGGAACCGTGCCGCCTGAAAATCCCGGCGTGGCCCCTGGGAGTCTCCAGGTAGTTACAGTATCACACCTCTGCCTACTCTTCGAGGTGAAGGTGGCTGGAACTCCCACAGGGGGCAAATAGAGTTGATAGCAGCATCAGTGAATCCAGTAATGTCGAGATTTCAAGGAAATATATCACAACTCTCCCTTCTTAAAAGGTGATGGGTCCCTGGGTTAGAATGTATTTTTGCAAATCAGATGTTAATCTTGAAATAATAAACAGATGATTCTTTCTACCTTTGTATTCATTGCTAGTGTAAGAAGGGCTTAAGTATGCATTTAGTTCATACTGTGTCACCTCTTCTGCAAATGTGCTCAGAAACTCAGCAGAGGTTTGGTCTTCTTTAAAGATTTTTCTCCCTACCTCTACTGAGCCAGAACAGATTCTTTGCGTTTGCTATCTATTAAACAAGTGGGTGGACCTTTCTGATAGTCTAGAGGAATGGGACTAGGATAAATAGGGCCGATTTTTTCCCCCAAAGCTCTAAAAGGCCCACACATTCACCTCCTGTCCTGGAAAGAGCTGTTACTTTGTAAAGAAAAAAAAGAGCATCGAATAGTTTTTTCATGGGATGGTCGTTCAAAGAACTATTCCTAACCAATGAAATCTTTAAGAAGCCTGCACTGCTTTGTGCTCATGTAGAAACCTAGAAAGTTCCTACTATCAGATGTTTTTGAAATAAAGTATGCTGAATATTTGCAATGGGGGAGTTCATGTATAAGATGTTAATTGTCAGATAACTTGTTTGATAGTTAATAACCAAAAGCAAATGATACGGTTGCAGAGAAACCCAGCAAACAAACTTAGGGACTGGAGAGTCGGTTGATGTTTCATTTTTAGGCAGCAGTTTGCTGGATGGAGATTCTGTGCTTTGACTGGTCGGTGGTATTTTCTGCACACATCTGAGCCAAGTTACGATTGGAAACATGAGTGTATGGGATACACATTTGTTAGTGTTAGTCACTCAGTCGTGTCCAACTCTGCGACCCCATGGACTGTAGCCCGCCAGGCTCCTCTTTCCATGGAATTCTCCAGGCAAGAATGCTGGAGTGGGAAGCTGTTCCCTCCTCCAGGGGATCTTCTAGACCCAGGGTTTGAGCCCAGGTCTCCTGCACTGCAGGCAGATTCTCTACCATCTGAGCCACCAGAGAGAGACACACGATACTTGTAAGATTTTAGAGTGTTACCATGTAAGCATGATTACCAGTCTCTTAATGAAGACTGATAATTATCCTTGACAATGAGTATGTGGAAGAGCCCATTTTCGGAGGCAAATGGACTTATTCAGGGTAAATTGAAGGGTTCCCTAAACACTTCCCCTCAGTCTCTTTATTGGTAAAATGTAATCAGACTAGTCATCTTGTGATAAGAGTCTGTGAGAGATGCACGAACTCACAAACACGAGTGAACTTGGGACCGGTCTCATTCACAAGTGCTGGTTTCTCGTTTTCCCTCCTGTGCATATAAGCTCTTGTTCGTTTAATTTTAACTACAGCTCCTAGGCTGAGGGTGGGTGTACTGAGTGAGTGTCCTTGAGTGGAAGGAAGAAAGAATGAATCGATGGATGGATGGAACTAGCTTACATACAATTTATGTCTACATAAAAATCTATGATTTAGTATGAATCACCTAGGAATTGACCAAGTCTATTTTTAACCAGTTAGCATAATGTTGACATTAACATTACCATATGATCTGAAAACACCAGAAAAGATTCCTTTTCTCTGTTGTGTTTGATCTTGCCTGGCCCTTCTTTAGAATTATTAACATTATTAGGTAGTCTGGCTATTAGCCTTTATATATAGACATTATCCATGCATTGTTCAGTATTCACCTTTGAATTTAAGACAGCTCTTTGGTTGAGGAAGTAGAGTATTTCTACTCTATGTTTATTAGTTAGGAAAAGGATGCAGGAAAGGCCTTACCGTTTAACCTAAGCCTTTTGGGGGCAAATGTTGGTGGATTTCCATCTCTTTGTGCTTGAGTATCCTCTTCCCTTTTAAGCTGCAGGAATGATGAGAGGAGAGGTAAAGGCACATTGGAAGGAGCCATCTTGTAGATCATGAGTCCTTGTCTTTGCAAAGATTTTATTTTTAAACATTTTATTCACTTATTTATTTTTGGCTGTGTTGGCTCTTCCTTGTGGCATGTGGGATCTTTCCTTGCATGCAGGCTTCTCTCTAGTTGGGGGGTGCTAGCTTGGTAGTCCTACCACACAGACTTAGTTGCCCCTGGGCGTGTGGGGTCTTGATCCCCTGACCAGGGACTGAACGCATGTCTCCTGAACTGGAAGGCAAATTCTTAACCACAGGACCTCCAGGAAGTCCTGCAAAGATTTTAAAAATAAAGTCTTCAACTGAGCAGGCCGTAAGCATTGGATTCATTTTTAGCAATGAATTTTTTTTTTCTCTTTTTGTTGAACTGGTTAATAGCATCATCTATTCCTTTACTAAAACTCAATTCTTATTTGAGGACCTCACCTACAAACAACAAACTTCTCCTGTCTATAAGATGCCCAGATTAGATTCCTGCAAAAGTTAGTTAATACCTGTTAATCAGTTAGATAGACATTTCAGTTCCTTGACTGGTTCCGGATATGGAGGCATCATGTCAGCTCTACAGGGCGAATTCAGAAATTTAGCAAAAGAACACAGAGAGGGAGATGAGCCAGGGGAGGCAAGGATAACGTGCTCTTGAAATAGGCAAACAGGCTGGTTCATTTGATTTGGAAGGCAAGGAGCTTGGAGGAAGACCACAGAGAGGTGTTTCAACCAGATGTTTAAAAATAAGTAAAGAAAAACTTCCCATATGGACCAAATGGAGTCCAAGCAGAGAAGACAGTGTGATCCAAGGCATGGACCCACGACCCTTTATGGACACGTATGCAAACAACAGGGCTTCCCAGGTGGCTCAGTGATAAGAGAATCTGCCTGTCAGTGCAGGAGCCACAGGTTTGATCCCTGGGTTGGGAAGTCCCCTGGAGAAGGGAATGGCTACCCACTCCAGGATGCTTGCCTGGGAAGTCCCTTGGGTGGCGGAGTCTGGTGGGGTGCAGTCCATGGAGTAGCAGAAGAGTTGGACGTGACTGAGCGACTAAGGTGGGTGTCTGCGGCGGGAATTGGGGAGCAGGGGTGACTGAGATGACCTGGGACCAGGAAGGTACACATCTGAATGAGGGAGCCTGAGGAAGTGGAGGGTCACTGAGCTGAGGCCCAGCAATTACTTCAAATAGTAAATTAGTTAGTAGTAAATAGAAGTTAATGCATTTTCGTTTCTGAGTGTCCAGTGAATAACAATTGGAGACAATTCTTCCTATATTTACATATATTTAGGTGAGCAAAGTAGATCAAACCAGAGATCAATTTGCCAATATCCATTGGACCGTTGAAAAAGCAAGAGAGTTCCAGAAAAACATCTACTTCTGCTTCATTGACTATGCCAAAGACTTTGACTGTGTGGATCACAACAAACTGTGGAAAACAGTTAAAGAGTTGAGAATATCAGACCACCTGACATACCTCCTGAGAAATCTGTATGCAGGTCAAGAAGCAACAGTTAGAACTGGACATGGAATAACAGACTGGTTCCAAACTGGGAAAGGAGTACATCAAGGCTATATATTGTCATCCTGCTTATTTAACTTCTATGCAGAGTACATCATGCAAAATTCTGTGCTGGATGAAGCACAAGCTGGAATCAAGATTGCTGGGAGAAATATCAATAACCTCAGAGATGCAGATGACACAACCCTTATGGCAGAAAGTGAAGAAGAACTAAAGAGCCTCTTGATGAAAGTGAAAGATGAGAGTGAAAAAGTTGGCTTAAAAGTCAAAATTCAGAAAACTAAGATCATAGCATCCAGTCTCATCACTTTATGGCAAATAGATGGGAAAACAATAGAAACAGTGACAGACTTTATTTTGGGGGGCTCCAAAATCACTGCAGATGGTGATTGCAGCCATGAAATTAAAAAATGCTTGCTCCTTGGAAGAAAAGCTATGACCAACCTAGACAGCATATTAAAAAGCAGAAACGTTATTTTGCCAACAAAGATCCATCTAGTCAAAGCTATGGTTTTTCCAGTGGTCATGTATGGATGTGAGAGTTGGACTATAAAAAAAGCTGAGTGCCAAAGAACTGATGCTTTTGAACCATGGTGTTGGAGAAGATTCTTGAGAGTCCCTTGGACTGCAAGGAAATCCACCCAGTCCATCCTAAAGGAAATCAGTTCTGAATATCCATTGGAAGGATTGATGCTGAAGCTGAAGCTCCAATCCTTTGGCCATCTGATGCGAAGAACTGACTCGTTTGAAAAGACCTTGACTCTGGGAAAGACTAAAGGCAGGTGGAGAAGGGGATGACAGAGGATGAGGTGTTTGGATGGCATCACCAACTTGATGAATATGAGTTTCAGCAAGCTCCGGGGGTTGGTGATGGACAGGGAAGCCTTGCATGCTGCGCTTCATGGGGTCGCAAAGAGTCGGACACGACTGAGTGACTGAAAGTATTTTTGCCTCTTCTTTCTGTGGAACAGCTAACCAGCTCTGCACATGGATTGCAGGGGTTGTTATTTGTGGGTCTGCTAAGTCGCCCAATCGAGTCTGACTCTTTGTGACCCCACGGGCTGCAGCCCGCCAGGCTCCCCTGTCCATAGGATTCTCTAGGCAAGACACCAGAGTGGGCTGCCATGCTATTTACATGCAAATTTCCATATTATAGAGTGAAAATATTGGAATGATTTTGCTATAAATAAAAAAAATACATATTACTTTGAGATTCCATTCAGGTATGCTATTGAGTATGACCTGCATGTGTTAAAAATCTTGGGGGTGATTTAAGAAATGGCAAAATTAGCTTTCATATGTGTGATAAAGAGACCCCAAATTTCCATACTGTTTTTGTACATTTGTCGTTTGATGTTGAAAGCTAGAGGTCACAGCTGCTGTGACTCCATCCTTCTAGAGGCAGATGGCAAGTGCCCGTTGGTAGCTGGCAGGGTCAACCTGTGAAAGAAGGGCGAGAGAGGCACTTCGCTGAAGTCACCTCCTCGCGTTCAAGCAGAAGTATTAACATAGGAGGAAAGCAGAGCTCTTTATTTCTCCCTGCTAGGAGGACTAGGAAAACCGCAGCCTCCCAGCTCACCCTGCTGAGTCTGGTCGCACCACAGAGGGCAGAGCTTGGCTCCAGGGCCAAAGACAGAAGCCTTCCGGCCTCCTCCGAAGTATAACTGCTGTCAGTATGTAAAACAGCAACTTCCCTCTGGAAAAGGACCCAGCCTGGCGGGGCGGGGGTTGAGTTCACTCTAATGGGGTCTAGAACAAAGGGAAGCTGCTGAATCTGCAGAGAGAGGCTGTAGCCTCAGAGTATCTTTTCCCTTGATGAGATCCATTTTCGTTAAGCATTTTTTTTTTATTATGACACATAGAAAGTCAGCCCATTTCCAGGTACCGTCAGGGCTAGTGTTGTTAAAGAACCAGTGTATCATTTTCTTATGATAGAGGGAGCTTATGTGTTCTTGTAGGTACGAGGTAAGGAGACAGGGAGATGAAGATGTCAGAAGGGGGCGAATTCAAAGGGAATTATCATAGAAATCAAGCTGGAAAGGCATGGATCGTATGCATATAACTCTGATGATGTTTTTGAACAGCTTTATGACCTAAGGGACATACAACCCACCGCACCCCTTTGCAGTGTGTAATTTAATAAGCTTTGGCACATGCTTACATCCAGAAACCAACCCTGTAATCAAGACGTAAGAGGAGCAGACTCTCACCCCCCAGCGCATCCTCATGTTCCTTCTTGTTGTTCACTTAATGAATGAATAAGTGAAGTTAGTGCATTTCTGTGTTGTTGAGACTCATCTGAATTTCTTGGCGCGCCTTTGCTTCTCTGTTCAATGTCAGTTTTCAGGAAGATAATTACCTTTCAGCTGCGTGCTTTCAA
The DNA here is from genome assembly GCA_007570785.1 of Antilocapra americana. Taxonomy (NCBI): domain Eukaryota; kingdom Metazoa; phylum Chordata; class Mammalia; order Artiodactyla; family Antilocapridae; genus Antilocapra; species Antilocapra americana. The sequence goes on along the minus strand of ML661912.1, from coordinate 442,661 downwards.
GGAGCACCTGGGCCTTATGGCCAAACGCCAAGCCTGCCCAAGGCCTCTGACTTCGATCCATCTGACAACACGGCTTTCAGCGCACCTCAGCCCATCAGAAAGCAGCAGGATGCCTAGCTCTGCTGGGACCTGGCCCACCTCCCCGGTAGGCTTCAAGAGTCCTCTCTCAGTGGTCTCCTGTCCGACCGTCTTGTGGACCCCAGCTCTTCACTGAAATCCAGCTTGCTCCCCAAGTAATCCTGGAGAGTCCTGCCTCCTTGTCTTGCCTGGAAATTCCCTGAGACTCAAGAAAAGCCTCTATTTGCCTCACTCACCTCCAAGTTGCTATGTTTGGGGGCCCTGTTTGAGTCTCCTCCTCCATGAAGTCCCCCGTCCTGAACTTGTTTGTAGGCTATGCTGCTGGTTCAGCATCTAACCAGACCCTGCTTGGTGGTGTTCGCAAGCTTGGCGGTGTGAGTAGACGGTGCATCCTTCTGTAACCCCCAGCAGAGTTGAACACGGTGCACAGCTTCCTTGATATTGTGGTGGTGGTGAACTTGGGTCTGAGCAAAGAGTTTATGGAGGGTCAGAAGCACAAGAGAGGTAAAGCTGTGACTCTAGAGTGAAAGTGAAGTCACTCTGTCGTGTCCAACTCTTTGCGACCCCTTGGACTGTAGCCCGCCAGGCTCCTCTGTCAATGGGATTCTCCAGGCAAGAATACAGGAGTGGGTAGCCATTCCCTTCTCCAGGGGATTTTCCCAACCCAGGGATCAAACGCAGGTCTCCCTCATTGCAGGCGGATCCTTTACTGTCTGAGCCACCAGGGAAACACTGTAGACGGTGATGATTTATTGGAAGAAATAAGAGAATCCACAGGGAATAATGAAACCACAGCTCCCCTTTGGACAAAAAGCGTTCACATACCTTTGTGTGCTGCCTCCCTGATGGCGTTGTCTGAAGTCTACCTCTTACTCCCCATACTTGGCTCCCTGACGTCATGACCAAGAACCGTGGTAGCAGTACCCACTGACCCAGTTCAGCCAGCTTTATCTATGGACTCTGAGGCCCGGTAATGAAGCCCTTCGGTAATGAAGCCCTTCTGACAACCCAGTGTATCTGTGCCACGATGCCCGTTTGTTTGGGATAAGAATCAATAATGTTCAGTTAACACTACAGATTATGTCACCAAGCAGTTAATTTAGAGTGCCGTTGCTTTGCACCTCGTGTCCTGACCTAACCAAGCCCGTTGACATCTGCCTAGAAGGCCACCTCATCGACATGGAAAAGGGCAGAGAAACTAACCTCTCCTCCTCCCAGACCTAGACTCGCGCTCCAGCAGGAGCAGTGCACTAGAGAGATGAATCATTCTCTCTGATGCCTTCCTTGGCACCCTGGGCAGGGCAGAGTCATCTGGGGTTTCAGAGCTGGAGTCGGCACTCACCCGTGTAATGTGGGCTGTGCCTGTGTCTGCATGTTACACTGTCATCTCTTTATTTAATTGGTCAAGTGTTTCTTTCTTTGGCCACATTGGGTCTTAGTTGTGGCCCGTGGGACCACACTGTGTCAGGTGGGGTCTTGCACGGAGACACAGGGACTCTCTAGTCATGGCGCACAGGTTTTGGTGTTGTGACGCTTGGGCTCAGCTGCGCTGCCCCATGGAGGAATCTTACTTCCCTGACCAGGGGTTGAACGTGTGTCCCCTGCATTGCAAAGCAGGTTCTTAGTCACGGGGCCCTCAGGGAAGTCCTGCACTGTCCCCCTCTGTGAACGCTTTCTTCTTCCTCACTTATACAGCGTTGTTTTGTGGTCTAAGGCCATCTTTCGCTTGTTCTGTGTGACTCATGCAGAGAGCGAGGGCGTGGACAAATGGGCTTTCGGTGTAATTTTCACTTTGTGTATTTTGAAATTACTCCAGCAGCCTAAGCATCATACAGCTTTGACTCTATAACAGAGATAAGTCCACGTCCCAGTGGTTGCAGATCTTAAGGACATCACCTGAAGATGTGCAGATGTCAGATGCACGTGTGTGTTAGCCAGGGTGCTTCACAGAAGCAAAACCAATAGAGCATATGTAGGACATATGTATCTGTTTATTGTGAGGCGTCAGCTCACACGTTTATGGAGACTGTCAAGTCCCAAGATCTGCTGATGAGCTGGCAGGCTGGGGACCCGAGAGAGCTGACAGGTAGCTCCAGGCTGAATCCGAAGGCCTGAGAACCAGGAACACTGCTGAGACAAGTTCTTGTCCAAGATCAGGAAAGACTGATGTCCCAGCTAAAGGCAGTCAGCTGGGGTGAGTTCCCACTTAGGGAGCGGTTGCCCTTTTTTGGTCTGTTCATCAACTGATTGAATGAGGTCCACCCACATTAGGAAGAGCAATCTGCTTTCCTCAGTGTAAGGACTCAAATGTTGGCCTCGTCCAGGAGCACCCTCACAGACAGTCCCAGGACAAGGTCGGGCCAAGTATCTATATGCCCCACAGCCCAGCCACCTTGATTTAAGATTAGGCATCACCGTGCATAGGGCATCAGAAGGTTCAAGCCCTCACCGTGCATAGGGCATCAGAAGGTTCAAGCCCTCACCGTGCATAGGGCATCAGAAGGCTCCAGGCCCTCTCTTTGGTCCTCTATTGTGTAACTGGACCTTCGGCCTCTAAGTTCAGGAGTGAGTCCTGGTGTCCGATGAGGGTCTGATGAGGATGGAGTGAGCTGCTGAGACCTGGCGTTTGTTGTTTTCCTGTGCTTCTCAATACATCGCCGTCTCTCCCAACTTTCCCTGATAAAGCCCCTGGTGAACACACCCTCTCTTTCTGTTGATCATCCTCATGGTCCTCCCAGATCCTTGTCAGAACTACTCACCTGGGCCACTAACGTACTGGGGAGTTTTACAGGATTTACCCCAGTGTCGGGAGGCCTGGCTGGAGACACCAGCTGGGTTGCATCTGAAGGTGCTTGCTGGCTCCTAAGTCACAACCTCCTCTCCCTCCCTCTACCATCCCCTTCCCCCCACACCCTGACTCCTTAGTGGTTTCAAATGTTCAGCTGCATTTAGAGAAGGCTTGTTGATTATTAGTAATCTTGCCAGCATCCTTTATTAATTAGGCAGGACGTTTTTTTATTTTGATGAACAATAGATATTGGACAAAACTGATTGGTAGCTGAGTTAGAATTACCTGTTTCATTTATTTGCTTATCCCTTTACTGGTTATCTATGAAGACTTTGCATGTGAGCCTAGCGCTGTGTTAGCGATGGAAAAACAAGTCGTGGGGCATCTCTGCCCTCAGCAGCGATTTTTGAGGCACTGTCCTGACTGTGGAGGGCCGGCCCCATCTGTACACCTGGCACCCCTCGGACCGTTGGACGGCCGGCCCCATCTGTACACCTGGCACCCCTCGGACCGTTGGACGGCCTTCTCTACCTGGGCTGCAGCTGGGGAGCCTTTCCAAACAGGAGTGGCCTTACAGGTCACATGCCAGGGTTCTGATTTAATCACTTTAGGGCTGTGGTTTGAAGAGAGGTCCCCCAGTGGTCTTCTTTGGTAGCTCACATGATAAAGAATCTGCCTGCCAGTGCAGGAGATAGAAAGAGACACAGCTTCAATCCCTGGGTCGGGAAGATCCCCTGGAGAAGCAAATGGCAACCCACTCCAGTATTCTTGCCTGGAAAATCCCACGGACAGAGGAGCCTGGTGCGCTACAGTCCATGGGGTGGTAAAGAGTCAGACACGACTGAGGGACGGACACTTTCACTTTTCGGCTGGTTCTAATGTGTGGCCAGGGATGAGAACTACTGGGTGGAGCTTGGAAGACGCCTAGGTCTTTAAAACTGTCTTGAGCCACTGAGAAGAAAAGTTTGGCAGGCTTTGATAAAGCCAGTGCTAAAGGTCAGGGCCCAAAACTATTGAGGTCATTCTGGAGCGTTTTCACCTCAGAAAATTTTAAGACAAGTGAAACCTAGTGGTTTCTGTCTCCTGTGAGGACTCTTAAAAGAAACTCACCATCTCCTGAGTTAGGTTGCAAGATTCATTTTTTTCTCCTGAGCTTTCTTCAGAAGAATGGTGAGAGATTAACAGAAAACCACAACAGTGCTGTTTCAACTTTAGTAGCTGGAAAACACAAGGCTGCAAGCTTTTATTGCTTGAAACATTAGTCCTCCTTTGGTAGGACTGCGAAGCTCTGTGTTGATTGAACAAGCGCTGTTCAAGGCAGGAAACTTCGTGTCTCCTTTGGACAGTCCTGGAAGGACATTAGTGGGATCTTCTGAGAACTGACTTCCTTTTCAGATTTTGTGAGCTTCCCTTCCCCAACAAAGAGTATCCCTCTGAGATTAGTGAGGGAACCTCTACCGATATGGCCCCACAGCTCTAGCTGGATCTTCCGATACATTCAGCTTTCATAATCAGCAGTAAAAAGAGAAACTTGAGCCATAGTTTCAGGTAGTAAGGAGAGGATTTCCATTTTAAAGACGGATTTATCCAGGCAGTCAAAGTGATGGTGTAGGCGCCTGCCTGCTGAAAACATGTATTGCCATGAAGACCTCATCCGTGTTTAGATTCTGAAACCCTTCAGATGCTTTTCAGGGACACGGGCATAAATAGGAAGGTACCAGCAGGTCACAGTGGGGAGCTTTGAGGCTGGATCCCTGCAACAATCAGTCATCATTTCTGCCTCGCTAGACTCTGTGTAAGATACACGGAGGATGACCGTGTTGCTCATTGTGACTTAGCAATGGGAATTAGGAAATCCATGTGTAATGGTTCTGTTGAAGGGAAAAAGTTCAACTGCATAAGTGAGAAGGCAGCATGGTCTCAGCGTGTGCACACACAAACACACACATACACGTGGGACTCTGTAAGGTGTCACTGTGTTAAGTAACTGAACTGTGGTAATTATATACATCTCATTATATATACATATGTGTATATCAATTCCTGATGCTGGGAAAGACTGAAGGCAGGAGGAGAAGGGGACAACAGAGGATGAGACAGTTGGATGGCACCACTGGCCCAATGGACGTAAGTTTGAGTAAGTTCTGGGAGTTGGTGATGGACAAGGAGGCCTGGCGTGCTGCAGTCTGTGGGGTCACAAAGAGTCGGACACAACCGAGCGACTGAACGGAACTGAACTGATATCAAATCATCATATACACCTTAACCTTACTCAGTGTTGTCAAATATATTTCAATAAAGTTAGGGAAAAAATTTAATTAAAGCGATGATGTGGGGATGTAGAGGAAACAGCGGCATGTGAGCTCTATCGGAACTCGGATAATCAGTTCCTGTGAGCGCATTCCCCTAGCTCCATGTGTGTGTGTGCATTTCTCCAGCACTTCAGTCCTGCTGTGGTCCCTTATACTCCCCTCCCCCACCTCCTGCCGCCCTGCCCTTGGCCCCCACACCCCAAACCAGTGCCCCTCACCCCCACCCCCATCTGGTCCCTCCAGGCAGCCTCACCCTCTGAGTTCACCACCGTGATTCCATCTTCAGATAGACTCTCACGCTGCAACCCCAGCCCCCTCTCTGTCCCCTGGAATCTTCCTCCATCATAGACTCCCCCATCCCACAGAGGTGTTTTGTTCTTATTGTTTTTAAACGTCTCCCCCTTCTGTGCAGTGAGCTTCCTAAAAGCAGGAAACAGGTCTGATTTTACCTCTGGATTCCTGAACTTAGCTCAGAACCCTTTAACAGGCTTTTGAACCATTCACAAATATCAAGTGACACAGACACACAAACCACAGTTTCTTTCTTGATTGCTCTGGACTCAGGGCAGGTTTTGACTTTAACAGCAGAGCATACAGGTCGGCAGTAAGGACACTAAGGTTCAATAAGACTGACTTTAGGCTCTGATTTTATCATTTATTGGTTGACAAACTTGACTAAATTACTTAAAATATTTTTATTTCCTCTTAAAAATAGGAGTAAGAGTATATATTCACAGTAGTTATTGAGAGCATCCAATAAAGAAATGAGATAATGTCAGCTCATGCCTCGTATGTAAAATTTGCACTTAGCATTTAGAGTATATGTTTTGGCTGCTGTTTTGGCATTAAAGTTGTACAAATACAAGGAGATAGTGGAATATGGCAGTGATTATCAGGATAAGATAGGGCCCAAACCCCAGCCCTGAAGGAATGCTTTCCTCCGCACACCAGGGGCAGGATCACTGCCCAGGGCTGAGACCATATTCAGTGGTTCGGGGTGGCCTGGCCATGAGACGTCCTTCCTTGGCTTCTGGTCAGAAGCTCGCTGGTGCACATGGCCTGGGCTCTGTGTAGCTGTCACAGAAACATTGCCTCCCCTGGGGGATCTGCAAAGAGCACAGCAGGAACAAGGTCTAACAGGACAGAGGCAGCTGGGTGAGTCATGAACAGTGACGAGCCCAGGTCTGCCTGTGCCCTGTAAGTGCTGGTGTTCAGGGGAGACCAGGAGGAAACTGCCGGGAAGACATGAGAGGGGCGGAGACAGACCCTCTGCCTTCTGAGCCACCAGGTTCGTGCTGTGACGGCGGCAGCTGCCCAGAGGCAGGAAGGCCAGCCTCTGCTCAAGCTGCGGCCCCACACCTGTGCGCATGTGGCCTCTCTGAGCCGCGCGGTTCCCTGTACTGCAAGGAAGTAGAGGCCGTCATGGCCGCCTGACTGTGCTCCTCAAAGCTGACACCGCCCGCAGGGGCCTGCTAAACACGAGTGCGGCTGGACGGTCGCTCTGACTGTGGCTAGCGGCTGTGGAGGGGCTGTGAGTGCGTCCAAGGGGAGTGATCGATCGTGGAGCCTGTACCCCCAAAGGGGGCCCTGGAGCAATGTTCCCTTCATCTAATGACCCTCTCTCCTCTCACAGTAGCGCTGCGGGCCCTCGTGTGCAGTTCCTGGCTGACGGCCCCACAGGGCATCTCCACCGGGTCTCCAGGAACAGCATGGAGAGGCATGGCCAGTTCAGAGGGGCTGCTTTCTGTGGGCCAAACATGCATCACACGCCTGCTAAGTCACTCAGTCGTGTCCAGCTCTCCGTGCCCTATGAACTGTAGCCCGCCAGGCTCCTCTGTCTGTGGGCTTCTCCAGGCAAGAATATTGGAGTGGGTTTCCCTCACATTTTGCAGGTGATCTTCCCAACCCAGGGATGAAACCTACGTCTCCTGCCTTGGCAGGCAGGCTCTTTATCACTGGTGCCACTAGGAACCCCAAACGTGCATCACCCAGGAGCTAAACTGCTTCATGGGGTGGGCAGCTCCTTGAAGGGAAGCCCCCAAGGGAGTCCTGGGAACTTGTATCCTGTTTCCCACTCGAGATCCTGGCTTCTCCATGCAGCCTGAGCCAGCACAGGGAGGCTCTGGCCCTGCCCAGGGTGTCATTGAGAGGGCAGGTTCTCCAACGACCTCTGGGTGCTCTAGATGAGGGCATGGTGACTGCATCGTTAGCCTTCCCCTTCCCCGTGGGGGCGAACAATAGACTGCTGAGTCTCGTTTGAAAGGATGCTGCTTACACACGCAGCTGGATCCTTAGGCGTGCGGGTTCGTGTGATCTCATGGGAGGAACGAAGTCACAAGGCTCAGGACACCCTTGTGGTGGCAGGTGACTGTCAAGGTTGGGGAGGGAGAAGCGTGTTTGTTTTCTGCGGCCTGATGGCTTGTATAGGGGAGCTTGGTCTGGAAGCAACAATAACCCGGGTCTTTATTTCTGTGGTTTTACTTCTGTGACTAACTGGGTTAGTGACCTTGTCCATGTGTGTGTGTGTGTGTGTGTGTGTGTGTGTGTGTGTGTGTGTGTGCGCGCGCGCGCGCGCGCATCGGATATATATTCATTCTCTGCGCTTCCCAGGTGGTGCTAGTGGTAAAGAATCCATCTGCAATGCAGGAGACTTAAGAGATGCAGGCTCGATCCCTGGGTCAGGAAGATCCCCTGGAGAAGGAAATGGAAACCCACTCCAGTATTCTCACCTGTAAAAATCCATGGACAGAGGAGCCTGGTGGGCTACAGTCCACGGGGTTGCAAAGAGTTGGACACGACTGAAGCAGCTGAGCACATTCATTCCCTGGAATTCTTGAAGACGTAGACACACATACACGCATGCATGTGGAATGAATATATATGATGACTGTATATGCCTGTTTATATAAAAAACGTTTCATCACAAGCTGAATTTGACTGACTCTCTCCTGTGCTGAACCCCGCTTTCTTTGTCAGAGGCGTTAGATGATAACTCACTCTGGGTGCCTGTACTAATATGTTTTAATAAGCACAACTTTGCAACTCCACCTTGAGACAGCATACCGTCTTTCATTAGTCATCACTGATATTTTTTTTCTCCAAGTGTTTCCTTTCCTTTATGGAGAACAATCTCAGTGCTCATTGGCTTTGTCCTTTTAATTAAGCTTTTTATTTTGAAGAAATTGTAGATTTGCATGTGTGTATACAAAATAACACAGCACAACCTCGAGGGCCCTTCAGCCAGGTTCCCCCCGTGGTAACCCGCCGCAAGGACCCAAGGCAAACACCACACCAGGACACAGATCCTGGTGCAGACAAGACGCAGGGCATTCTGTCCCCACAAGGGCCCTCCTGGGGCCCCTTGTATGGCCAGTTCTGCACCCTGCCACCCCCACCTCTCCTTAACCCTGGCATCCACTCATCTGTTCTCTAGCTCAGTAATGTTTTCATTTCCAGTGAAAGTCGCTCAGTTGTGTCGGACTCTTTCCAAGTCCATGGAATTCACCAGGCCAGAATCTTAAAGGGGGTAGCCTTTCCCTTCTCCAGGGGATCTTCCCAACCCAGAGATCGAACCCAGGTCTTCTGTGTTGCAGGTGGATTCTTTACCAGCTGAGCCACCAGGGAAGCCCAAGAATACTGGAGTGGGTAGCCTATCCCTTCTCCGGCGGATCTTCCTGACCCAGGAATTGAACCAGGGTCTCCTGCATTGCAGGCGGATTCTTTACCAGCTGAGCTATGAGGGAAGCCCCAACTGTGATATAAATGGAACCACGTGGTATGTGGAAGTGACTTCCCTGGTGGCTCAGACAGTAAAGCGTCTGCCTGCAATGTGAGAGACCCAGGTTCGATCCCTGGGTTGGGAAGATCCCCTGGAGAAGAAAATGGCAACCCACTCCAGTACTCTTGCCTGGAAAATCCCGTGGATGGAGGAGCCTGGTGGGCTACAGTCCATGGGGTCGCAAAGAGTTGGACACAACCGAGTGACTTCACTTTCACTACACACTGTGTAACCTTAGGGGGTGCATTTTCTACTCAGCTTGTTTCTCTGGAGAGGATTTATATCCATCCACTCCTGTGGCTTATCTTGAAAGAATCCCAAGTCTGAAATCCTAGATTTCAGGATTTCAGATTTCAGACTCTAGGATCCAAGGGCCCCAGAGATGTAGGCCATCTCCCCACTCACCCCCTGCCACGTCCCTACTCACCCCTACCCCACCCCCAAGTGACAGAGGCTCAGAGCGGCCCTGTGTCAAGGAGAGATTTTTCACAGCTGAGTGCAAAGCTCTTGACTTTTGCCAAAACTGGGATTGTGAGAGGAAGCCCCATTACAGCCCCCCGACTGGGGGTTCTTAACCACCCTGCCTTCCTGGTCCCCAGCACGGCCGTGGCCTCATGCATAGCTGTAGACCTTGTCCTGCCATCCTCCAGGCCATCCCAGGTCTCCTTCCCCCAGCTCGATGACCGCCGTCAAAAGACGCATCTCCCCTAAAGCTTCGTCAAGTTTGACTTATAAATGCTTTGGGTGGAACAAAAGTCCTTAAAGAACCCAGAAACGGGCGTGACCTTCCCCAAGATCAGGGTGTCTTCCTTGCCTTTCCTCTGACTGAAGTCTTCGCCCTCCCCCAGACGGTTGTTCCACCTCTTGCTTTCCTCTCCAGGAACATTCTATTCCTTGACCATTTCAGACCAGGACCCCCAAGGCCTCACACTGGGGACCTCTCACCCCCTCTCACTCCATGTTAACTGCAGCCCTATAGGAAAAAGGGGACCTTTGTGTTTCCCAGGGGAACAAACTTAGCAGGAGGAGGGAAGACCTTCTTCTTGCCTAGCAACCACCCAGTCTGTCACGGCTCATCCAATGAAAAGCCTCCACTTTCTGAGCTCCCAGTCCCCCCACCCCACCCCTGCTGAGCTCTGTTGACAGCGTCAGGAGATATTCCCCTAGCTCCCTGTTCTCCTGTATGAAAGAAGACTTCTCCTTTCTTCTCCAGACTTGCATGTGATTCTCCAGAGCCTGCATATCCTGAATTGCAGTTTAGGAACCTTGCTTTTCCTGAATAAATCCATTTTGCTGGTTAAAAAAAAAAGAGGGAGGGGGCCTCTCATCACCCCCATCTCTCTCTGCTCTGTTCTCTGAGCACCTGTGTGGAATCCTCAGCCTTCCCTGGCCCCCCAGCCTGTCTGCCACTCCCGCACCCCTGCCCCTGGTCTGGTACAAAGCAGCACAGAGGTTGAGCTCTGCAAGAGAAAGAGAGGGAGGGAGAAGCCGTGAATCCGTATCCTTGAGTGTCTTCCTGTCCCAGATACACTGCTAATTTGGAGGTCTTAACAGCTCACAAAGTCATCTTTTTAAAATAAATTTACTTATTTACTGACTCTTTAGTTGAAGTATAGTTGATTTATAATGCTGTGCTAGTTTCAGGCATATAGCAAAGCGATTCAGTGATATACATATATAACTTCTCCCTTTATAGGTCATTACAAAATATGGGTCCCTGTGCTATACAGTAGGTGCTTGTTGGTTCTCTATTTTATATAATGTGTGTGTGCTCAGTCGCGTCTGACTCTTTGAAACCCCATGGGCAAGAATACTGGTGTGTATGCACCCTCAGATGAGTCTCCTACTCTGTGACCCCATGGACTGTAGCCCACCAGGCTCCTCCATCCATGGGATTCTCCAGGCAAGAATTTGGAGTGGGTTGGCACGCCCTCCTCCAGGGGATCCTCCCAACCCAGGGGTTGAACCTGCGTCTCCTACGTCTCCTGCATTGGCAGGCGGATTCTTTACCTCTGGCTCCACCTGGGAAGCCCTATTTTACATATAGGGATGTGTGTTTGTTAGGGTTAGATGAACTTATATACAAAACAGAAATAGACCCACAGACATAGAAAACATACGTGTTACCAAGGAGGAAAGGGAGAAGGTAAATTACATGTTTGGGATTAACATATAACAAAGTTACCTTTTAATATACATTAGACAGATTCTGAATGTGTTTGAACTCATGTGACTAAGTCCATTAACCTCTCTTAGCCATGCTCCTCACTCACCCCATGGACCCACCAATCCATCCAAGCAATAGTAGGGAACATTCATAAGGCTAACCGTTAGTCCAATTCATTCTTTTCTCCTCCGTGTGTCAGAAACCATTGACATGTCCTCGAATAATATATGTGAGAAGGGTTTTATTTTAGCATGACAGAAATCTTTTAGAAATAGAGGTGGTCGTTGTATGACATATGAATGTACAGAATTCCACTGAATTCTTTACTTTAAAATGGTTGACTTTACAATGCAAGAATTTTGCTTGAGCTGGTTATTCTTTTAACTGTATACGATGTCGCCTCAGAGGTGACGTCCCCAGTCTTCCCTCAGTAGACAAACATGCCTCCTATCTACAGGGGAGTAGATAGAACATTCTTGAATATATTCAAGCAAAAACTGAGGGGGTGCGAAGAGTGAGAAAGAAGAATGGGACTCAAAGATGCTTTTCTTCTCAGTATCAACTCCTTAAAATGGCCTAAGATTAAAGACTTGGAGTGGGGGCCTTTGTGTGTTCAGATTGTAAGCGTTTTGTGGGGGAAATACCAAGATGAAAGTGTGAAGTGGGATGCTGGCAAAGGAGCATTAACACACCCACAGGGCACACGTGTAAAACTTGCCAGTGATGATCTGATCCTTTAAGATCCAGGGCTTAATGTCAATACAAGCAACTCCAGTTAATCATTCTAACCGTGAAAACCTAATCATATGCATTTCCTGACCTTCTGAATTTGCAAGTGTAATGTCATTTGTTTCTAGGTAGTAGAAGAGATACAGTGTTTGGGAGGATGTACATTTTACTTTTAGATTTTCTATGGTATATTTATCGATTTGCATGATTTTGAAAAAACATACCAAGTGTATAACATTAGCACCAAATATATACAAATGGGATTATGCCAAAGCTGCTGAATCTGACAGGTTCCCTGCCCTGCTTTCTCCTGCCTGTTCACAGTTGAATCCAGACTTGTTAGGATCAGAAGGCCCCTCCCAAGAGCAGAAGCCTGAAACTCCAGATCACAGTTATTTGTAATTTGCAGTTAATCGGGTGTGACTGTGGAGTAAGATGATTCCCAGCCACCGTCGATGAAAAATTAATCTATCAATCCAAGAAAGAAATGGAAAATTTCACTCAAGCCGGATGTGAGGTTATCACTCGTGGGAGAGTGTCTAGAAAGCTCTGAGAACCTGTTCTGTCCACTAAAATCAAGGCGGTTATGTAAGTTTTTTGAGACAGAGGGCTGTGCGTCAAATGATGTGTTAGTGACAGTTTGCAGATCTAGGCAGCATCATTCGGCCGCTTGTCCCATCAAGGAGAAACGTCACCTTTAAGGACTTGTCTTGCTGATGCTGGGAGGAAGTTGCTGTTGATGACTGAGCAGGCATTCCTGCTGAGGGGGCAGGTGCGGTCCACACATGACACAGAGACATGTGCATAGGGAGGGAGAGGAGGCCAAAGGGCACGAGAGGGTTTTTGCTTGAATTTTTCTTGTCTTGCCCTGAAAATAGGATTTTTATTTCACACTATGAAACACGTTTGCTTTTAAACAAACCCAGAGCCAAGTATAGAGTAAGACTCAGAACCTGCCTTTCAGTTCAGCCTCTCAGTTTATAAGTGAATAAGCAGAACCCAGAGAATGTTCTTTTGACTAGGAGTGTTGAAGGCAAAATGCTTTTTTAAAAGTATCATCTATTTTGAAGAGCTTTTGTATTCTGATTTTTACATGTAATTGAATTCTTGTTACAAATCATCTTGATCTTTTTTATCCAGTGGTTTGACACAGAAAGGGCTTCTCTGGTGGCTCAGATGGTAAAAATCCACCTGTAATGCAAGAGATCTGGGTTTGATCCCTGGGTCAGGAAGATCCCCTGGAGAAGGAAATGGCAACCCGCTTCAGTATTCTGGCGTGGGAAAGCCTATGGACAGAGGAGCCTGGTGGGCTACAGTCTATGGGGTCACACAGAGTCGGACACGACTGAATGACTAACACTTTCATTCACTGTCATGACACGGAAAATAGGCATGGGTGAATAGTTTCTCATTTTAAAATGGAAAGAAAAATAAAGCACTCACCTCCAAAAGTGATTACTAACAGTGTATCCGAGAGCCCCTTGGACAGCAAGGAGATCAAACCAGTCACCCTAGGATAATCAACCCAGAATATTCACTGGAAGGACTGATTCTGAAGCTGAAACTCTAATACTTTGGCCACCTGATGCGAAGAGTTGACTCATTCATTGGAAAAGACCCTGATGCTGGGAGAGAATGAAGGCAAAAGGAGAAGGGGGTGACAGAGGGTGACATGGTTAGATAACGCCACCAACTCAATGACGACGGTCTGAGCAAACTCCGGGAGACAGTGAAGGACAGGGAAGCCTGGCGTGCTGTGGTCCACGAGGTCGCGAAGAGTCGGACACGATGGAGAGCCTGAACGACAATCGTCTATCTAATCGTGCCGCTGTTTCCGGAGGTGACTTAGAAAGAAAAGAGGCTCCGGGTACTTGTGTGCTCAGAGCGCCAAAACCATGCGCCACTGGCACTCCTCGTAGCATTTACAGGGGCCCAGACACGGAGGCGGGGGCTTCTTCTGAGGTCCGAGTTGGCTGCAGAAAGTGCAACATTCCCTGGACGGAAATAGAGCCGATCTCCGCCCCTTAGAGTCCCCAAGATCCCACTGCGTGTTTGTGTCCCCCCCCAGCATTTGAAGAGCCCCAGAAAACCCTGCAGTGTCCAGATCACCCTGGCTGATTCACCCCTCCCTGGATGTGTGCGGGGCTTTCTGTCGCTGCTGTGGTCATGCTCCACGCTGCCCGACATAATAAATATTAAGCAAGCGCTATGTACTTACATAATCTGCAGAATTGATCGGCTGACTTAGAAGCTTGATTTCCTAACAAAAGAAAATGGAGTGCTTTGTGCAGAGGTTAAATGCACGGTTTAATTGGCAATTGTGCATTAGAACCTATTGTAAAGCGATTACAGTTGGAAGGGACGGTCCAGATAGCACAGTCAGGGAAATAAGTTTTCATTTTTGGCCATTAAAAACTCAGCTCCTGGAACTGGAGTGAAAAAAAGAAAAGGGGGACGGCCTCAGTCTGGATAAGTGCCTCACCAGAATGTAATTTTCTCCCTCCTACGCTTTACCTCCTAACTCAGAATTTAGAACCTGTTAAGTATGCAGATTTTAAAGATTCTTTCCTTGCCTAAATAATTTATGCTAATCCAGTGAATTGTTAAATTTCAGAGAAACACGCACACATGCACACACACACACATACATGATCTTGGTTATTTTGGGTGTATACCATTTAAGTTGAAGGAAATGGAAATCTAGCAAAGCCTTGTGAAACTAATTTGAACTGAGTAAGAGCATCTTCTAACAGAGATTTCCCCCAAATATTAAGAGAATTTCTAGCAAGAAATTAAGACTGTTACATCCTCTCGAATAGAAGGTAAATGATGTGGCTTCCCAGGTGGCTCAGTGGTGAAGAACCCACCTGCATGCAGGAGACACAAAGAGACATGGGTTTGATCCCTGGGTCGGAAGGATCCCCTGGAGGAGGAGAGGCAGCCCCCTCTTCTTGTCGAGAAAACCCCGTGGGCAGAGGAGCTCGGAAGGCTGCAGTCCATAGGGTCGCGGAGAGTCAGACAGGTGTTCCAGTGAGAGATGGATCGTGAGCTCCGAGCAACGGGAAGCAGCCCTTGGAAAGTCTGGTTCCCAAAAAGAACTGTCAGATTTGCGAGGCTTGTTCCATATCTGGCAGAGGTTGCCCCAGTAGTGAACTCCAGCCTCTGGAATGTTCATCCTCTTTACTCCTCCTCCAGGGGATCACCCCCACCCAGGGGTCGAACCTGCATCCCCTGCATTGGCAGGCAGATTCTTTATTAACTGCGCCACCTGGGAAGGCGGCATCTCTTCGGTAGGTGCCTTCCTTTACCAAAGGTTGCCCGGGGGTCCCTCAAGGCCCTTCTTATCTGCAGAATTCAACCTCAGTAGGCATGACTATTTTTTCAAGATTGTTTTTAATGTGGACCATTTTTTAAGTCTTTATTGAATTTGTTACAATACTGCTTTTGTTTTACGTTTGGTTTTTTTGGCCGCGAGGCATCCAGGATCTTGGCTCCCCAACCAGGGATGGGAGCCAGGGCCCCTGCGGTGGAAGCTGAAGTCTTAACCACTGGACCACCGGGGAGGTCCCGGTGGGTGTGACTTTCTGTGGCTTTCTGTTTTGTCTCTGACCACCATCTGCCAGTTTACAAAATGAGTAGTGGTGCCTCTGGTGTGAAATCCATCTCCCCTAGTAATTCTCAGATATCGGGAGTGCTCTGAAACCACAAAGCCCGTTTTCATATCCAGTTGGAAAGGATCCAGTGATACAAACGTACTTAGTTTTCTGTCCTCACGGAGAGAATGTATGGGGCAGTGGTAAAGAACCCACCTGCCAATGCAGGAGACGTGAGACTTGGGTTCGATCCCTGGGTGGGGAAGATCCCCTGGAGGAGGGCATGGCCCCCTACTCCAGAATTCTTGCCTGGAGAGTCCCATGGACAGAGGAGCCTGGCGGGCTGCAGTCCTTAGGGCTGCAAAGAGTCGGACAGGGCTGAAGCGACGGGGCACACAGACATGCAGGTGGAGAGTTCAAAGAACCCAGTCGGAGCTACCGCGAATCAAGATCCTAGCTTCTCCCTGTAAGTACAGGAGGGGATTTCTGCCTCTAGCTCGCTGTGAAAGCCAGGGCAGGACTCCACCAGAGGTGCTAATGGTTGCTGTTGGTTCCGAGCTGGAAACATTAAGATTGTTCTTCTCCTTTCTTTCTTGTCAAAGGGTGGAGCAGGGCAGTGGATGGTGTTGACCTTTGGCCACTGATGGCAGGTATTATAGGATGTGCATTTAGACTCAGCATGCACATCTCTAATGTAATGGGACTTTTCTAGGAGCTATAAAATTCTGTCTGGAAAATATCCATAGCTTCAGATTTTACTCTGTTTGGTTGGGTTGAGAAAAAACTCACAGCAAGAAACTTGTTCCCAATTTTTGAACCAAATGATGGTGAAGAGGAATGGAAGAGATCAATAGTGACCTTTCATTCTCTTTTCCTGTAATCCTCCAGCTCCCCAGGTGCTGGAAAAAAGGTCATCGTAACAGGGGGATGGGCTTCAGCAGGTTCAGTACTAACAAGGGTCTCCCAGCCTGGCCTCCCTCAAGCCTCCCTGGGGCCTAAGGGTAACTGCAGTGGACATCATGTCCTGGGGTGCTGCAGGAGTCTTCCCCGAGTGACTCCTCCTCTGTCCGTGGCCTGCCAGGGTGCCCGTCCCCTTTCACTGCTGGTGAAGAGCTTGAGCCCTGGATGAGGCTGCAGAGCTCAGGCATCATTTTCACATTCTTTTCCATGATGGTTTATTGTAGGATACTAAATATAGTCCCCTGGGCTATACTGTGGAACCTCATTGTCTATCCATCCTACATATAATGGCTTGCTTCTGCTAGCCCCAGTCTCCCACTACACCCCTTCCCTGGCTTCCCCTCCCCCTTGGAAACCACAATTCTGTTGTCTAGGCCTGTGAGTTGGCTTCTGTTTCATAAGTAAGTTCACTTGTGTTATATTTTAGATTCCACATGTAAGTGATGTCATATGATATTTGTCTTTCTCTTTCTGACTAACTTCACTTAGGATGACAATCGCCAGGTCCATCCAAGTTGCTGGCACAAGACATTATTTCATTCTGTGTTATGGCTGAGTCATATTCCATTATGGGCCATTCCAGTATACATGGGCCACATCTTCTTTATTCGTCCATGTTGGGCATTTAGGTTGCTCCCATGCATAGGCTGGCTATTGTAAATGGTGCTGTGGTAAACACAGGAGCACATGAACCTTTTATAGTTTCCTTCAGATATGTGCCCAGGAGTGGGACTGCCGGATCATATGGTAGCTCTGTTTTTAGTTTTTAAAGGAGCTTCCATACTGTTCTCGGTAGTTGCTTCACCAACCAACATTCCCACTGGCACTGTCGGACCGAGTTGTCCTTCCTCCACGTCTTCTCCAGCACTGAGTGTTTGTAGACTTTTAATCGTGGCCGTTCTGACCGGCGTGAGGTGGGCGGTCACTGTGGTTTCAATCTGCATTTATCTAATGACGAGCAGTGTTGAGTATCTTGCCATGTGCCCGTGGACCACCTCTGTGTCTTAGTTGGAGTAATGTCTGTTTAGGTCTTCTGCCCATTTTTGGATGGTTTTGTTGTTGTTGTTGGAGTTGTATGAGCTGTTGTATATTTGGGGAATTACTGAGACTTGACTTCTTAAAAACCCAGTGACTTAGAGGAAAGGGTACAATGTGATGACAATAGTGCCCGCCTCAGGATGGCACTGAGAGGACGGTGTGAGTTAGTGCCCGTGAAAACCTTGGTATAATGCCCGACCTGGTATAAGCATGCAGTGAGATTAGCCGTTTTTTACTGTGTGACCTCAGTACCCTAACAGCTAGAAAGTGAAAGTCGCTCAGTCGTGTCCGAATCTTTGCGACCCCATGGACTACACAGTCCACGGAATTCTCCAGGCCAGGATACTGGAGTGGGTAGCTTTTCGCTGCTCCAGGGGCTCTTCCCAACCCAGGGATCGAACCCAGGTCTCCCGCATTGCAGGCGGATTCTCTATCAGCTGAGCCACAAGGGAAGCCCAGTCTAACAACTGGAAAACACAGCCAAAAACAGCTCCCAGTGCCTCCAAGTTTCTGGACTGTGGCCTTGGGGAAAGACATCTGCGAGGGGATGGGGTGAGGGAGCCCCGCAGTCTGGGAGAGGACGGCTGGGTGGAACCACAGAGCTCCTGGAGGTGTCTCCAGCGATGATGGCTGTGCGCCGCTGCCCCTCTGCCCCCGGGCCCGGCCTGCGTCTCCAAGTCCCTGCCCCTCCTTTTCTGCTTCTGTCCCCGATCGATCAGTGTTCAGTGAGGGATTTCTGCAGGAAGTGATGGAGCCACGTGCAATGGGGACACAGAGGAGTCCAACCACCCGGCTTCCCCACCCCCCCTGAGCCCCTGGAAACGTGTCAGCAAGACACCCCAGGCGGGGCTGGAAGGACCCCAGAGGCCCTGCCCTCTGGCCGCGGGTTTCCCGAGGCTCCGTGCTGCCCGCCGGAGGCTGTCCTCCTTTCCCACTTGTGAGCCCCGCCTGTCTCTCCTTCAGGACTGCGCCCGGCTCGCAGGCAGAGGGGAATAAGACAGTGCCACCAGCCTGGGAATGCAGGCACTGTTGCCAAAACTCGAGAGTGGTGGCTGCCTACTCGGACCACCCTGCCTACCGGGGCAACCACTCTGTCTCCATCAGCCATGTTCCCTGCGGCACTGTCAGAAGTTAGGAACTGAAACTCCCTCTGGCTCATAGCCAGCTTCCCTGGGGCCTCAGACAGTAGAGAATCTGCCTGACAATGTAGGAGATGTGGGTTCGATCCCTGGGTCGGGATGATCCCTTAGAGAAGAAACTTGGCCACCCAGTCCAGTATTCTGGCCTGGAGGGCTGCATGCAGTCCATGGGGTCACAAAGAGTCGGAGACGACTGAGCACCTAGCTCTACCCTCCCACTGCTACAGTGCTGGCTCAGTCCACGTCCTCCTCTCCAGTCTGGTGAATTTATCAAGTCATTGGCGTGGCTGCCAGGGCCTGCCAGGGCCCCTCCAGACCCTCTGACGAAACAAAGACCACGGGTCCTCAATGACACCTGTCAATGTGACCAGGCCCTCTGCAAAACCCGAGAGGCAGACCGAAGGCCTCAGCTTTCCAGGGAATTCTCTGCATTTCCAGGCAGAAGCAGCTCTCTTCCTGGAGGATGATCTTTGAGGGTCATTGACTTCTTCCTTTTGCTTCAACTAAATTGTTCCCCTAAGAGGCAGCTGGTAACCAGCTGAAGCCTCTGAGGACAGGTAAGCCTGCAAACACTCTAAGCTTTGCAGGCGCCACCGCTAACGAGGAACAAAGTCACTGCTTGTTTGAAACGGTGTCATGGCCCCGGAAGCTTTCGGCAGCCTTGACACATTTCAAGTAAGTGTTTAGGTTCTAAAGGACAGGGATTTCAAGACCAAAGGATTTCTGAAAATTCCAGCAACCCAGTTTATCCACCAAAGCCTTAAGCCAGCATCTATTTTACATCCAAGTGTTTGAAATGGAGATTTAAGAAGTGTGCTTTTGCTGGAGGGCCTCCAGAAAAAGGCTTTCTGTGCTCGAGGATCCTCATGACCTTTCTGTAGAGTATTAACCAGCCCTAATCTGTGCCTGCACATCGCAGGTACTCACTAGATGTGCTGGTGGGAAAAAAATTGCATCCTGGAAGAGATAAGTGGCTCCTTTGATGAGCAAAGGAAAGAGGGCAGGCCTTTGAGTCGGATGTCACACCCCGGTTCAGATGCCATGTCCACTTCTGACTTTCTTTGTGAATTACTTAAATCCAGAGGCTCAGTTTCCTTATATATTAGCTCAGGACAAAATATGTATCTTGTAGTGTTCTTATGGGGCTTCCCTGGTGGCTCAGTGGTAAAGAATCAGCCTTCCAATGCAGGAAACTCAGGTTTGATCTGGAGAAGGCAATGGCACCCCACTCCAGTACTTTTGCCTGGAGAATGCCATGAATGGAGGAGCCTAGTGGGCTGCAGTCCATGGGGTTGCAAAAAGTTGGACACAACTGAGTGACTTCACTTTCACTTTTCACTTTCATGCATTGGAGAAGGCAATGGCAACCCACTCCAGTGTTCTTGCCTGGAGGACCCCAGGGACGGGGGAGCCTGGCAGGCTGCCGTCTATGGGGTCGCACAGAGTCGGGCACAACTGAAGTGACTTAGCAGCAGCAGCAGCAGCAGGTTTGATCCATGGGTCTGGAAGACCCCCTGGAAGAGGAAATGACAACCTACTCTAGTATTCTTGCCTGGGAAATCCCCTGGACAGAGGAGCCTGGGGAACTAGAGTCCATGGAGTCACAAAAGAGTTGGAGATGAGTTAGCGACTAAACATCAGTAGCAAATGTTGTGATGAGGCTCAGAGGAGCTCTCTGCTAGTCTGTGGAGCTGTTTAATAAGCATGCGCCTTGCCAGCACTTGTACATTTGAAGTGGGGGCAGGGAGACTCAGGTAGTTTTAAGGAGACTTGTAGAAACGAGACAGGTTGGTGTGTGGATGCTCCTACAGTAGTATAGCTGGGTGATATTCCGTTGTGTGTGTATGTCCCACATCTTCTTTTTCCCGTTCATCTGTCAGTGGACGCTTACATCTGTTGACGTTGCTGCCACGCGTTGGCTATTGTACATAGTGCCGCCACGGACGTCGGAGCGCATGTATCTATTTGAATCAGCAACATAGCTTGAACTAAAGATTATCATACTAAGTGAAATAGGTCAGACAGAGGAGCGACAAATATGTGATATCACTTATATATGGGATCTGAAAAAAAAGGTGCAGATGAACTTATTGACAAAATGGAAATAGACCCGCAGACATAGAAAACAAACATATAGTTCCCAAAGGTGGAGGGATAAATCAGGAACATGGGACTGACAGACTGGGGCTTTCCAGGTGGCTCCGTGGTAGAGTCCGCCAGCCAAAGCAGGAGATACAGGAGACTCTGGTTCAGTCTCTGGGTCAGGAAGATCTCCTAGAGAAGAAAATGGCAACCCACTGCAGTATTCTTGCCTAGAAAATCCCATGGACAGAGGGGCCTGGCGGAGTACAGCCCATGGAGTGGCAAAGAGTTGGACATGACTGAGGACTGAGCATGCACCCACATAAAATAGAAAACCAACAAGGACCTGCTTTATAGCACAGGGGACTATACTCGATGTTTGATAGTAATCTATAAAGAAAAACAATCTAAGTCATTGTGGCATACAGCTGAAACTGACAGGACATTGTAAATCAACTGTACTTCAATTAAAAAGAAAAAGACTAGAATAAAGGGCAGTAACCAGAGTTCCTTTCTGGGAACCCAGCTGAGGTCTGCTCCGCACTGTCAAGGTCCTGTCTCTCCCATCGGTTTGTCTTGGCAGGAGGGGAGCAGCCCCACTGCTTTTGCCAATAGCCCCGTGGACCAGCGTTTGGGCATCACGTGAGAGCCTTTTAGAAGTGCCACATCCAGCTCCAACCCCAGGCAGGCTGACTCTGGATCTACGTTTAACGAGATCCCAAGTGATTCATTTGCACGTTGAAAGGAGATGCTGGCCGGCACACTTCAGCCCCGTCTGGTTTCCTGAGTTCCTTGATTGATTACAGCTGAGCCATGTGATGAGGGAGGGTGGTTCTGGAGAGTTTTCTGAATATGAGACTGAACTGTTCAAGCTTCCAGCAGAACAGCCGGGCAGATCCACCTTACACTGATGGCACCTGCTGCTTTTAATATAAGGGGGCACCAGCAGATCTGGTCCTGGGCCCCCCAGACAGAGGCGCTTGCCCAGTCCTTTTTCCCTCTTCCTGCTGGAAATGCTCACAGTGCCGAGTGCCCTTCAGGACATGTCCGCTGGGCAGCCAGTTCATCTCTGAGCATCTGGACAGCTTCCCAGGTGGCACAGTGGTAAAGAACCCACCTGCCAATGCAGGAGACGCAGGTCCATTCCCTGGGTCAGGAAGATCCCTTGGAGGAGGAAATGGCAAGCCGCTCCAGCATTCTTGCCTGGAGAATCCCAGGGACAGCAGAGCCTGGCGGGCTGCAGTCCGTGGGGGTCACAAAAATGTTAGACACAACTGAGTGACTGAACACACACACACACTCACAATGGATTGTGAGTCTCACTTGAGAATGCAAATTCCAATTTGCTGCCACGTGAAGATCCTAGGATAGTGTTTCAGAAGGTCTGGGGTGTATGGAGGGGCCAGCTTCTAGGGACAGAGATCACGCTTGGGTCCAGGGGAGGGGCTGCAGAAGCCCTTGACTTCAGGGAGGGGTGAGGGGAATCTGTGTCAAAGGCCCAGAGAGTCTGACAAGTCTGTCTTCATCCGGAGGAAGGGGTTATTGTGACTCCTTTTTTAAAAGGAGGGTCCTTCTCGCATTATAAACTAGTGAGGGCCATTCTCTCCTCCTGGCACCCGGGAAAGCAGCACCAGCCCCCAAGGGCAGGACTGCCGGGAGAAGTGTGTCCTCACTCTCACAAATGGCCCCCATACACCCCCTCGTTTCCCCGCATAACCTGACTACGACGATGTTTCAGCAGAGTTCAAGTTTTTGTGACATTGTTGTTTTTGCCAAATTACAGACTTCACACGTTAAGACTTCACACTTCAGCTAAATTCAATCTGATTTAGTGTTTTAACCATGGAAGCAAAAACCCTCTCAGAAAGAGAAACAGAAAAAAGGCCCAAGGAAGTATTTGGGAAGAGGCGGCAGTGTCCGTTGCTCAGACGTGTCTGACCCTCTGCGACTCCGCGGACTGGCGCCCGCCAGGCTCCTCTGTCTGTGAGGTTCTCCAGGCAGGAACACTGGGGTGGGTTGCCCTTCCCTCCTCCAGGGGATCTTCCCGACCGAGGGATGGAACCCAGGTCTCCTGCATTTCGGGCAGATTCTTTACCGTCTGAGCCACAAAGAAAGCCCACGAGACCTGTACTAATTCTGATCCATGTTCCGTATTTAGGAAGTCTCCCTTCCCAGAAAATGGGAATTTTCTTTACCTTGTAAAGACTGAAACACCAGCCTCACAATAAGGAAATTGAATTAAAAAAATCTCTCAAATTATCTTTTGATCAGTATTCCAGATAGATTCCTTTTGGCAAAAGCACAGACATAAACAGATTAAGGAGGTTGTGATGTCCCCAGGAATAACTGTTTGAGGTTTGCAGCTATTTCCATCAGCTCTTGACTTCTGAGTTATTCCATCCAATAAACAATTTCAGGCTCTAAAACCATGTCAGCACGTTTAAGTGAGCTGGGTCCTGGGAGCTTCCAAATGTTGGTTTTCTTGCAACTGCAAATTATTTGACCCTCATTTACATAAAAAGGATAGAACTGGCTGGAAGAGAAGCAAGTGTTAAGATCTTTTGCCAACCTCAAGCAATCTCTCTGAAATGTTAATGTATACATGGGCCAGTAAGATTCCATTTTGACCACCAGAATTACCCTCAATATTTTTTAGGAAATTACTTTCAGAAGATTGCATTTTCTGAAAAGAAATAAAAGCCTATAAGCTGTAAACAGACACATAGTTCTTAAAAACCAGTGTCGTTGTTTTTAGTGACTAAGTCCTGTCTGGTTCTTCTGTCTGCAGCCCACCAGGCTACTCTGTCCCATTGGGTTTTCCAGGCAAGAATACTGGAGTGGGTTGCCATTTCTTTCTCTAAAGGATCTTGCCAACCCCAAGATCAAGCTCCTGTCTCCTGCATTGCAGGCAAATCCTTTACCATTTGAGCAACCAGGGAAGCCCCCAAAACGAGTGTGTCTATAACCAATTTGTACTTCCCGAGGCTTGCATGAGCTGAGAAAGGTCTGTTAGGGAAACACAGAGGTGGTGGGTGCCCAGACCGTCGAGGGGCCTGAGTTTCCACCTCATCTCTCCCTTACATGGACCACAGGGCCCAGGAAGTCCTTTATGGTCTACATTGTCTGCTGCCAGCTTGGGAGAAGAAGCTAAAGAGCACCAATGTGACCGCAGAGGAGGCAGACAGGATCGAGGGCACAGATCACCCACAAACTGCCCCCTGGGCCATCAGTCTCCGGGTCCGGGGCTGATGAACAGAAGGCATGTGGGCTCAGAGGGACCCGGGCGAGGCTTGGTGGGAAGGAGTCGTTGTGATTCATTGCACATTCTCTGCAGTAGCTTACTGGGTATTCAAGTTTATTTCTCTGAGCACCCAGAATGTAATTAATATATGTATAAAAAAAAGAAGCAAAATAAATCAAGGAGTGGTGAAGCACTTCACACTTAAAATCCATCCATCGTTGGTTTTCTCGTCTTTTCAACAGAAAACAAATTACCCCAGGCCATGTGCCGAGATGAATTTTGCATTTCTACTACCTCTGGGTGGAGGGTCAGTTGGGATCCTGGGCAGGCCAGCTACTAGCTTTTATCAAAGGAAGCAGAAGAAATGCAGAAAGCACCATTATCCCAAGGATGCTAGTTTCCTAATTCACACAGTGGGTGCCCTCCCTGAGTACCCCCTCAAGTCAAACAGCCTTAGAACAATTAGGATCGCAGCTAAACTGCCTGGACTTAGAGATTACCTTCAAAGAGCTATGACAGGTCAATGTTATCTTCCAAAGTAATTGACATAATAATCATATTAACAGATTTTTCAGCTAATTCATTGGTTTCCTTGAGCTTACGGCCACAGCATACGTATTCACCTCTAGGTGACCTAATGCGTGGAAGTGTGGATTACTCATGGGCTTTCACTCAGTTACAGGAAACCTTAATACAGCTTTTGTTTCCTAATGTATTAATATTTGGTGGGTTCTCTGTGCCTGGTCACATTATCTGGGTATTGCTGGCAGTAAATTTTAAATTATATAGTCTGCAGTTCACACTGAGAGATGGTAGGAGATGATTCATCATCTTCCTTGTCTTCCTGTTTACATGCGGAAATATAATTCACGCTCAGAAACCATCTTTCACCTCTTCTGGAAGCAGACCCCGGCACCGCTACAGAATCTGTCACTGCCAGTTCGCTGTTATAAATCACTTTTCTATTAAACAGCAGGACCAAAAATGCAAACAGATGTGATTTGAATATAGGTAGCCATCTCTAATTCCCAGCAATGAGCCAAAACCAGAGGATTTTCCCCCCAAAAGAGGTGGCAGAATTGAGTGAATGAATTCTTTGACTGAAGGGCTTCGGAAATGTGCATCTCTATACACATATTGAGGGGTTTTCCTCGTGGCTCAGACAGTGAAGCATCTGCCTGCAATGCAGGAGACCTGGGTTCGATCCCTGGGTTGGGACGATCCCCTGGAGAAAGAAATGGCACTCCATTCCAGTACTCTTGCCTGGAAAATCCCATCAACAGAGGAGCCTGGTGGGCTACAGCCCATGGACACAACTGAGCGACCTCACTCTCACACATATTGAAGGGCTTCCGTGGGTGGCTCAGCCATAAAGAATCCACCTGCCAATGCAGGATATGGAGGTTCAATCCCCGGGTTGGGAAGATCCCCTGGAGAGGGAAATTGCAGCCCACCCCAGTTTCTTGCCTGGGAAACCGCACAGAGAGAGGAGCCTGTCAAACTACAGTCCACGGGGCCACAGAAGGGTCAGACAGGGCTCAGCAACTACAACAACAGTGCGTATTGAGGAGATGTACATATGTAAATTTCCCAGCTGGGTCTATATTTGGGGATATGTCCTTTGCAGAATTCTTGGTACATTAAATCTTTATTGTTTTGAAATCTTACTTCCTAAGATTTTTCCACTCAGGCACTGTTAGAAGGCAGTGGAATGGCAGGAAAATAATCTGCTTGAATTCTGACCTTAGCTGTCCTGTAATGCCAGTTATTGTCTGTCCCTTGACCTTCCTTCCCAGGATAGTGAAGCCACTAATTCAGAACGATGCCCCCAGATTTGGCAGTACCCTTCATCTCTAACAAAGATACGATTCAGTTCACCAAACCCACTGACTGCTAAGGAATGGGATTTAGGCATTTCAGAAGGATGTTCACCAGCAGCCGCTTCTTTGCTCAGCAAACAGACCTAATCATGGCACCCCACTCCCTGCAACTTCGGTATCCTCCGATTTCACTGAGACTGTGGATCATACACCAACGTGCTCGTACACACACGCACGTGAGCACTTCCTTCATCTGACACTCTCAAGGGTGGGAGAGCTTTCAAGGTAACTGATGCTGACGTGTTGAAGAGTCTTTGTTCAACATTTCATCTGTTTTACTGGGGTCCTTTGAAACTATCATTTGCTGTTATTTTCTTGCCTACTCTCTTACGCAAAGGGCACCCAACACAGATCTGCCTCCTTCTTTGGCTCTGCTGGGAATTATTATGTGGGTCTCACCGTGGGCTGTCAGGTGCCTGTGGTGAAACCCACCTGGCTTTATGTCTGGGTCTTCTAGGGGATATGTTTCAAGCCCTAGTTTGCCGGGCTTGGCTTTGTATAGTCAGAGCTGGTAAGTCCTGAAATAAGAAATGCCTGAGTCCTTACAGAGTCTGGTGTGAAGGCTTCCATGCACAAATCTTACTTTGGCTCCTTGAGACCCCGGGGACTCTCTGTTGGGGTGGGATGGGTGCTGTCTCCCTCCTGTGGTTGGTCTTGAACTTGTGGTCTCCGGGCCTGTAGGATCTCAGCTTAGGTATAGACGGCACGTGTGGGTCTCCACTGAAACATGGCTTTGAAGAGCATAGGCTAGATGCCCAGCATGAACACCGTGGTTCCTGCTATCGCCCCGGCCTTCTTCTCTCATCTGCTCTTTCTTTCTTTATTACTTTTATTCAACAGCCTGTTCCCCGACCTTTTTAAGCCTCTGACTCAGTGGCTTAGCTTTTTTGAACAGTAAATCACAGAAAGGTGGCCTAACTATTGAACATTTTATGAAAATCGTTATGATAATGACTTCATTACTCTCTGAGATTTCCAGATCCTCTCTTCATTCCGGGGGAGCTGGCCATGCAAAGACATCTGTGAAATGCTGTTAACCTCCACGGAATTAGAAATAGAGGTGGATGAAGAAGGCTGGAAGCTGGCCAGGCCCTTTTCAGAGATAATGGTCGTATTATAGCATCCCTAGTTTGTATTATTAAAATAAAAGGCATATGAATTCATGATAAACTGAGAATTTAATTTAATTTTCCCTAAATGAGTTAGGGAAAAAAAAGGAAGCATCTTTACTATGCTTGATGAGGTGCCCCCGGGACAGAAAATCTTTGTGGGAGCGTCTCTACCCCATGTCATGTGACCCCCTCCTCAACTCCATGAATCCCAACCCCAGCATTTGCACAGCTTGGTCTTTTCTCAGACAAGCGATTGCTCTCTATGCATTTTCATCTCTCAGTCCCCGCTCCTGACCTATGACTGTGGACTCTTCCCTTCCTCCCACAAACCAAATCGTGCTCATTTCCAGAGGAGAACTCAAACCCCACCTTCTCCTGCTTACAGACCAACATCCATCTTGTCCCCTGTGGTCCCCCTGCTCTTCACAGCTGAGTTGGGCAGAGAAAGACCAAAAAACCCAAACTAACATGCAACGATGTACCCTGCAGTGGGGTCCTCCCTGGTGGCTCAGTGGTAAAGAAGCCCCCTGCCAACGCAGGAGATGCAGGTTCGAGCCCTGGGCCAGGAAGAGCCCCTGGAGAAGGGAATGGTAATCCATTCCAATAATCCTGCCTTGGAAATCTCATGGACAGAGGAGCCTGGTGGGCTATGGTTCTTGGGGTCTCAAAGAGTCGGATACGACTGAGTGACTGAGCACCACCCTGCAGTAGAGTGGAATCTTTCAGTGGATTTCTCCCTATCAGGATGACCATTTCCCACTTAAAAAAAAAATGTATTTATTTGGCTCTGCTGGGTCCCAGTTTCTGCACACCAGATCTTCAGTTTTCATTGCTGTGTTCAGGATCTTTATTTGCAGCATACAAACGATTAGTTGCATCATTGGGATCTGGTTCCCGAACCAAGGATTGAACCTGAGCCCCTGCATTGGGAGCATGAAATCTTAGCCCCTGGACCTCCAGGAAAGTCCCATTCCTTGCTTTTTAAATCTGCCACGTCATCATCTGCCTCACGTACCTCTGGCTGTTTGTTGACAAGGTCTAGGCTAGGGTTAAAGGCATATGGATGGGCTCAATAGGAACCTTTGATGGCTTGTTTGACAAGAGACACGATGGCCTGACCTTGAAGGCCTTGGGAAAGGTTTTGTTTATTGTTGTTTTTGATCATCTGGAACTTTATACCCCTTCTGTAAATACTAAATCATACTGTATATTATTCATCAAATGATAATCTGTGAGAAAATTGAAAGTAATTAGGTGAGGCTGTGGAGCCCATGGGGAAAACTGGAGGGCTAGCACTGACCCTGATGCTTGGGAAGGTTGAGGGCAGAAGGAGAAGTGGACGGCAGAGGACGAGACGGGTAGATGGCATCACCGAACCAAGGGACGTGAGTTTGAGCACGTTCTGGGCAATGGTGAAGGACAGGGAAGCCTGTCGTGCTGCCGTCCATGGGGTCGCGAAGATGCAGACACGGCTGAGTGACTGAGCAACAACAGAGTTGAGTGCTGATGAGAAGAGTTTTGGTTTCCACTCCTGTCGGCTTTGTATGTATTTGCATAATCAGAGTCTGCTCCTCCTCCTCCCATCAGAGACCCCCAGCCTCAAGCTAAAGATCAAAGAGATACTTCTCTTGGTCACTGAGAGGAGACTGACCAAGGACAAGCAGAAACACAGTTCACCAGGGCACCATGCCCTGACTGTAGATGATAAACAGATGCGTGTCCTGCCCATCCGTTCATCCGTTCGTACACTGCCTCCACCGGTGCTGAGCACCAGAGCACAAATAGAACACAAATAGAACCAACGATGTAGAGTCAGAGGGCGGTAAGAATGGACTGTAACTGCATAAACAAACATATTAATAAAACTGTAACCCTGACCAGTGTCCTGAAAGCTGTGAGACGTGGGTAAGGCCCTGTGGTCACAAATTTAACCTGGCTTCCCTGAGGAACCAAGCTAAAATGGGGACCTAAAGGGTGACTGAGATAGGGGAAAGGGGTGGGAGGAATGTTCTAGGCGGAAGGAAGCAGTAAAGCCCTGCGTGGGGTGGGATCAGGTTGAGTGTTGGAAGGGGAGGGGGAAGGTCCACGGGCCCCGTTACAGACCTTGACCTCATCCTAAGAGCAGTGGGAACTGGTGACAAGGGCTTGGGAAGGCAGTCGGGTTTGGGTGATGTCAGGTCTGCAAGTAGAGAAAGACCCTCTCTCTGCGGAGTGGAGAACAGTCGGGAGGAGAGACGGCATGGAGGTGATGGAGGAGCTCAGCGGTCACCTCGGTACCCAGGCCGGGGACAGCTTGAACACGATACTGATGGTTAAGGTGGGGAGAAGCAGGCAGTGCTAAGAGGTGCTGAGGTGTCACATTCACACGACGAGGCGCTGGGAGTTCGAAAAAGCCAGGCTTCCAGGGTGACTGCTGTGTTCTGTGCCCCCAGGTAACAATATAACCAAACTTTGATGAAACTGTGTACTTTAAATGTTCCTGAATTGGTCCCTAGGCTACTCCAATAGACTGCAAAGCTTCATCTTCCATAAAACATGACATTATATTAAGACCTAACTTTTAAATTTTGCTTTGTGCGTTGAACAACATTATCAGTCCGTTCCCAGATTCCTTGTTTAACTCTGACAACTTCAATAGTTCTTTTTCTCCAAATGGAAATCTCAGCTGTCCCCAGTGTACTGAGTTAGATTTCAGAATTTACCAAAATTAATCAACTACAAAAAAGATTCCTAGCAATAGCCAGAGGAAATTAACATCGGCCTAGCAGTTTGATGACATAAGAGGCCTTTTGCAATGTCTGATCAGCCCCTTAATTGTTAGCATTTTTACAAAGAATTTGATTTCATAATAAGCATATCATGAACAAGAAATGACTCAAACCTTTCATCCTCCTTCTGGTTTTTAGAAAAATGCATTTGTATGTAAAGTTTTCTGAAAAGAATCTGCAAAAAAGAAATTAAGTTTCCTTCCAGAGAATATATATAACATATATTATACATATGTATAGATAATTTTCATATATATATATAATATATATATATATATATATATGCATGTATATTACATACCTGATTCTTAGCAATCACATGACTGCTCAACCTCACCTTCTTCCATGATGGAGTATCTAAATTTTCTTCAGCCTTCCAGATTTTTTAATTCCACTGTTTAAATGTCATTGCTTCTAACCAGAAATAAAATGGAAAAACGTTGATTGACATTTTCCCCTTTACTGTAAGACAAGCTGGGGAAGGAAAGGAAATTCTTACTGGTTTAGAATTACTATGTGACAGGCTGTGTGTGTGTTTGTGTGTGCATGAGTGTGTGTGTGTGAGTGTATGAGTGTGTGTGTGTCACTTTATTTAAAAATCTCATTAGTAATCATAGCATCTGTACCACCTCTCTATGGAAGGTTTCATTTTGCCCAATCTGTGAATAATACACTGATATTCAAGGAACAAAGATATTTATTCACTCCTCTGATGTTACGCATGTCAGGATTTAAACACAGGCTTGTCTGCCTTCAAAGACAAATCTCTTTCCCTGGGAAAGAGACTTTCTCATTTCCCAGCAGACCTCGCCCACCCTCTCTCAGGGGAGACAGTCATACTTTGACTTTGATTAGCAAGCAGTGTTTGTAAGCAACCTTTCAATTTTGGTCCCATTAGCCCTTAGATTTGGAAGACGGTTGTTAATACCCTCTTCTCATGAATGAGCAAATGAAAAGATTAAGCCCCAGCTGTTGAGGCGCACAGACACGACTGGCACCATGTCTTCTATTCGGAGCCTCTCCCAGTTGCCCAGGGCTGCACCTGAGACTTGCCCTGGAGGTAGGACGGCTCGGAGTTCCGGAGGTGAAGCAGGGGGAGCCGTGGGCTGCCCGGCATCAGGGGCAGGAGAAGGGGCGGCGGGGAGACAGGACCTGCTACCCAACTGCATTCCGTGCTGCGAGATGCTCTTCGAGAAGCTCTCCTAAGACCCAGAGGTGTCTTGCCAGTGAAACTAGAAGTTATTTGAGATATTGAAATGAGAAACTCTATCTTGTGGAGAACCTGAGTTGAGGGATATACAATGATGATCCAAGGATTAAGCATTGGGGTTGCAGACGATCATGGAAAACAGAGAAAGGGAAGGTGCATCTCAGTTCACAGGCAGAGAAAGACACCAGCAAAGGAGGGACCCTGCGTTCATTCTGCTGGTAACTTACTGCGAAGACACAGGATCTGGCTGCAGGGCTTAGCGATGACCTCAGAGGGGTTGAGAATTTAAGCGTCTCTCACCTGTTTGACGCCATGGGGCACAGAGACCTGGCTTAGTTCCCGACTATACACCAGTAAATGCAGGTTCCTATTTCCAATTTGTCACAGATTGGATCTGACACGGACTTCCTCAGGAGCCTCTGCTCACAAAATCCATAGTTAATGCTGTTTTATCATGTGTCGAGGCCCGTGTGGCCGTTTGTAGAGAGGAACACCAGCTGGACTGCTTTGTTTATTCCTCGTGATATGTGATCTCTGGAGCGACAGGATGTGGAAGACTTGGTTTTAGCTGTCAGCTGTCCACAGTCTGCCCTTGACTTTCAAAAGGTCACCCTGTCTCCCTGGGCCTCCCTTTGGCACCAGAAGGATGAGGTAACAATGCCCTCCAGCCGATTTCGAGGCCCCAGAAGAGGACAGATGAGAAAGCAAACACTTGGGCACCGTTGGTTCAGCACTTAATGGCACCACTGCTGTGCAGAGCAATATGGAGCCTCCTTGGAAAATGAAAACTAGATCTGCTGTATGATTCAGCCATCCTATTTCTCTGAGGGTTTATCCCAAAGAATTGAAGACAGGATCACAAAGAGATACTACACTCATGGTCGAAGCAGCGTTATCCACAATGACCGAGAGATGGAAGCAATCTGAGTGACCCTTGAATGTGGTCCCTCCATACAGTGGAATGTTCTTCAGCCTTAAAACATGAAAGGGATTCTGATTATGCTACAACATGGAGGAACCGGGAGGACATCTTATAATCGTAGTGAAATAAGTCGATCACAGGACAGTTTGTATGAGGAATCTAAAGCAGGCAAACTGGTCGCATTAAAAAATAGGATGGTGGTTGTCGGGGACTGTGAGAGGGAAAACCAGGGTTACTGTTCAGTATTTGCAAAGCTTCACTTAGCAAGTTGTGTAAGTTTTCTTTTTTTAACTTCTTCTTGGCCGAGTTGCACAGCATGCAGGATCTTAATTCCCCAATCAGGTATCAAACCTGCATCCAGGGTAGTGGAGGCATAGTCTTAGCCACTGGACTGCCAGGGAAGTCCCTAATTTTTATTTTTATTTTCTATTGATGTATAATTGATTTACAATTCTGTGTTAGTTTCAGAATTTACAATTCTGTGTTAGTTACAGTGAAGTGCCTCAGTTATGAAAACATATAAATATATATATATATTTCAAATTCTTTTCCCTTATAGGTTATTACAAAATATTAAGTGTAGCTCCTTGTTTTCTGTACAGTAAGTCCTCGTTGGTCATCCATCGTGGGTTTATTTTATTTTGAATTTTATTATTCTCACTGAAGTCTGTCGTTGATTTGCAGTGCTGCCGACCTCTGCTATACAGCAGAGTGACTCAGTCACACATGCACAGATGTTCTTTTGCATTTACTTTGCCGTTATGGTTTGTCACGGGGTATTGACTGTAGTTCCCTGTGCTGTTCAGTGGGACCTTGTTCTTTATTCCTGCATGGTGAATACATTTTAGAAGTCTGTCCTACACTGTGCTTGTAGCTAACAAATTGTACTGAGCACTTGAAACTGTGTTAAGGGCAGCTCTTAGGTTGTCTGCTCTTACCGTAGTAAAAACATTTAAAGCGCCATCCCAGATGTATCTAAGAGGCACCCTTCCTCCTCATCAACCCCTTCATCCCACTGTGCTCCCCACATGGCTCAGCATCCTCTGGGGCTTTTCTCAACTCACCATCCTGGGAGAGGTCTGCAGTCTGTGGGGCTGAGTGTGGGTGGGATTGTCATTCAAAACCACGTCAGAAATAAGTGCCAGGTACTGTCACCATTGTGATCATCACATATCTGAATGGACTGTGACACAAAACTAGGATATCCTGAGTATTGTCCAACATCTGGCTTTTAGCCCATGTTTCCTGCTCTCTGTTATTCACTGTTGTTGCTGCTGTTCAATCGCTCAGTTGTGTCCAACTCTGCAAAGCCATAGTCTTCCTTCGCTATCTCCCAGAGCTTGCTCAAACTCATGTCCATCAAGTCACTGATGCTATCCAACCATCTCATCCTCTATCATCCCCTTCTCCTGCCTTCAGTCTTTCTCAGCATCAGGGTCTTTTCCAGTGAGTCCACTCTTTGCAACAGGTGGCCAAAGCGTTGGAGCTTCAGCTTCAGCGTCAGTCCTTCCAATGAATATTCAGGGTTGATTTCCTTTAGGATGGACTGGTTGATCTTGCTGTCCAAGGGACTCTCAAGAGTCTCACTCATTGTAGCTACAATATTTAACGTGCTTAGAAATTTCAGGAAGACAATAAATGGATGTGAGATCAATAAGAATGAACAATGTCTCGTTCAGAAATATCACTAGGGATTCTTTTTCCTTATCCCACTAGTAGCAGCAAATTTAAAAGATATCATTGTAAACTCAATACCCAAGCTTAATAGAATTGATAATCAAAGGGGATCTTCAGACCAATAATTCTCGAATTGTTCTTTGTAGTCCAGTAATTCCCAGTGAATCCTTCAGACTAAATCTGACAGTCTTATTTTAAAAAGTAAGTTGGTGGGCTTCCCTGGTGGCTCAGATGGTAAAAAGTAAGTTGGAGTGACATTTACTCCTACGAAAGATGCCAAATTGAGAGTATAAAACAATTGATAGTTTAAACCCTGACTGAAGAGGCGGTGTACAAGCCTTCAGAATGGATTCTTTTTCTGCATTTCACAGGGTCCTCAACCCATCAAACCACACTGAAGTGCATATTTATATAATTTCCACTACAAAGACATGTAAAAAGATTCTGTGTCCTCCACTTAAGTCAGGGATAAAAGGAGAAGTCACAACTTCCGTTTCAGATACGCCGTTCCCTTGCTGACAGTTAAATGGCAGGGATGTCTCTTTGGTATAAATAGTGCCAGAAGGTAGTTCAGCAGGTTGGAAAAAGAGAGACAGAGAGGTGGGAATTAGAAGAGGATCTGTTCCCGTTCATTTAAAGACCCTCGGTATCGACCTCGGTTCACAGGGGCTGGAGCAAGGAGGACTTGACCCTGACGGTGTCGCCGGCTCGTGGAGATCTCAAAACAAGATGGTGCTTGTGACACCACTCCGTCAGGCTCCTCGCCGGCTTAGGTCCCCGGTAGCTAGCGTTGTATTATCATGGATGGGTCTCAGAGGGCCGCACAGTGTCGGACAGGCCGGAAGCAACTCAGCACGCGTGCACACGTGTAAAGAAGATTCCTTTTCCTGACACTACCGAGTGACGTCTCTTAGCCTTCCTGTAACGGAGCTGTTCATGGAGGGTTTTCTCCACAGCGGGTAGACAGTGCTCTGTGGGAGTTGGGAGGAAGAGTGCCTCTAACTCTTTCTGAATCATTCAGATTCGCTGGGTTGTCTCCAACCACTTCAGCAACGTGCTGGGCTGTCTTGCTGCCCTGCCAGCATCGCAAGTGGGATGAAAGTTTTCTTTAACAAGCATTCACTGAAAACCTTCTCTGCACAGAGCCCTTCCTGTGTGGTACTGCCTTTAGCCTCACAGTACACCTGCAGGATGCCCATTTTACAGATGAGTAAGCTGAGGCTCGGGGAAACACCTAAGTTCATAGCACTAGGAAGGGAAGGATGCAGAGACCTCCAGGGTCCTGTGGTTCTCCTGAGTTACTTCCCCTTTACTCTCACTGGGCCCTCCCGCTCCATCCCTGTACCCGCGAGAGGACAGGCTCTATAACCTCAAGAAGCCCCTCCCCCTCCCACCTCCCCACCGACCACTTTCTGCATGGAGCCTCCCCCAAGACAGAGGGCTTGCTCTCTGTATTCCAGAAGTGTTGTCACTGTTAATAAGTGACCTGAGGAAAGTTTATGCTTTGTCTTGTATTAATAGACAATGAGATTTTACAATGATTTTCCTGAATGTTTCATGTATTAGCTACTTTGCTCTGGCTTCTGTATCATTTGAACTTCACCTCTAGAAGTACAGGCCATGCCGTGAACCAAAAAAGTCTACATGAGCCACCCATGACCTTGAAAGAGGTGACTAGGTGACTTCTGCCTCCATGCAAAAAGCAAGAACCAGCTTTAGGAAGGAGATGGGCTGAGATCTGCTGCGGGAGGGGCAGGGAGCTAGGTGGACTCAGTCTGCATTCTTACAGCAGGATGTGTTGGGGGGTTAAGGACAGATGCTGAAGTGTGATAAGTGACTTTCCAAGAGGGTGATGCCAGTGGCCCTTCTGAATCTGGTGGCCTCCTTGACACCTGCCCGGGACGTGATGAATCCCAGCCCCCCTACTCCGGGTTGTCTTCCCCCTGCCCAAAGGTTGTCAGTAGCTTCTCTAGGAATTTTGAATGTTGTCGCGTACTCTTGGCCTTAGAGGCCAATGGACATCCATGAAGATAGCCATCCTCCTGTTCTTCCCCCGAGGAAGGAATATGGCAGAGACCAGCCTCATGATTTCCATTTTTCTTACAAAGACAGATGAATCCACAGGCTCGCTTCATGATAAGAATTACTTGAACAGTGTAGTCCTTCAGGATATGGCATCCCAGGGCCAACACTTAACTCGGGACCAGTGGACACGACTGGGAGCTGGGAGGGGCCCAGTAGGCAGGACCGGATGATGGGGTGGGTGGGGTCAGTGAATTGAGGAGGGGCAGGTACTGAAATTAAGCACCCAGGAAGGGTACTTTCCCCTGGGTCAGAATACATCCAGTCAAGGGCATACCAAAAACCAGCTATTAAGGGCTGATGTTGTGTTAAGTCTTTTCAGTTGTGTCCAACTCTTTGCGACCCTATGTAGCCGCCACGCTCCTCTGTCCATGGGATTCTCCAGGCAAGAACACTGGAATGGGTTGCCATGCCCTCCTCCAGGGGATCTTCCCAACTCAGGGATGAAACCCACATTTCTTATGTTCTCCTGCATTGGCAGGTGGGTTCTTTACCTCTAGCACCACCTGGGAAGTGCAGCCATCAAGAGTAACTGGCAAAAATGCCGGAGCCCAGAATGCAGAATCTGAAGCTGACACACCGGGGCATTCAGGCCGGTTGTGTCCTGATGCGGGCTACCCACTGACGGCAAAACCCCAGACATGGAGCAGGGGTTTGGGGGCGGGGTCCCTATCCCTGAGAGGAAGATGAGCACCGTCAGGACTGGCACGCTGTGTCCAGGCTGGACCAGTGTTGACGGGGACGCAATAATCATCACTGCTTTGGTTCTTTCCTATTTAGTAAAAATCCTTCTGTCCAGTCATGTAACCAGTCTTCACTGGGTGCCCCTGCCCAGCTCAGATCAGGGTATTGATCTCTGTTTCTCCAACTCTATCTGTCTTTGTATCTTGATCTGCCGAGAGTAGGGCAGGCGGGGAGAAGCCAGAAGTCAGCAGAAAACAGCTGAGATGAGTAAGAAAGGAAGCAGGAGGAAT
Source organism: Antilocapra americana (assembly GCA_007570785.1). Classification (NCBI taxonomy): domain Eukaryota; kingdom Metazoa; phylum Chordata; class Mammalia; order Artiodactyla; family Antilocapridae; genus Antilocapra; species Antilocapra americana. The sequence goes on along the minus strand of ML661912.1, from coordinate 406,131 downwards.
GCAGATGGAAAGAGATGGCGTAAAGGTTTGAGAAGCGAGCACCCACGAAGAAGTGCTAAAATTCGCAAGGATGCTGTCCGACTCATCCCACTGTTTATGTTGCAGGTTGCCAAGTTTCCTGCTGGTGTCAAAAATAAGTCATCGCCGCTTTATGTGTTCCAACGAAAGAAACGTGGTTGAAATGGCTTCACGTAGAAGCCTGATTATGAAGCTGTTGAATACAGGGAGCGAATCTGTCTAGGGAACGGATCCTACCTATGTGAACTGGAATAATCTCTCAGCTCTTGAATTCAGGAAGTATTTTCTGCAGAAAAACTGGGCTAAAGAGGGAAACCCTTTTGCTGGCAAGCATACCAGTGGGATGTAGTTATGAATTATAGGTAGTTGGGGAGAGGAGGCTTCTGCTAGCATCAATTTGTTTGTTGATTCAGTGATAATTTATTCATCACGGCTGTGGTACAAAATATTTAGATAACTCAGCACCTGTGTGGCTATGGAGCTTCTATGCTAATGAAACATTTAGCATTCTTGTTGAATGGTTGAACTGCGTCCACTGAAAATTCATAGGATGGGGTCCTAAGCCCCCAGTATCTGAGTTTACTCAACATGCTTAGTTAAGATGAGGTCACCCTGGAGGACATGCGGGCCCCTGATCCTATAGGACTTTTGTGTTGCTGACTGAAAAAAAAAAAATACACAACCTAAAAACTTGTGAGTTATGTTTTATTCGGCAGACTTCCCGCAGATTTCAAGTGAAGAGCACAGCATCTCAGAGGACGCTGAGAAAACTGTCCATAGAGGCAAGGGAGAAGTCAGGATATAAAGGAGTTTTTGCAACAAAAGACCCAATAGTTGGAACATCAAACGGTTACGGTTAATGAAAGAAAACCAGATACATTAAGTTAGGGAATTTAGGGCTTTTCTATGTCTGGGACGACGCAGGAGTCTGGGCTCACTGAAATCCTTCCTTCGCTGCGCGCCTCAGCTCTCTGGGGCCAGCATCCTCTGCTTTCTCACCCCGAGTGTCCTCAGGGGCCCCTTACGGGGTGGCTGAGGGCTTGAGGGTCTTGGCAGCGGGCAGCCTCTGGCTCCGTCCTGAGTCCCTCCAGGCTCAGCGACTGGTTGGCTATGTGATGATTGATGACTGCAACATCCTTTGTTTACTGAGAGGCAGCAGCAGCCTGCTAGTTCCTCAGCCTTATAAAAAGGGGAAGAAATTCGAGCACCCAGATGTCTAGGGAGGCCGTCACCATGCGAAGGTGAGGGTAGAGACCAGGGCGATGTGTTGACCAGCCAAGGATATGCTAAAGACAGCCAGAGAACCACGGACGCTGGGAGGGAGCCTGAGACCACTCTCCCTCCAGCCTCTGAAGGGCCCACCCCTGCTGACTCCTTGATTTGGGACTTCCTGTCTCCAGAACTAAGAAAATCATTTCCTGTTGTTTAAAGCACCCAGTTTGTGGTCCTTCGTTACAACAGATCTAAGAAAACTAAGTCAGTGCTTGAGAAAAACTGAAAAAGGCAACGCAAAGCAGAAATTGTGTAGAGAACAAACAGTACAATATTCATAAATCTATAGAGTGAGGAAGGTGATGGCTTGGGAATACTCTGAAAAGCCTCCTAGAAAAATTGAACTGAATTTTTAAGGGTGTGTGGGACAGGCCTGGGAGGATTAAAGCAAGAAAAAGGGAGAAATTCTTTCAGCATATGTGTGTGTGTTTGCTCAGTCGTGTTCGGCTCTTTGCGACCCCGTGGACTGTAGCCGACTGTAGCAAAAACACTGGAGTGGGTGGCCATTTCCTCCTCCTGGGGATCTTCCTGACCCAGGGATTGAACCTGCATCTCCTCCTTGGCAGGCAGGTTCTTTACCGCTGAGCCACCAGGGAAGCCACTTAGTCTCCATCGGAGCTTAGACCAGTGAATCAAACTTGGACACGCAGAGCTGTAGCCTTTCAACATAAGGAGCTTTCAGAGGGAACAGCATTCAGACAGAGGGAACAGCAGGAACAATGGGGAGGATTTGGGAAGGAGCCCCTCCATCCCACATTCTAGGAAGGTCACCTGGGTGCTCTGACTGCTTGCTAGATGGGGCTTCCTAGGCAGCCGCCTCCTGCAGAATTTGCTGAGGGAGGGAGTTAGATCTCAGCGTTGGTGAAATTGCTATCATGTGAGAAAAAAAAAGAGTTGTGTGCTGAGCTGGGTGCTTCACAGGAAATGCCCCTGACAGTGTTGACCTGTAACATCTTTCTGTGTTTTAACTCTTGGTGCACTTGCTCTGGAACATCCAGGCCAGTGTTTCCTTCTGGTCCAGGAGCCAGGCCATCTCTCAGGACCTTTCTTCCTGACCCCACCTCTGGGCGTGCCCTTGAGGGGCTCAAATGATCAAATGGACAAATCTTGAATTCCACCCCGGCCCCCTTGCCACGTGGGAAAGGTCAGTTCTCTGAAGAGCTTTCCTTCCCTGGGAGCAATTAAATACAGCATCACCCTTCCTCCTTCATTTTCTGGAGGATGAAATTATAAACAGTTTATTGAGAGGATCATTTCAGAAGCCTGCTAGAGTCAAACTAAATGACATGCTTAAGCCTAGAGAAACCAGTCATTTGGAACCTCATAGCACTCCGGAGAATATCTAATCCATCTCTTTGTTTTACAGACAAGGAGTCTTAGGTCCCTGTGGACCAACTGACCTTCCCTAAGGCAGCGGAGGAGGGGGGAGGTCCCCTCACGGCCCCTGATATATTTCAATGTACTAAAAGTCCAAATAGCTATTTGGGTTACGAGGAAATAACGAGTCTCCCCATAATTTTGTTCAGAACAATCGGGATTTGTACCAGTGACTTCTAGGTAATTTCAATTCCTAGAATAATTTCTTAAGTCTTCAATAAAAGACTCACTTTCTTCTTTTAAAAGATCAGAGGAGTCTGGGGAGAGGTACAGCCTTTTTTCTCAGTAAGCCATTAGCTGAATGGGGAGGGGGTTCACGGTTAGCCTGCTTGTCCGACTTATCCATCCTCACATGGGTTCAGGAGGACCTCAGCGTCTCCCAGAAGGAGACATGTGGCCAGCTTCGTCTCCCTGACGCCTGCGCTGGTCGGTGCTCTCAGTGTGATTGGCATCACTGATGCTTGTGTCTCTTCTGTGGTCACATTCTTGCACTCACAGGAAGGCCCTTAGGTGGGAAAGGTGGAAGGACCTCTGGCCGGCAAACAGGAAGCCAATACAGGACCATACCCCTCCCTGGAGACCTCCTCGCCCCCAGCCCAGTATGCAGTCTCTGCTGCATCGCAGAGCTCCCAGCCCTACAGGTCTCATCCACTTTCCTTTCCTTCCAACCCGTACCTGCAGATCCCCAGATTCATTCCCACTGACGTTCAAGTGACTGCTGATAACTTAAAATATCGCAGCTGGGAGGGAGAGTGGCAAAGCTCTGCAGCTCGGCTCAGAGCTACGGACGGCAGCCAGGAGTCGGGAGGGGTCTGGTTTGGAGGCAGGGTTTCCCTAGTCACCTGCCCTTTACACGGTTGGCTTTTAGGGTCCACGGCTGTTTTCCAGGACATCTTGACTGCCTCCTTGTATCCTAGTTTATGGGCTTCCCTTAAAGATCAACATTTAGAAAACAAAGATCATGGCATCCAGTCCCATCACTTCATGGCAAATAGATGGAAAAACAGTGGCAGACTTTATTTTGGGGGCTCCAAAATCACTGCAGATGGTGTCTGCAGCCATGAAATTAAAAGATGCTTGCTGCTTGGAAGAAAAATTATGACCAAGAAAAAGCAGAGACGTTACTTTGCCAACAAAGGTCTGTCTAGTCAAGGCTATGGTATTCCAGTAGTCATGAATGGATGTGAGAGTTGGCTATAAAGAAAGCTGAGCACCAAAGAACTGATGCTTTTGAACTGTGGTGTTGGAGAAGACTCTTGAGAGCCCTTTGGACTGCAAGGAGATCCAACCAGTCCATCCTAAAGGAGATCAGTCCTGGGTGTTCATTGGAAGGACTGATGTTGAAGCTGAAGCTCCAATACTTTGGCCACCTGATGCGAAGAACTGACTGATTTGAAAAGACCCTGATGCTGGGAAAGATTGAAGGCGGGAGGAGGAAGGGAGGAGATGGTTGGATGGCATCACCAACTCGGTGGACATGAGTTTGAGTAAACTCCGGGAGTTGGTGATGGACAGGGAGGCCTGGTATGCTGTAGTCCATGGGGTTGCAAAGAGTCAGACACGAGTGAGTGACTGAACAGCAACAGCAGCATCCTAGTTTACGTGGTGTAACACAAGCACATTCATCGGAGAATGGAGTGGAGGGGGCAATTAACCAGACCACTTCAAGGTACATGGTTGATAGCTTTTAGTGGCCAATTCAACCCTAGATAGAAAAAGCTCTTGAAATGAAATTCCAAATGTAGGGAACGGGGTCCTCCCCCAGCTGTGTCAGTCTCCTCAATGTCATGTGTGTGCTGCAGGCTCCTCTCCCAGGGCGCCCCTGGGCTTAGGAAGCCCTGTGTTGGTGACAGCAGGCGCCCGGCCACCCTCTGACCTCACCCGGGACCCCCTTCGCTGCTGTGTCTGGGCTCTGTGGTCTCTGCTGCTCCATGGTCACCAGGGAGTCGGTTTTCCCGACACCCCCATTTTCATCCTTCTTTGCTCAGTTCTTTCTTCTGGACACTGGGTGGCTCTGGACAAACCTGTCCTATACAACAGGGGTCAGTGTGGTCCTGACCTGGCTCAAGGCTCTGAGCTCCCAGGAAGGAATCTTGAGAGAAATAAAAGGCCTGGGTCCGAGCCCGTGGACCCTCCGCAGGCCCCTGGAAGAGTGCTTGGTAGCAGAACGTGTCCTGTCCAGGCTTGGAAGGCCTCGGGAGCCCAGAGATTCAGTGAAGGGTGGGGAAGCTGGTCAGAGACGGAGCTGCCGCAACAGAGAAGGCGCTTGTCTGAGCTCCTCTGCCGGGGGCCTGGGGAGTGAAGGCCCAGGGGCCACCACCCCTTGAGAAGCTCCTGTCTGAGAGCCCCAGGGCCCTCCTGAGAGCCTGTCCCCCTAAGCAGGAGAGAACACTTCACAAGGTCCCTTCCACAGTCTAAGGCAGCTTTTCCTCACTGAAGAGATGCGCGAGTTGGTCATTTTTAACAGCGCCATCTGTCACTGAGGGGAAAGCTCTAGTTGCAGAATTGATCTTGTCACTTCGGGAAACAGGTTGATATTTGGGATTATAAATAACATTTTCATTTGCTGTGTTATCACATTCAGGTTGTGCTTGATGGCGGAGCCTGGGAATATCATTTCTTATCAAATATGACGATGTGTACTTCTCTTGAAGTCTGAAGCCTGAAATACTACTGATGTGTGTTAGAGGGAGTGATTTACTAGGAAGCCTTAACAATTTAAACGTAACGTCAAGTTTTTCTTTTTGAATTTAGTTCAGTTCAGTCGCTCAGTCATGTCCAGCTCTTTGCGACGCTACCCACCGCAGCACGCCAGGCCTCCCTGTCCAGCACCATCTCTTGGAGCTTGCTCAGACTCATCCATCAAGTCAGTGATGCCATCCGACCATCTCCTCCTCTGTCCTCCCCTTCTCCCGCCTTCAGTCTTTCCCAGCCTCAGAGTCTTTTCCAGTGAGTCAGCTCTTCACATCAGGTGGCCAAATTATTGGAGTTTCAGCTTCAGCATCAGTCCTTCCAAGGAATATCCAGGACTGATCTCTTTTAGGATGGACTGATTGGATCTGCTTGCTGTTCAAGGGACTCTCAAGAGTCTTCTCCAACACCACAGTTCAAAAGCATCAATTCTTTGGCGCTCAGCTTTCTTTATGATCCATCTCTCACATCCATACATGACCACTGGGAAAACCATAGCTTTGACCAAACAGACCTTTGACGAGACAGACTAGACAACATACTTTATGTTGGTAAAGTAGTGTCTCTACTTTTTAATGTGCTGTCTAGGTTTGCCATAGCCTTTCTTCCAAGTAGCAAGTGTCTTTTAATTTCATGGCTGCAGTCACCATCTGTAGTGATTTTGGAGTCCAAGGAAATAAAATCTGTCACTGTTTCCACTCTTTCCCCATCTATTTGCCATGAAGGGATGGCACCGGATGCCATGATCTTAGTTTTTTGAATGTTGAGCTTAAAGCCATCATTTTCACTCTCCTCTTTCACGTTCATCAAAGGCTCTTTAGTTTTTCTCTGCTTTCTGCCATAAGAGTGGTGTCATCTGCATGTTAAACAGAGGAATTTTTAAATTAAATCCCTGTTTTAATTAAACAGAGAGAACTATGAGCTGGCCATAGGGACACTAGCTGGCATTTACCCCTGGGGGCTCAGACGGTAAAGAGCCCGCCTGCAGTGCAGAGACCCAGTTCAGTCCCCGGGCTGGGGAGGTCCCCTGGAGAAGGGGGTGGCTACCCACTCCAGTCTTCCTGCCTGGAGAATTCCGTGGACAGAGGAGTCTGGTGGGCTACAGTCCATGGGGTCTCAAAGAGTTGGACAGAGCTTAACAACTAACACTTTGTTTGACTTCACATTTGAACAGGGGCTTCCCAGGTGGTTAAAAAAAAGAAGTCTGCCTGCCAGTGCAGGAGACTTGGGAGACTAGGGTTCAGTCCCAGAAGGAAGAAACAGCAAACCACTCTACAGCCTGGAGTCTGTGAATAGGCACTTTTATTATCATGCTTTGAGTGTCTGCAGCATTTCAACCATTGGCTTTTATTCTCTTTCCCTTGATTTTCATAAAAACCCCTTGACATGCACAGAACAAATATTATTATCTCCATCTTGCAAGTTAAAAACCCGAGGCCTGGAGATAGTCAAGGATTTTGCCAATACCATCTTGTAGTTAACAGCGGATTAACTCACTCACACTGCTGTGTCTCTGTAATTTGAGCAACACAAAAGTATTACTGTTGTCTGGTTACAGTTAGAAGATAAGATAAGCTGTGTGTTTCTCTAGACGACGGTACTGGTGGAGGGCAGACGTGCCGGACATCCGGCCAGGTCTCTGTCACGGCTCTGGATGATTGTTCCAGTGAGTTTCCTAGCAGGAGGAGGGGTGTGTGGGGAGGACTCACTGGAACCCATTTCTCTATCTGTTTCCAAGAAGGATGCTCAGACATCCTCTCACGGCATTGAGTTTGAGCTCTGTTCCCAAAGAGCAATTCTATGCCCCTAGAGAGTATCTAATGCCTCAGATGGAACTGGGGCTCTGTATTTTCAAGAGAAATGACAAAGCCACCCCCACTCCAGCATTTCTAGCGTTATAGCTCTTAATTTCCTAATTATATATGGAGTCTGTATATAACTAGGAATGTAGTTAGTCATATATGGAATATATATAATTAGGGCTATGTATATCTAACCAGAATATAGTTATATCTTATGCTACAGAGAAAAATATTCCCAATCTCCATTTAGTATTAATATATTTCATAGATTTTAAAAGAAAAAAAGATCAACTGTGATGTTTTCATCTCTATATTTAGCTGAGTTTACGGCCAGTGATGTAATTCTAGTAATATTTTGAGACACCCCCTGTGTAGATTCCCATTATTATCACTGAATGCCACTCTTTAGAAGGCCATTATTGCATAGATCGAGTACCGAGGGTGAGATGACCTGCACTTCCTTGGACTGGGCAGACCTGCTGATGCTTCGTGCTGATTTCATCTGCATACAGCCCTCAGACATCTGCCTTTGGCTGAGAACAGGAATAGGAAATGACCCGTAAGCAGTCCTGCGTCCATTCCATGCTCCCCCAAGGCAAGATGGCAGAGAAGGAAATACACACTAGAATATTAGAAGCCTCTGTCTCCTGTTAAAAAAAAAAAAGGAGAATGTAAGTTCTCCATCAGTTAGAGGTGTTCAGATCCTGCGTTCTCTATGGATTATTGGTTGATGTAGTTCCCTGTGAATATTCCCTCTTTATTCCAAGATTCATGCTATAGCTGCATGGGCAAAGCGTCTGACCTTATATTCATGTTCAGTTTTCCACCTGATTTCTTGAGGGACTAACTCTATTTCATCAAGTGCTTCTAATTTGGCTAATGATTATTCCAATATTTTCTTATTAGCAAATCAACAGTGACAGTTGTTTAATTGCTGCCAATGGATTTTATGCATGATGGACAGTGTCTCAAACATTCAATTTACTTGATTCAATTTATTTTTTTATCGAAGTATAGTTACTTTTCCTTGTTGTGCTAATTTCTGCCATTGAACAAAATGACTCAGTCACACACACACACACACACACACACACACACACACACACACACACTCTATTTCTATATCCTTTTCCCTTATGGTTTATCCCAGGAGGTTGCTGTAGTTCCCTGTGCTCTGCAGTAGGACCTCGCTGCTGGTCTGTCCTGTCCATGACAGTTTGCATCTGCTGATCCCGAACTCCCACTCCACCCCTCCCTCTGCCTCCCGGCAGCAACCACAGGTCTGCTCTCTATGTCTGTGAGTCTGTTTCTGTTTGGTAGATAAGTTCATTTTTGCCGTATTTTAGGCTCCACAGTTAAGTTACATCGTATGATATTCCTTTGCTTTCCTCTTTCTGACTTACTTCATTTAGTATGGTCATCTCTAGTTGCATCTATGTTGCTGAATGGCATTATTTTGTTCTTTTTCATGACTGAGTCGTAGTCCATTGTGTGTATGTGTGCATGCTGCCTACACACACACAATGGACTACTATGTATCTATCTATCTATCTACATACACACACACACACACCCCATCTTCTTTATCCATTCGTCAGTGGCCATTTAGTTTGTTTCCATGTCTTGACTGTCGTAAATAGTGCTGCTGTGAACATAGAGGCCCATGTGTCTTTTTGAATTATAGTTTCGTCTGAGGATAGACCAGGGAGTGGGACTGCTGGGTCATATGGAACTCTATTTTCAGTTTTCTTAGGAACCTTCATCCGTTTCCCATTGTGGATGTACCAACTTACATTTCCACTGACAGTGGAGGAAGGTTCCTTTTTCTCCACACCTGCTCTAGCCTTTATTTGTAGACTTTTTAATGATGGCTCTTCTGACTGGCATGAAGTGATAACTTCAGTGTAGTTTTGATTTGCATTTCTCTAATAGTGATGTTGGGCATCTTTGTATCTGCCTACTGCCATCTGTATGTCTTGTTTGGAGAAATGTCTGTTTAGGTCTTCTGCCCATGTTTTGATTGTGTTGTTCATTCGGTAACTTGAAATGGGCCATATTTCCATTTGAAATGATGTCCTCTATTTGCTATTTCCATGTTGTATTTGGCCTGGACCAACACACATTTGGGTTAAAAGCTGTGAATTTAGCCACTTAGACCTCAGACCAACAGGTCGTCTCATTTTCAGGTCATTCCTTTACTTGTTGGCAGAATACTAGGAAGTTTCACTGATAACGATATAGGTTAAATTTTCCTTTTTTACTTTCTGCACTTGCCATTTTGCACCATTGGTGTGGCACAAAGAGAACATGTCACAAAATGGCCGGCGATTCAGTGAGCTCATGCGGCTCAGAGGTTAAAGCGTCTGCCTGCAATGTGGGAGACCTGGGTTCGATCCCTGGGTTGGGAAGATCCCCTGGAGAATGAAATAGCAACCCACTCCAGTGTTCTTGCCTGGAGAATCCCTGGACAGAGGAGCCTGGTGGGTTACAGTTCACGGGGTCCCAGAGAGTGGGACACGGCTGAGCGACTTCACTTCGTGCATGTACACGTTGTCCACTGGCAAAAACACGCGTGTTCCCTTTACAATGTCTTTTATAAGTGCCCTCTTTCCTTTCCTTATTTTATCCAGAGCATGCATATTTTTAAATATCCCCTCCACTCCCATCTACACCAAAAAGCCTTCCTCAGTCATCCTTAGATCCCATTAATTCACTCCTCAGTATTCTATTACTTTTGATTCAGTATCACAGTCCTGGCCCTTGATTATCATATATTCTACTAGATTTTCCCCCAAAGAAAGCATTATGTTTAATCTGCCTCATTCTAAGTTATTAAAAAATGTGATGGTTAAAAAAAAGTCTATCTCAGAACTAAAGAAAGGAGCCATTTGTCCCAGTTTTCTGTAACATAGTATTGGACAATTCCCTGGCTGCCCCCCTCCCCCCACACACATTCTACTCTATCTTCCAGAATTTATAGAGAAACGAGTTTCTGATAGATATTCATTATATTCTTTGTGCTTGATTCCTTAGCTTTTTATCTTAAAAAGGGTTAGGCAACCCTTGAACAAAGGAAAGAGCTACTCAGAGACTTCGAAGTCGGTCTCGACTTTTCTGTATCTGGGTTTCATCCCTTAGAATCTGCTACCATCTCCCTCTTGGGGAAGTTCTCGGCATCAACAAAGGGGTCTGGCCTTTCTGCGTCTCCCCACACTGAAACCTTTGAAACAGCACCCAGTCTTGCCCCCTCCTCTTTCTGACTAGCGTGGCATGCGCACGGAAGCACCCTGGAGCAGGCGTCTTGATCTCACTTGGGTGGCCTCCGTGGTGCTCCATAAATAACTAATGGTGTGAAGCAGAGACCAAGGTGACTCCCGACTTTGTAGTTCTTAAGCTCTGATGGCACTGCTTCCAGAAGCGTGTGTGCCTCGCATGTTGACTTGGGCTGTGGCATAAAAGCCGCCAGTGAACTCTCCTTCTAGCTAAGATGGAGTAACTCGTGCCGAGCCATCTTCCCTGGCACAAAAAACTTTCAGACTCTTCAAATGTGTCGGGCAACTGTTCTAAGGAAATGAGCACAGCATCACAGAGTCACAGGCCTGGGGAGAAAGGAACGGGTGGGGAGACGGACGGCTGCCTGAGCTGCCTGTCTGGGCCACTTTCCCCAGGGTTGCCAGGGAGGGGGGGACTGACCACAGGCTCTTGGCTGCCTGGGAGGCATGTGCACGTGACCGGCAGTGGTTAGCTCCTGCAGGACCGGGAGCGCGCGCGAAGGCGGAAGAGGTCACCGCTGCTGCGGACCACTCCGGGCCCTCCACAGAGAGGAGCCCTCACTGAGCATCTCAGACTTCAGCTGAGGCCGCAGGAAGCTATGACTTAAAAGTAAAAGCTATACCTCATAGAACAAAGGCCTTCCCATGGACTAGGTTCATGTCTAACAAAGATGAATAAACCTGATATGACCAAAATAGTTCAGTTCAGTTCAGTCGCTCAGTCGTGTCCAACTCTTTGTGACCCCACGGACTGCAGCACGCCGGGCTTCCCTGTCCATCATCAACTCCATCACCAACTCCTTGCTCAAAGTCATGTCCATCAAGTCAGTGATGCCATCCAACCATCTCATCCTCTGTCGTCCCCTTCTCCAGCCTTCAGTCTTTCCCAGCATCAGGGGCTTTTCCAAGGAGTCAGTTCTTCGCATCAGGTGGCCAAAGTATTGGAGCTTCTGCTTCAGCGTCAGGCCTTCCAGTGAATATTCAGGATTTATTTCCTTTAGGATGGACTGGTTGGATCTCCTTGCAGTCCAAGGGACTCTCAAGAGTCTTCTCCAACACCACAGTTCAAAAGCATCAATTCTCTGGCACTCAGCTTTCTTTATGGTCCAGTTCTCACATCCATACATGACTACTGGAAAAACCATAACCTTGACCAGACAGACCTTTGTTGGCAAAGTAATGTCTCTGCTTTCTAATACGCTCTCTAGGTTGGTCATAGCTTTTCTTCCAAGGAGCAAGCCTCTTTTAATTCCATGGCTACAGTCGCTGTCTGCAGTGATTGCTAATTTTTCAGCAGTCAGAAGAAAGCTTAACAAACTTACAATTTAAGGAGACACTATCTGGAATTCCTAAAATATGTCATCTGTAGTATCTAGTGTAAAGCGTATTTTTAGTTGAAGGATAATTGCTTTACAGTATTGCATTGGTTTCTGCCATATAGCAACGTGGGTCAGTCATAGGTACACATATATCCCCTCCCTCTGGAACCTCCCTCCAACCTCATACCCCTTCCCACACAGCTAGGTGGTACAGAGCCCTGGTTTGAGTCCCCTGAGTCATACAGCAAATTTCCACAACTACCTATTTTATACATGGCAGGGTATATGTTTGCATGCTACTCTCTCCATTTGTCCCACCCTCTCCTTCCTCAACACCTCCCGTGTCTGTTTTCTATGTCTGTGTTTCCATTGCTGCCCTGCAAATAGTGTAAAAAATTTTAAACAATTACTAGGTTTGTAGAGAAATACAAATAGGTGACCTATGATCAAGGATAATAGAAGTCAATGGAAATGAACCCTGAGATGACCTTGATGTTGCATTTTTCAGGCAAGGACTTTAGAATTGACTAGTTTGATCTCCTTGCAGTCCAAGGGACTCTCGAGAGTCTTCACTAACACCACAGTTCAAAAGCATCAATTCTTTAGTGCTCAGCCTTCTTTATGGCCCAACTCTCACATCCACACATGACTACTGGAAAAACCACAGCTTTGACTATATGGGCCTTTGTGGCACTAATATTGGCATAAGGAAAGACGAATAATCGATAGGAGTTATCTGTGAAGAATCCAGAATTAGACAAACACACACACAACCAATACATTTTTGGTAAGGTGGAAAGCTCTGGATGAAGCTAGGGGAGAGAGGAAATTTAAACCCTGCCTCTCATCATAAAAAATAGTTAGTTTTAGGTGGATCATATGCCTAACCATAAAATCTAAAATGATGATGCATATATTAATAGTCATGAGAATACCCTAACTCTGGAGTTAGTAAAGGCTTCATGTTGCCTAGTCTCTCAAACGTGTCCAACTCTTTGCGATCCTGTGGACTATAGCTTGCCAGCCTTTTCTGTCCATGGGATTTCCAAGGCAAAAATATTGGCGTGGGTTGCCATTTCCTTCTCCAGGGAATCATCCTTACCCAGGGATCGAACCCATGTCTCCTGCTCGGTAGGCAGATTCTTTACAATTGAGCCACCTGGCAAACCCCTCAAAACCTCATAGGTAGGGATTTAAAAAAAAAAAATTGTAACAAATCGATCAGTTGGATCTCACCAAAGTAAAAATTTCTGCTCAGCTACAGATGATGTTAAGAAAATTAATAGCCCAGTCATAGACTGGGGAAATTATATTCAATTCCATATATCTGACGAATGGATTTGCATCCCTAATACATAAAAATGCCTAAACATCAATAATTTTAAATGGGCAAGATATTTGAATAGGTGCTATAGAAAAGAAGATGTATAAATGGTGAATAAGCACATGAAATGGTGCTCCATATTGTCGGTCATAGGGAAATGGCGGTCAAAACCGTGTTGAGATACCATTTCTCAACCCACTGACGACCACAGATGTTAACAGGAATGTGAAGTAACATGAATTCCTAACACTGTTGGTGAGCGTGTACAGTACATATGACCGCTTTGGGGGACAGTTTGAAAGCTTCTTAGGAAGCTAAATGTGCAACTTCCAACTGAAATCTGCTACACTTCTAGATGTTTCACCAACAGTAGTGAAAACATGAGTCCTTGAGAAAAGCTTGTACAGTAATGTTCATAACGAGTCTTATTCACAGTGTACCCAAACTGGAAAAGACCCAAGTATCCTTCAAGCAGATAATGGAATGAGAACTTGTGCTGTGTTCATCTAGTGAGCTATTGGTGAGCAGCGCTCACTGCGTGCTGCACTGGGGGGAAATCTCAACAGGAGCCTCGTATCGAGCCTGGAGGAAGCCAGACAAAAAGATAGCATGCTCATGATTCTGTGTATAAAAAGCTCAGGAACTGTGAAAGAAATCAAAATAGGAGTTTCCTGTAGGAGATTCTGGGTGGAATGGGAATGCCCTCCATCTTGATTTAATCATGATTTGACTGTATATGCGCTTGTCAAAACCAGTGAAATGTCTGCTTTAGATCTGTGCCTTGTGTTGTATCTAAATTTCGTGTCAAATAAAAACAGGAGAGCGTGTCTTTTTTTTTTTTTTTCTTTTGGCCACAAGGCTTATGGGATGTTAGTTCCCTGACCTGGATTCCAACCCTCACCCCCTGCAGTGGGAGCACAGAGTGTAACCACTGGACCACCAGGGAATTTTGGAGGAGACCCGCCTTGATAATCTGTTCCTCTGTTATTCAGGCACATCAGTGGTAAGACTGGGGTTCTCAGATCCTAGGGCATAGCCACGTATAGGGTCACGCTGAGATTCATAGGGTGCCTGTGGATGTTGAAGACCCACGGTCCCAGTGATGGTTAGCTGTTGTTTGTTGCTATCTTTGGATTCTTAAATACAGTGTTGGTGTTCAGCTGGAACAGCACATGAGTACCAATCGATAGCTTGATGAGAAAGAGGCTTGCTTTCTTCAAACACGTTCAGTTCAGTTCAGTTGCTCAGTCATGTCCGACTCTGTGCGATCCCACAGATGGCAGCCCACCAGGCTCCCCCATCCCTGGGATTCTCCAGGCAAGAACACTGGAGTGGGTTGCCATTTCCTTCTCCAATGCATGAAAGTGAAAAGGGAAAGGGAAGTCTCTCAGTTGTGTCCGACTCTTAGCGACCCCATGGACTGCAGCCCACCAGGCTCCGCCCAGTCCATGGGATTTTTCCAGGCAAGAGTACTGGAGTGGGTCCCCAGTGCCTTCTCCATCAAACACGTTAAAAGAGTCCATTTTCTGATTTTGTGTGTCAGAGAGAAGCATGCTGTTCATTTTGAAAACCACATCAGACTTTCTTTAGGACAGGAGCATTCATTGGGTAGAGGATGGAAAATATCAATTAACCTATTAATTAACCCAGAGAAACTATTAGCCAGGGAGAGCTTCAAATCACATTTGAAAAGATTACCTGACAGCAGAGAAACCGCACAAATAATTACTTCTGCCGGCATCCGGTGTTCCTCCTTTCCCTCTGAGATGTTTGGGAAATTTTAAACATCAGAGAATGCTGATTCTTCCCTGACTATTTCCTTCCACTTGTAGAAGATTGTGTGCCTGTGTTTCAAGGATTCTGTTGTGTGTTTGTCTGAGCCGTGGATGAGGAGAAACGTCTGTGTGGTCCAAACCTTGGATCTCTGTTCAGAGTCCCTCTGGGTCGCAGCTCCATGAATGTCAAGGCGCTGGCCACTGTTATGAGTTCATACATGCACACAGACTTTTGCGTGTGGTTTCAGAAGGTTTGTGGACCCCCAGAAATGTATCTGGTATCTGGAGGGTTTGCTGTAGTCTGGAGAAGAGCCCTCATTCTCATTTCTCTTACAGTTGCCTCTACGAAACCCAGCTCAGCTACCTCGCTGGCATCCGGGGTGAGGGTCTCCATCAGGGAGGGTGTGTGGATGTGCTCTTGGCTCAGCGCCGGGCAGGCTGGCGGGGTTTGTCTGCAGAGGTTGTCTCACCAGCCTTTGAAAACAGCTCTCTTCAATCTCTGCCCCTAACTCCGAGTACGAGACAAATGGCTTTCTCCCCTTGTTCTGAGCCTGTGTGGGAGCTAAAGAAAAACGGGTGTCTCCAGCTAGTTAGAAAGAAAGGCCTTTTCCAAAGATGAATTCAGACAGCTTTATTTAATGGGGAAAATGTCTGCCTCTAAATGCAGTCTTCCCTGGTGGCTTCTACCTGGCGAAAAGAAAAATTAGTCTCTCGCCTGAAAAAGGTCTTTGTCAAGAGGGAGGAAGGGGAAGGAGGGGAAATACAGGGACAGGCAGCCTGCACCCCGGGCGGTTTTTGCCTGGGGCTCTAACCGTCAGCACCGGGATCCTGGAAACTTGAAGCTGGGACTTTGAAGAACTCACTCTTGGGTGTTCAGAAGCCACGTGGGGGAAGCTGAGACTCAAAAAGATGAGACTCGCGAGCTGGGTGAATTCATGGATGCATGCTGGCTGTCTGAGCCTCAGTTTCCCCATTTGTAGGTCAATTACACGAGGTTTGTTTTTTTTTTAAACTTCTCAATGTTCTCTTTTGAATGTTTCTTTGCTCGTGGATTATTTTTAGCTGTGCTGGGCCTTTGTTGCTGCGCGGGCTTTTCCCTAGTTGCAGAGCGGAGGGCTGGGCTGCTGTCTAGTTGCAGTGTGTGGGCTCTCATTGCGGTGGCTCTCTGCAGAGCCCAGGGCGTCCGGTGTGTGGGTTCAGCAGTTGTGGCATGGGGGTTAGCGGCTCTGCAGCGTGTGGGATCTTCCCCGACCAGGGATTGAACCTGTGTTCCCTGCATTGGCAGGCGGCTTCTTAACCACTGGACCACCACCCTGCACGGAGAGTGTATCAGAGTCAGTGTGAAAATACTCCCGAGAGTCTGGCTGACTGCAGAAAGGCTGCTGCTTGTTAGGGTCTTGCTTTAAGATCAAGTTGAACCTCAGAGAGCCTCCTGGCCGCAGAGGAGAAAGGCCCAGAGAAAAGAGAGGTTTCTGCCCCAACTAGTGGATGGCTGTTCCAAAAGAGCTGTGTATTTCACAGGGAAATCTGCAGGTGGTCGGAAGCTGATGCCTTAGGAGGGGTGGAAGAGAAGGCAGGCGAGGGAAAGGCAAGGCCCGGGGCTGGCAGACCTTATCACCGGTCAGGTAGGGAGCTCTGCGGGTTTCCTAGGGACACGAGGCGGAGGTGGTTGGCCTGAAAAGGAGCAAGGATGCTTCCAGAGCGGCACATTTGTTGCCCAGGCTTGCAGTGTTCAGCCTGGCACGGGCCCATCACTACAGTGGTTCTTCAGGGAGGACTTCTGCTTGGGTGAAAATGGAAATGGCAGCTAACAGGTTTTATTGGATCTATATCTATATTCATAACAGGGTGAGAAGATTTATCGGCTTCAGTTAAATTGAAAATCAAGGCCCTTGTATTTCATATTCGTGTGTGTGTGTGTGTGTGTGTGTGTGTGTGTGTGTGAAATACAATAAGGATGTTTGAGATCAAGTTAAGCTTTGGTAAAATTCCTTGCATTTAGCAGTGAAGCAGGACTGAGGACAGAAGTGAGAAGAGTCCTCTGTCCAGGCAGAGAGGGGCGTCTGAGCCCTCACGCTGGTTTCTGGTCTTAAACAAATCCTACCAACCCTAATTACTCAGATCTGTTAAGCTTTAAATTCTCTAAAGATAATGCACTTTTTAAAACTTTCACTGTTGGTTTACAGCATCATGTTAATTTCTGCTATACGGTAAAGTGATTCAGCTATACACACACATTGGTGGCGGTGTTTAGTCGCTAAGCCTTTGCAGCCCACCAGGCTCCTGTCCATGGGATTTCCCAGGCAAGAGTACTGGGGTGGGTTGCCGTTGCCTTCTCCAGGGCATCTTCCCGACCCAGAGGTCAAACCAGCATCTGCTGCGTCTCCTGCATTGGCAGGTGGCTTCTCTACGACCCAGGAAGGCCACCCCCACTATGATGACCGCTAGCTTTACAATGTCGAGCGGCCGTCACCCATACCCAAGGGCAGTGCGCCTTGTATATGGAAGCAAAACACACCTTACCGGGGGCAATGGTCTGGGTAACAACGCATCTCATTACAGAGGACTATAAAAAGGATAGGAAAAATGCCGTCTCCACCTTTTGTGGACCTGTGATCACGCCCCCTTACAGCCGCACGTCCACTCTGTGTCTGCGAGTCGGCTTCTGCTGGGCAGGCCGGCTCGTCTGCGCGCAGCGCGCTCTCTCATCTCCTGCACCCAGACAGACCCTTCCTCCTGAGTCCCGTCCTGACAGCCCAGCACACACTCACACACACACTGTCTCTGTCTCACACACACTCACACACAGTCTCTCTCTCACATACCCACTCACACACACATTCACACACACTGTGTCACACACACACACTGAGACACACACTGTCTCTCTCACACATACATACTCACACTGTTTCTCTCTCTCTCACACACACACACACACTGTCTCACTCACACAGTCACACACTGTCTCTCTCTCTCACACACTCACACACACTGTCTCTCTCTCTCTCACACACACACTGTGTCTCTCACACAGTCACACACACACACTGTCTCTCTCTCACACATACTGTCTCTCTCACACTCACATGCTGTCTCACACATACATTGAGACACACACTGTCTCTCTCATACACACACACACACAGTCTCTCTTTCACACACACACTGTCTCTCTCATACACACTCACACACAGTCTCTCTCTCACACACTGTCTCTCTCTCTCTCACATACACACACACACTGTTTCTCTCACACTCACACGCTGTCTCTCTCTCATACACACACACACCGTCTCTCTCTCACACACAGAGTGTCTCTCTCACACTCACATCTCACACACACTGTCTCTCTCTCTCACACACATTGTCTCTGTCTCATACACACACACACTCTCACACACACACCACAGTTCCTGTGAATGGCATATGAGCAAATTTCACTGAAACTTCTGACCAACTGTTGCTGTCTCATCAAAGCAGGAGATGATGTTTTAGCATTGAGAGATTAGAAAAAATTTTTAAAAAACAAAATTACATGAAAGAAAAACATAGATGTTTTGTGAGAATTAGATCATAATTCTCAGATTATGCCCTGAGAATATCCAAACTAGTTGGAAAGGTCAGACCCACCCACCTGAAACCAGAGTGATCACTTTGCCAATTCCACTGATGGATGGGTTGGGCGGAGTCAACAGCAACCTCTGTCAGAGCATCTCTTGGGTCCTGTCTGCGCCCATACGTAGTCATAAAACCTTAACTGCTGGGGAAAGGCCACTCAAAGCTCATTCAAAGTCTTTCCCTTTTGATCAGATTTTAATCTGCCAGGATCAAAATAACATGACAATAAAATAAACATTTAGAAATGATGCAGAGAAAGCGGGGGTGGGGAGCAGGGCAACCTGGGGTGGAGAGCAGGGCAACCTGGGGTGGAGGGGCTTCCAGGAGCACTTGATAAGTGATCTCAAGCATTTCCTGCAAAGTGAATCCACCTGTCCATTTCAGGGAAGATGGGAGTGACAGAGAGGAGCCAGCATATTTTCAGAACAACCACTCTCTGCCAAGAAAAAAAGTACTAATCTGGTTTTTCTTTGCAGATGAGTTAGTTGACTGTGAAGAGAAATGAAAGCAGCATATCAGGGTTTCCTTGGGGAAAGCGTCTGGGGGGTGGGGGGTGATTCATGAACTCAGCTTCTGCTCTGATAACCGAGTGGACCGAAATACACACAGGTGAGCAGAGACGGTGTAAATCAGCTGGAGGGCACTTCCCACCTGCAGGGGAGAGCAAGTGAGGAGAGACCAGGAAGCAAGAAAGTGATGTGAGTTGATTGAATAACACTTATTGCTATCTACCTAAAACCTACCCTGAAATGCTAATTTGATTTAAATCTTGCCTTAGTACACTGTTTTAGGGCTTCCCTGGTGGCTCAGCTGGTAAAGAATCTGCCTGCAATGCAGGAGACCTGGGTTCTATCCCTGGGTTGGGAAGATCTCTTGGGAAAGGTACCCAGTCCAGTATTCTGGCCTGGAGAATTCCGTGGACTGTATAGTCCATGTGGTAGCAGAGTCAGACATGACTGAGCAACTTTAATTTCACACTGTTTTAAATTTAGAAATGATTTTATGTTTATCATCATTTGAAAAAGTTATTTGATGTCTATCCTTATTTGAAAAATAATATTCATATGACTAAAATAGAGACTGTGAGCCTTATTGATAATAAAAGTGATCATGGCAACAGTGATGATGATGCTGTCTTTGTAAAGAGGAACAGTGTTCCAGTTATTTTACTATATCGTCTAATTTATTCCTTGCAGCAGTGCTTCATGGAAGCTATTATTATCCTCCTTCTGTGGTTTGGAGAGGTTGAGGAAGTGGCCCAAGAGGACGATGTTTTTACCCTTGGCCCAGCCCAGTCTAACCCTTGTGCCCTCTTGGCCACTTCTGTTCCCTGACCTCTCCTGAAGTTGAAGACGTCTTTGAAATTTTTGTTTGCTCTTTGGGTGTCACAGACCCAAATCTAAAGAACCTCAGCACAGCTGTCGGTTTTGTAGGTGTGATGAAAGGTGTGTTTGTTTATAGGTTTAGTTTACAAGTTAACATTTGGGAAGTGCTGGCAGCTGTCACAACCTGTCGTTAATTTTGGAGGAATAACCCATGGCTACCCTGAGGCTCAGGCTCCCCTGGTAGCTCTGTGGGTGAAGAATCCGCCTGCAATGCAGGAGACCCGGGTTTGATTCCTGGGTGGGGAAGATCCTCCAGAGAACAGATAGGCTAACCACTCCAGTATTCGTAGGCTTCTCTGGCGGCTCAGACGGTAAAGAATATGCCTACAGTGGAAGAGACCCGGGTTTGATTGCTGGGTCAAGAAGATCCCCTGGTGGAGGGTATGGCAACCCGCTCCAGTATTCTTGCCTGGAGAGTCCCATGGACAGAGGAGCCTGGCGGGCTACAGTCCATGGGGTTGCAGAGAGTCGGACATGACTGAGCGACTAAGCACACACAGCACACTGAGGTTCTAAGAAAACTCCGAGAGGGGCATGAGCTCTGTGGATGCCGAGCCACTGTCTTAATGCAGATGCTCCCTGGGCCATGCGTGTGAGGGTGGGGGGACACTCCAAGTTCAGTGAACGAGTCCAAGGACGGACACAGGGCTTGCCTTGGTGGATGTTAGTGCTAAGGGTATGATTTGGAGACCTAAGAACAGTGGGGAGGAGGGGAGCAGTCGTCATGTTTTCACTGGGTAGGAATTAAAACACAACCGTTGCACCTAAAATGCCAAACGCTTGAGCCACTGCAGAAGGACGTAGTAACCCTTCTGTGAAGGGAATGAAAGTGAAAGTGAAGTTGCTCAGTCGTGTCCAACTCTGCAACCCCATGGACTGTAGCCCACCAGGCTCCTCCATCCATGGGATTCTCAAGGCAAGAGTACTGGAGTGGGTTGCCATTGCCTTCTCCAGGGGATCTTCCCAACCCAGGGATAGAGCCCTGGTCTCTCATATTGTAGGCAGACGCCCAGGGACGTCATGAAGGGAATGGGAGGGCCCATCTGTTATTGGAATGAAGGTTAGAGATAAGCCACGAAAATAAAGGAAAAATACATGCTCAAAACCACACACACACACAATTAAAGCTTTGAGGAATGAAAGCACATAAATCACGTCTTATTTTATTGTTTATTTTCCTTTCTTTATTTCATATTGGCATATGGCCAATCAGCAACGTCGTAATAGTTTCAGGTTGTCAGCAAAGGCACTCGGCCATACGTGCACACGTACCCATCCCTGCCCGCCACTCACACACCAAACTCTCCTCCCATCTAGGATGCCACATAACACTGAGCAGAGTTCCCTGTGCAAATCACATGTTTTATTGACTGTGAGGGCTACAGAGGGTCTGAGGTTGTACAAAAAGATTCAAAGGTAGGAAAATGAGTGTGTTGAAAGCTAATGAGAGAGTGATACGTGTGGGAGGAATGCATTAAGAGTGATTCAGAGAGCCATATGGACCACAGACAGAAAGATGCATGAAAATCCCTAATGAAGTAAAGGATGTATGGACTTCTAGTGAAGCTCTAATCATGCCATTTGCCCAGGGCAACCGGTCTGTTCTGAGCATGAGTGGGACGAGATTGGAGATCAGGGCAGGGGGACCTGAGGAGCAGCTGGGGCCCAGGTGACCTCCTGCCTCCACATCGGACAGGAGGAGCTGAGGGTCACAGGTTGGAAGTGGGGCGTGGTGGAGGGGCGGGCATGGGAAATGCTGAAAGGTCTTGTGATTATTCCAGAGCAGATAGTTAGACAGTTAGCAATATCTGAAGGCTGATCAGGCTACAGGCTTAGATGAATTCTGTCCCAGAAGTGCGGAGAGAAAGAGGCAGTGAAATGTAAGTTCAGAAGGTGGAGCCGATCCCCAGCAGAAGACAGCGCGGTGAGTGGGGGCAGTCCTGTGGCCCGGCCAGGCAGCGAGGGGTGCTCCCCGGGGCCTTACCACCTGCTTCCTCATGTCTTTCAGGCAGAACTCTGGCCCACTCATTTTTCCTTTCTTTTCATCTTTTGCCTGCCCTCTCTGACTAGTTCTGCTCAGTCCCATCATAGTCCCCAGAACAGAAACTAGATGTTTCCAGAATTTTTCCAGTAGAGTGCTTGAAAATTCTTGGTTTAACGATGTGTTCTCACTTAACACTTAAAAGAAATAAACACTTAAAATAATACAGAAAAAGTATTGTTCCATGAATTAGAACAACTGGCTTCTATACCTGATGAAAGCTTGCAGTATTACTTTATTCCTCTTAATTTATCCATGTTTGTTTCACCACCTGCAAAATCACAAATACCAATCTATAAAATCAGAATGATATTATCTTCTCTCTCTACCAGTTTCCCTAAGGCACAGTGAGATAAATACATGAAAATATATTGTGAAAAGCATGAAATTCTTTATAACCTATGGTGTTATTTTCCTAAGTCTCAAGCAAAACTGTAATTGTGTCTGAGATCTACAGATTGATAAAGGAAAGCTGTATTCTGCAGTGGACTCTGACATTGTATAATTAAAGTCTGACTAGGAGAAGAGAAACCACTTCTTGATGAATTTTGAGACCCAATTCATGAAATAAATTATTGGACTAGTTTTTTTTTTTTTTTTAAGAAGTCCAATAATGGTAATCACTTATCTTGATAACCTAAAGTTTTCACAAACTATAGCATGTGAAACCCTGATCTGCTCCCTAAGGGTCCCGAGCTGGCTGTTCAACACAGCCAGACATCCTTCATGCTGCAGAGAGTGGCTCCACAGCCTGATGTGTCACATGACAGTCTTGGGATGAATGGGAGATGGGCATTATGATGGAAGACGACCAGTCTGCAGGACTTGGTGCAGGGAAGCCAAGTGTGACATTTGAGGACATGTTTCCTCCCAAGATCTCAAAAGCCTCTTGAACCAGAGTCACCCACGTATCTAAACCTTCCAGATTGCAAAGGCTGTCGGTACAGGGTTGGGGCTGGTCCCCAGGGACTTTGCCTCTTCTTGCTCCTGCATTTACTTTTCTGTCAGTTCAGTGACAGCGTTAGTCGCTCAGTCATGTCTGACTCTTTGTGACCCCATAGACTACAGCCCACCAAGGTCCTTTGTCCATGGGATTTCTCCAGGCAAGAATACTGGCGTGGGTTGCCATTCCCTCCTCCAGGGGATCTTCCTAGCCCAGGGATTGAATCTGCAGGCAGATTCTTTATCGTCTGAGCTACCAGTTCAGGCCATTTCCAATTGACAGCAAGGAAGCTGAGTCTAATGCATGGTGGTAAGACCACTGTTAGTGTTATCACTGTGGAAAGAAAAGGGAATTAGAAGCTAGGTTCTCATTGGGTCACCCTTGATTAACACCTGCTCACCCCCAATCAGTCCTTTAATGTCACAAGGTCTTGTGGGGTTCTGGTGGGAGGTTAGGAAGGGTACCAGCCTAGAATTGCCACCATATTTCCTTCTCAGCCTCCCTTTAGGGAGGGCAAGTGTTTTTGGAAGATACCAGGCTTCAGAGTGAGAGTATAACATATTCCTCTTATTTCTTTGAAGACACCTGAAGATATTCTCAGCCTTGCTCATGCATCTTCTTTCCTGGCGTTTGGCCAGATCACCCCCTCCAGCCACACTCTCCCCAGTAGCCCTTGTTCACCAGTCCAGGGCTACCTGCCTGTTCTGGCTTGCAGTCACTGTGTCCTCAGAAGGCAGAGCTCCCATACAGAACACTCAAGTTCAACACCCAGCACAAACGGGGAAGAAGTCAAATCAGGCGCAAGGTCGTAATTTCTATGCTTTGAGTAAGGGAGTCAGACATGGGTGAATGGCTTGTGGAGGTTAAAGGAATGACTGGCAAAGCTGTGACGACCTTGTTTGGCTGCCCTTCCTGAGAAGAGACGTTTGACATCAACCCAATCCATTTGTTTTCTTGAATCTTAGCTTTTTTCTCTCCTTTGTTCCCAGAACAAATACTAAAGGACAAACCACTTGACAGCATATCTGGCTCTCGATTCCTAATGTAGCTGCTTTAAAGGCCGAGAAGCCGA
Source organism: Antilocapra americana (assembly GCA_007570785.1). Lineage (NCBI taxonomy): Eukaryota > Metazoa > Chordata > Mammalia > Artiodactyla > Antilocapridae > Antilocapra > Antilocapra americana. The sequence continues at coordinate 382,219 of ML661912.1, read as the reverse complement.
AACATCACTGGAAATTACACACATTATTAGACAGAAAAGGAACTTAGAACAAGAACAGTTTGGAAAGAGCTAAAGAGCAAGGGTAAATTGTGGTCAAGAACTGCCTCACTCCTGGCATCTATCCAGATGACCTCTCCAGCTTCCAAGTAAACTCTGTGTTGTGGGGAAATGCAATGAAACAATAAATTAGATGGTAAATCATTTAATATCTATCTTGTTTTACTTTTCTAACAATGCAGTTTCTGTTTTATTATTCCCATGAGAGAACAAGAGACTGAGCAAGATTTATGCTGCCCATGAAAAATCACTGAAAAAACTTAAGTCATCATAGAACTTGAATGGTAACTGAGGTCCAGCAGAAAGAGAGCTGATAAGGGAGGTTTGGTTATAGGACTGTGTGCACTTTGCCTATTACCTCAAGTTTTATTGTATCATGCTTTACAAATATATGTCGTAGGACAATGCAAATGAACAGAATTATCAAGTGTGTGTGTTCCAATTTCTTTCTTTTAAATGTATTTAATTGAGACGTAGTTGATTTACAATGTTGCGTTAGTTTCTATTTTACAGCAAAGGGATTTAGTTATACGTGTGTATACATATTCTTGTTCATATTCTTCCCATGATGGTCTATCCCAGGATATTGAATATAGTTCCCTGTGCTCTATGGTAGGACCCTGGCATTTACCCATCTCGTATATAATAGTTGGTATCTGCTGGTCCCAGCTCCCAGCCTGGCCCTCCCCTACCCACCTCCCCCTTGGCAACCTCAAGTCTGTTTCTACATCTGTGAGTTTGTTTCTCTTTCATTTGTGTCAAATGCTCATTAAGGGTTTGATGATGCCCATTCTCTCAAAGTACATAGACTATGCAAATGTGTTTTTGTATCAAATAATAATGTTGCTGTTGATTCCCTAGTCATGTCCAACTCTTTGTTACCCCATGGACTGCAGCACACCAGGCTTCCCCCTCCTTCACTATCTTCTGGAGTTTGTTCAAACTCTTGTCCATCAGGTCAGTGATGGCCATCCAACCATCTCATCCTCTGTCATCCCCTTCTCCTGCCTTCAGTCTTTCCCAGCATCAGAGTCTTTTCCAATGAGTTAGCTCTTCCCATGAGGAGACCAAAGTAGTGGAGCTTCAGCTTCATCATCAGTCCTTCTAATGAATATTCAGGACTGATTTCCTTTAGGATGGACTGTTTGGATCTCCTTGCAGTCCAAGGGACTCTCAAGAATCTTCTCTAGCAATGATTATTAGAAATCAATGCCTTATGCAAAATACACCATAAAAGCCACAGAGTTTATGGGGGAAATGGGGTTGTGGACCAAACATTCAAATATTCTTCCAGTAACACATAGAGACAGGAACCTAGAAAAGTGGAAGCACATGCAAACTATAGTTTATATGGTATTTGACCTTGAGAAAGACCAGAAGCTTGTTTGAAGAAGTGGCACTCAAAGAGGGTAGCTCAGGAGTCACAGTGGAGATGGGAGGGCATTATCTGAAATCCGAGGGAAAGGGTGACACAGGTCATAGGGGGTGTGGCTCTGGCAGGCGGCCGACTGGGGTGAGCACTGTTTGGGAGTGTGCGTGCGTTCTGCGTGTTCCTGCAGCCTCGATGCCATTTTCCACATTCACCTAGTGTCTCTTAAAAACGCAGGGCACATGTGCAAACATGAAATTAGCGTTGTCCACAGGTTGTTCCCTTAATACTTCAACTGCACTGAAATAAAGTCACGTTTTCAAAACTTTTCAACAGAACTGATTGCACCCAGGTCCTCCGACTGAGGATTTTATGATCCTGTCCAGAATAAAAGGTGGACAAAGAAGAAAGGCTGAATTACAGAGTGCCAAGCTGAACCGCACAGGCGTCTTGGCCGGGGAGGGACCAGGGACACGTCCATCTGGGGAGTTTTCTTGCGGGAGTCTGTTCTTGAATAAATGCTCTGAGCAGCCATAGGAATGGAGATAAGTGCGGTGGGGAAGAGCAAGGGTCAGAAGAGAGACCTGCTGGGGGCAAACTGTATGTGAGGTCGGATCAGTAGATGCGGGCAGAGCTGGCTTGGCCACAGCCCCCTGGAGGAGCAGTATGGCAGGTAGGGCTGAGGACGCGGGCAGCGTGGAGTCTGCCGCACAGACCGAGGGCGCACGTATTCGGCAGGATCTATGCCATCGTTCTGTCTCTTCCAGCGCATCCTGTTCGTTTCTCATTCAACAATATTGGGTGGGTTCCTGCTAAGTGCCAGACACTGTTCACAGCTGAGGACACGGTTGTGAACATGGAAGCGAAGGCACCTGCCCTAAGGAGCTCAGATGCCGGTGGAGGAGAAAAGCAACACAAAGCAAGGAAATAAACAACATAACGTCCAGTGGGAATAAAGGCTTGCGAGTCAGGGATACCTAGTGCGGCAAGAGGGAATGATGGTCTGCACGGCCAGGTGACTATTTCAGAGTAGACGGCCAGAGACCCTTCTCTAAGGAACAGACATTTGAACAGTGAAGGGGCCCACATGGGGTGGGGAGCAGGTTTGGACACGCTGGTGTGGGCAGAGGGAACCTCGGCAGTAAGGATCCTGGGACGCTGGAGGCAGACAGTGGAGTGGGCTGGGGGACGGGATGGGAAACAGGGTCAGGTTGTTGGACCAGTAGCGGCCACACCCTGGAGGGGACTGAAGTTCATGGGAAGGGGTCAGGGTTCATTCTAAGTTTCATGGATCCTTTTAAGCAGGAGTTGGTCAGAATCAGATTCATATTTTTGAAATATGATTGTTGTATGTGGAGAACAGTCTCCAGCGGTTAAAACTGGAATCAAGGAGCAAGTGGGGCAAGGTGATGGGACCAGGGAAGTAGATATAAGTGAGGCTAAGGAGGGAGCAGGGAAGGAGAGAAATAGAGTTGAAATCAGGGGATGTTTAGAAATTAAAGCCTTCAGAATACTCGTTTCCCAGATGGCGCTAGTGGTAAAGAACCCGCCTCCAGTGCAGGAGGCATAAGAGACGCAGGCTTGATCCCTGGGTAGGAAAGATCCCCTGGAGAAGGCAATGGCTACGGACTCTAGTACTCTTGCCTGGAGAATCCCATGGCCAGAGGAGTCTGGCGGGCTACATGGAGTCTCAAAGAGCCAGGCGTGACTGAAGCGACTTAGCACGCAGGCAGAGTGTACTCACAGACTGACTGTGAGATTCGAAAGAGAGTAAACTGAGCATCACTTACGCTCCCTCTCCCTCCAGCGACTAAGCACACGCAGTCCGGTTTCCTTCGATGAGGGTGACTGCGAGAGAAATGGTGTTACAGGCTTGGTTGTGTCTCCTCAGAACTGGTGCCCAAACCCCAGTACCTCAGAATGTGACTGTATTTGCAGATAGAGCCTTTAATGAGGGGATTCAGGTAAACTAGGGCTTCCCCAGTGACTCAGTGATAAAGAATCTGCCTGCAGCGCAGCAGACGCAGGAGAAGCAGTTTCAACCCCTGGGTCAGGAAGATCCCCTGGAGAAAGCAGCCCACTCCAGTATTCTTGCCTGGAGAATCCCACGGATGGAGGAGCCTGGTTGGCTACGGTCTGTGGGGTGGCAGACAGTCATACACAACTGAAGGGACTAGGCACTCAGGTAAAATAAGGCCATTGAAGTGGGCTGTGATCCAGTGAGAATGATGGTCTTATACAGAGGAGAAATTATATACCCACCAAGACCCCAGAAATGCACACGTACAGAGAAAAGGCGATGTGAAGGCCAGTGAGGAGGTGGCTGCCTGCAAGGCGGGGAGAGGAGCCTCAGGAGAAACCAGACCTGCCAGTGCTTTGGTCTTGGACTTCCACCTCCAATAGCTATGGGAAGACAAATTTATTTTGCTTGAGCCAGCCAGTCTGAGGTTTTCATGGCAGCCTGAGCAATGTAACAGTAGATTGGGGACAAGAAAAGGGAAATTCAGGGCTCTGTTTTAAATATGTTAAAAGAGTAAAAAGTGAAGTGAAAAGAAAAAAAAATAAACTAAATAAACTATAGGTTAAGCTGTTGTTTATTATGGTTCAACTGATAGGTCGTGCCCAGCTCTTTGAGACCCCGTGGACTGTATGTAGCCTGCCAGGCTCCTGCATCCATGGGATTTCCCAGGCAACAATACTGGGATGGGTTGCCATTTCTTTCTGCAGGGGATCTTTCCAACCCAGGGATAGAACCCATGTCTCCTGCATTGGCAAGCAGATTCTTTACCCCTGAGCCTTCAGGGAGTTAAGCTCACATAAGACATAATCAGAGCAAGTCATTTTATTGGGGATCAAAAGTCATATTTGTAGGCAAGAATGCATTTTCTCTGACTTGAGACTAAATATTTTCAGTTATTTTCTTGGAGCCCTACTTACCTTCTCAGTATATCCTTGTGGCTTAACTGTGTTTTTCACCTGTTGACACAGGCCAAGGTCCGTGTAGCAAAAGTGAAATAGTGAATTATGAAAGTTTTTGTCTTGTTCGGTTACAACAGTGGAAAAAATTCGCCCTTAAATAGTCTGGTCCAAGAACCTGCTTCCTCAGCAAGAAAGCGCAGATGGAAACTATAATCTCGTTGACTCTTCTGCACTCCAATTCTGTAAGGTCTCTTTCCAGTTGGGGAAGGAGTCAGGAAAACCTAGAAACCCGTTTAAGGAAAAGAGTCCCGATGTTGATAACAGATGGAGCATCTCGGATGAGAGCCCCACCCCTCTGCCTTCCCATCAGTTATTGTCTGTTACAGGAGAAAGGTAATTGAAGAAGAACTATGCCTGGAAGAACAAGAGGGAAAGGACTCCACAGACTCGGTCATGGGATGCAGAGGGGGCAACTCCAGGGAATGGAGCAGGTCAACTCGGGAGTCAATCAGCATGTCTACACTTTCAGGATCAGATTAGGAAGCTGGTAGAACAGGTTCCGTTCTTATACATGAGTAATTTTTATTTCCATAGCTGTTTGGGGAAAGAATTTGAGTAACTGTCATCTAATGATAGAAGCTAGGTCAACCTCCACAAGCCTGCAGCTTTGGAAGGTGGTCTGGAAGGAAATGGACCCTGAGATGTGAGGTCATCTGACACGTGGACTGTAGGTTTCCACTGAGAGTGTGGGCGTCATTAATTCCTGTCTACACATGTGTCTCTGCGCCTTCTCCTACCGAGCCTCCTCTGTGCTGGCCTCAGACCAGGCCCAAACCGTCCTGTTATGTTCTGTTCCTGGAGGTCTGTGGGGACCCAGTGCTATCAAAATAAAGAGAATAAATTGCCTGATGGACTAGAGCTCCCAAGAGGCCCTCCTCTTTGTCACAATTAAGGCTCACTGAGGTGGTGTCGTGCTGAAAAGTGGCCTCTTCAAGGACTGTGAGATGTGTGTACATCTCAGAGATACTGTGATGTGTCTCCAGACACCCCAATAAAGAGAGTGTCACAAAAAAACACTAGTCACGTGGATTTTTGTTGTTGTTTCTCAGTGCATATAAAAATTATGTTTACACTATCTTGTAAGTCTGGAAAGTGTGGAATAGCATTATGTCTGAAAAAGTAATATACATACCTTAATTTAAAATATTAATACATTAGTGTTAAAAAACGCTAACCATCATCCAAGCCTTCAGTGAGTCATAACAATAACATTAAAGATCACTGATCACAGATCCCCATAACAAATATAATAATAATGAAAAAGCTTGAAATATTGCAAGAATGACCAAAATGTGACATAGAAACACGAAGTGAGGAAATGTTCAGGGGATGGCGCTAATAGACTTGCTCGACACAGGTTGCCACAGATCTTTAATTTGTAGGGGAAAAATGCATTATCTGTGAAATGCAAGAAAGCAAAGCATAAGAAAATGTGGTCTGCCTGTACATGTATTTGCATGGAGTACCAATATCCCCAAGTCTCATTATGTATAATGTATTTATTAATGCAGAGGTCAAAACAGGCCATGCATGGAAATTTATAACACAGATTTCAAACTCTGAAATCTTATTTTGTGGTTAGGCAGAGAAGCACCCTTTAAGTCAGAACAGAGTCCTTTGGTGTCACATGGTAGTTAAGAAGATCAACCTCAAAGTCATGAAAATCTGAGTTTAGTCCTTATCCAACCTCTCATTAGTTGTTACTTTGGACATGTTATCTATCTCCCTATTTTCATTTAAAAATGGAAAATAACCAGATTTGCCTAGTAGCGTTATTGTGAAGATGCAAGCTGCATTATGAAAAAGCTCAGCATGCTTCCCAGTACAGAGTGGAGAGGGTCCAGATTGGTTTCTCTGATGCTGGTGGTCATGATGAAAGATGATGATGATGGAGGTTATGAGTGGTGGTGATAATGAGGAAAATTCTGTGAGGACGGTGATGTGGATTGTGGTAATACGATGGTGCTGACCTGATTAGGATTATGATGCTGGCGGTGATGAAGTGGTGTGATGATGGTAGTTATGTGGATGATAATGTAGTGATGATTGTGATGATGACACAAAGATGGCAATGATAATGAGATAAGAGGGCATGGATGATTATGTGAGATGGATGAGGATGGTCATGGTGATGATGATGAAGATGCTGTCATGAGACTGATGATGTTGAAGATTATGGGTGGTGGTGATAATGATGGAAATAATAATAATATGATGATGTGATGTTAATTGCGATGACATGACATTGACGACTATGATGATGGTTATGATGATGATGGTGACAAAGATGAAGTTGATGAGGATGGTGTTGACAATGGTGCTTATGATCAGTTCAGTTCAGTCTCTCAGTCGTGTCTGACACTTTGCAACCCCATGGACTGCAGCGCGCGAGGCCTCTCTGTCCATCACCAACTCCTGGAGCTTACTCAAACTCATGTCCACTGAGCCAGTGATGCCATCCAGCCATCTCACCCTCTGTTGTCCCCTTCTCCTCCTGCCTTCAGTCTTTCCCAGCATCAGGGTCTTTTCCAATGAATCTGTTCTTTGCATCAGGTGGTCAGAGTGTTGGAGCTTCAGCTGCAGCAGCTTATGAGCATGTTTAACTTAATGAAGTTTCTCTGAAATGAAATATACCTGCCTTACAATATCATTGGGCAAATAGAAGGCCCTCTTAGGACATGGCCCTCCTGTGGCTTGTCCTTGGTTTGCTTTCTAATAAGAAAGAGAATTTACTTAAGTTCATTTTACAGAAATGCACCATCTCACATTCTTTTACATAAGGCCAAGAAATTGAGATGAAAACAATTGTGTTATAATTTTTAGTAAATTTGTTCAATCATAATATTCATGACTACTGTACCATAGGCTGTATTAGCAAGATCAACAAAACCTTAAGCAATCATGTAGCCCACTTACAGAAAATAAACTTAAAATTAGTGCTTTGCCCAGGAGACTTTCTTGGATCAGAAAAGGAAGATAAGAAAAATATTCAACTCTATTATAGTATTTTCCTTAGAGTTTTCCTTTTCTTGTGTGTGTGTATTTATTTTAAAATATATATTCAAGTGAATATTCTCCCAAGGCTAAAATTTTTTCACTCAAGCCTCTCATCATGACTTTGTTTGGTCTTCGTTTGGTCCTATGTTTGACAAGAGATGAGGGACGATAAAGGGCAAAAATAAAGCCTGTTCCCTGAAAGGGCAGCGTACCCAGTGGCATGGCCTAGAGCTAACCTGGGTGACCACACTTGAGGTATGTCTTTGTTCACGGCCAAACCACGAAGAGGGGCCACAGACCTGTGCCCTTGCCCGCCCCGTGCCTGCGGGGAGCAGCTGGGCTGAGATTGCAGGAGAGGTGATGAGCTTGGTCCTCCTTGGGGATCTGTGAGTGATGCACTGAAGCAGACCTGACTTGGAGTTCCGTGCAAGCTGCTTGCAGGAATGAGGGCATGAAAGAGCCGTAGACAGTCATGGGGGTGCCTTCAGTGTGGAGAGGTCCTTGACACTGATCTGTCCTTTGAAGGAGCCTGAACCAGTCAAGGCCTTGTTCCCCACGGCCCAGGCTCTGAAAGAAGCAACATGGAAGATTCTTTATCCTTTCTGTACTCCTGACCAGAGTTGTCTTTGTGCAAGATCATTGGTTAATCAGCAGTACTTACTAGGTTTTATATTCAGAATTAAGTCACCCTGAGAGTCTGTAGAAGTCATTCAGGATGTCTGAATGAGTTCACAAATGTTGAATGAGTGAATTCAACCAAAAGTCCTTGAATTGTTCCTCAGGACCCTGTGGGCACCCCTGACCTTTTTAAGGAGGTCTGGAATGCCAAATATACTTTTGTAATAATATCAAAATTTTGTTTGACTTTTACACTTTCATTCTTTCATGCATGTGAAAAATCCACCAATTTAGTTTTTGAGTCAACATTGCAAATAATGTTGTCAAATTTTGATGTAGTATCAAAGAAATGTGTCTGCAATTATCGAAAAAGGCAGTTAAAATATGGTCCACCTTTCTAGCTATGTATATATGCATGAAGCCAGATTACCTTCATATACCTAAACCAAAATAATACATTATAACAAATTGAAGGCAAAAGCAGGTGTCAGAATCCAACCTGTTTTTTTTTAAAAAATAAAGGCATATATTAATTGAGCTTTGCAAAAGTTTAAAGCAATACCATTCTACTACTTTTTTGTCTTGGAACATACAGTTATCTTTCATAAAATATTTAAATTATATTAACACACAATAAGTTTTCATTTTAAATAAATAAAGATAATTTAATTTTTTTATTTAATAGGTATATAATTGTTTTAGTCACTAAGTCATGTCTGATTCTTTTACAACCCCACAGACTGTAGCCCACCAGGCTCCTCTGTCCATGAGATTTCCCAGGCAAGAATACTGGAGTGGGTTGCCATTTCCTTCTCCAGGGGATCTTCCTGACCCAGATTGAACCCACATCTTGTCTCCTACATTGGAAGATGTATTCTTTATCACTGAGCCATTAGGGAAGCCCATTTATATATACATAAAACTTATAATATAATATATATACATATGTATACACATATACATATATAGAAAGAGAGAGAAAGAGAGAGAGAATAAACACATAAACTAAAGCTCTTTGAGGTTCTCAGTAACTTCTAAAAATGTAAAAAGGTCCTGAGAAGAAAAATTTTTTTCAATCACTGGATTAGATTATTAACCGTATAATCCTTTCCAGCCTGAAAGTTTCTGGTTCTAAAAAATACCCAGCCCGTCCTGTGTTCTGTGAGGAATGAAAGTACTGTCTCTGCCCTTGGGGTTGCCTTGACACTGTTGGGGAGATGAATATCCACACAAAGGTGCTCACTTAGACAGTCCAGCACCGAGGACTGAGTTGTGTGGTTCATGCTGGGAACCACCAGCAGAGGAGAGAGTGGCTTCTCCCTTTGTCTGAATGGTTCTCCGTGATGACACACCATGCCCTGAGCAGTGTGTGTTCCACGGGCTGCACCTGTATTTTATTGAGAGACTTTGTACTGATGCCAGTTATTATCTCAGTAATCTTATGTAGGGCGTCCCTGGTGGCTCAGACAGTAAGGAATCTATGTGCCGAGTGGGAGGCCTGGGTTTGATCCCTGGATTGGGGAGATGTCCTGGAAAGGGAGCAGTTACCCACTCCAGTATTCCAGCCTGGAGAAATCCAGGACAGTCCACGGGGTCGCAAAGAGTTGGACACGACTGGGCAACTGTCACTTTTACTTTCAGTCTTATGTAGATTCAAATGCTGGAGCTGGTGACATGAACCGGCGCTATTAGAACTTCTAAAATTGCCTTGTTTGTTGATTATTTTGACGCAAGACTGGGTGAGAGCACTAGATGAGGCAGATTGGCAGCTGAAAAGGTGAGCCTTGGAGGCAGTCAGACCTGGGGGCACGGCTGACTCATCTCTTCTGCCTACAGGTCTCTCAGCAAGTCTTCTATTCCATGAAGGTTTTTTTTTTTAAAATCTGTAATTTGAATATGATAACTGCCATTTTAAAATCCCCTACAATATTCCTTTTACTCTAAAAGATACTTTATGTGAGATATTGATTTAATTCTCAAAAGCACTCCACTAAGGCAACACTGTGACCCTCATCCTACAGATGGGGAATGCGAAGATTAGAGGACTGAGGGCTAAAACCAAGCAGTCGATGAGTGGACAGGCTAGCATCTCAGTCTAAGCTCTTTGACCCTAAAACCTGTGATTTTCTTCCCTACATTGAACTCATTCTAATGGACACCTTTGAGAGCTCTTGGGATAACTGGATACAGTGAAGCTTGCAAAGAGCCTGATACAATGCCAAGCTCACAGTGGGTGTGACAGAGCCTAACTTGGGTCCACTCACCCACACACAGGCCAGTCTACTGACAGCGGGTCATGGGGAAGGAGAGTGCAGCATTTATGTTGCAGACACCAAGCAAGGAGAATGGGCAGCTCACGCTCAGTAGACCCAAACTCCCCAATGGCTTTCAGGGGAGGGACTTTAAAGGCAAGGGGAAGAGGGGCTGCTGGGGGCATGACCAGCTCGTGCAGAATCCTCAGGTGGATTGGCATCAGGGTAACGTTTCAAGCATCTTTAACCTCCTGGGGTTTCAGCCAGGCTAGGGTCTATGTTCCTGCCATCAGCAGTTTTCATCTGGTGGGGCTCTGCTTCCTGTAAAAACCACCTAGGAATGCGTGTCAGTTCTTTATCCATGTATTTCAGGGAACTGTGAGTTTGGTGAGTCTGCTCTGCGGCTGGTTATCGTCTAAAAGTCGCCAGTTCTCCAGCCCGACAACTATGCTTTGTCTCTACATTCCCACCTTCCTCACTGTTTACTGAATCAGCCTTTTAAGATTCAGGAAAGCATGGAAGACTAAAGCAACAAGCTTTTCCTTCAAAGGACTCGGGCCCAGGGTCTTGCATGTGGTTTCCAAGGTGCTCAGTCAGTCTTAGTTCCCCACGCCCTGCCCTTCTCTGGGGTCACACTGCTTTGTAGAATCACATGGTACCGCTGAGTACGTTTAGCCATGTAGAACCCAGGAGATCAGGCTCGTGTGGATGCAGTGGGTTCTAGCTCTTGGCAGTGCTGCGTGCATGTTTGCTGATGAAGCTGCAGCATCCTGTGGTCAGGTCAGGGACAACTTCCTTAATTTCTCCGGGCTTTGATTTTCTTTTCTTTATAAGTATGAATTTGAACAAGCTTACTTTAAGATCTATACAGATCTATACCATCTGGACAAGTCTATATTGTACTATTGTGCAGTGTTTTTAAGCAAACTTAGAAATTCCCAGAAATAATGGTGTTTTAGTATTTGAATGCATTCTCCAAATCCCAGAGGTAAAATGAGAAACCTGCGTTGCAATTAAGGGAAGGTGATGTGTAAGAAAAGCAAGTAAGACGTATCTGCTCTTTCACAATTCCTGGCATTTGAGAGAAAAAAAATTGATGATATAAAAATGACTTCCTTCTTTTTGTGTCAAACCCTAAATGATGAGAAAAATGCAAAGGAAATATGTTTCCTATTAGTAAATAGAAAGAATGACTTTCCTAACAGCCTTTATTTGGGTAGGTTTTCAACTCTGGGCTAACCACAGACTTTTCATTTCATGCTTCTTTTCAAGATTATCTAATTCTCATCTTCCCTTCGAATTAAAGAGGGAAGATTAAATTCTTGCTGAAAGAGGAGCATGATTTTGCTCTTACATTGTCCGTCTTCTGCATTCACCATGCCATGTAACCATCAAATGTGTTTCCGCGTGTTGTTGCTGAGTTAAGGACAAAGCATTGTCACCCAGCTTTGCGGCTGGTGCTGTCCCTTTTGAAAGGATGGAAATAAAAACATCACTTTCCTAAAGAAAAGAGAAATGCAACATATATAGGCCGTGGAGTAAGAACTCCAAAGCATGGAATCAAGAAGCCTGGGGAGGCCTGAGGACCCTCCGTGCATGTCTTCCAAGGACCTGGAGGGGAAGGGGATGGCTGGTCCACCCCTCTGCCCCCCAGCCCCCACCTCTCACAGGTTAGACTGGAATGTCCAGTGCATTCAGGGCCAGAGGCTCATGAGGTTTCTCCTGGGAGTGAAAGAAGCTGAGACCCAGCCTTGATGTGGCAAAGTTTACGGTAAGACACCCAAAGGGGACTTGAGTCGAGGTGTGCTGATGCTGGGAAAGGGGTGGCTTCTGTTGTCGTTTAGTTGCTAGGTTGTGATGGACTCTTGCAACCCCACAGACTGTAGCCTGCCAGGCTCCTCTGTCCTTGGGATTCTCTGGGCAAGAATACTGGAGTGGGTTGCCATTTTCTACTCCAAGGGAACTTCCCCACTCAGGGATCGAACCAGTGTCTCCTGCATTAACAGGCGGATTCTTTACTGCTGAGGGACCAGGGAAGCCCAGGGGTGCTTTTGCGTCCATGGAAGCAAGGGTGCTGGTATCGCTACTCTCAGTGCATCTGTTGAGTAATTCCACCCTGGCTCCAGAGCTCAGCCCCAGTCCCAATGCACACAACCCGGGAGAGCAGGGACCTTCAACTCTTTAGCACGTGGGTTTTGTCTTTCAGCCTCAACACCACCCACTTCTCTGGACCAACTTTCCTTTTATTGAAAACATCCATTTCCAAAGGAAAGGGGTTTATTAAATGGACAAGATATCAGTTCAGTTCAGTTCAGTTCAGTTGCTCAGTCATGTCTGATTCTTTGTGACTCCCATGAACTGCAGCACGCCAGGCTTCCCTGTCTGTTACCAACTCCTTGAACTTACTCATACTCATGTCCATCTAGTCAGTGATGCCATCCAACCATCTCATCCTCTGGCATCCCCTTCTCATACTGCTTTCAATCTTTCCTAGCGTCAAGGTCTTTTCCAATGAGTCAGTTTTCACCTCAGGTGGCCACTGGAGCTTCAGTTTCAGCATCAGTCCTTCCAACGAATATTCAGGACTGATTTCCTTTAGGATGGACTGTTAGATCTCCTTGCAGTCCAAGGGATCTTCAAGAGTCTTCTCCAACATCACAGTTCAAAAGCATCGATTCTTTGGCACTCAGCTTTCTTTATAGTTCAACTCTCACATCCATTCATGACTACTGGAAAAACCATAGCTTTGACTAGACGGACCTTTGTCGGCAAAGTAATGTCTCTGCTTTTTAATATGCTGTCTAGGTTGGGCATAACTTTCCTTCCAAGGAGTAAGCATCTTTTAATTTCATTGCTGCAATCACCATTTGCAGTGTTTTTGGAGCCCCCCAAAAATAAAGTCAGCCACTGTTTCCAATGTTTCCCCATCTATTTGCCATGAAGTGATGGGACCAGATGCCATGATCTTAGTTTTCTGAATGTTGAGCTTTAAGCCAACTTTTTCACTCTCATCTTTCACTTTTATCAAGAGGCTCTTTAGTTCTTCTTCACTTTCTATCATAAGGGTGGTGTCATTTGCATGTCTGAGGTTATTGATATTTCTCCCAGCAATCTTGATTCCTGCTTCATCCAGCCCAACATTTCTCATGATGTACTCTGCATAGAAGTTAAGCAGGGTGACAATATACAGCTGTGACATACTCCTTTTCCTATTTGGAGCCAGTCTGTTGTTCCATGTCCAGTTCTAACTGTTGCTTCTTAACCTGCATACAGGTTTCTCAGGAGGCAGGTCAGATAGTCTGGTGTTCCCACCTCCTGAAGAGTCTTCCACCATTTGTTGTGATCCACACAGTCAAAGGTTTTGGCATAGTCAATAAGGCATAAGTGGATGTTTCTCTGGAAATCTCTTGCTTTTTCGATGATCCAGCAGATGTTGGCAATTTGATCTCTGGTTCCTCTGCCTTTTCTAAATCCAGTGTGAACATCTGGAAGTTCACAGTTTACATACTGTTGTAGCCTGGCTTGGAGAATTTTGAGCATTACTTTACTAGCGTGTGAGATGAGCGCAATTGTGTGGTAATTTGAACATTCTTTGGCGTTGCCTTTCTTTTGGATTGGAATGAAAACTGACCTTTTCCAGTCCTTTGGCCACTGCTGAGTTTTCCAAATTTGTTGGCATGTTGAGTGCAGCACTTTCACAGCATCATCTTTTAGGATTTGAAATAGCTCAGCTGGAATTCCATCACCTCCGCTAGCTTTGTTCATAGTGATGCTTCCTAAGGCCCACTTGGTTTTGCATTCTGGGATGTCTGGCTCTAGGTGAGTGATCATACCATCATGATTATCTGGGTTGTGAAGATATTTTTTTGTACAATTCTTCTGTGTACTCTTGTCACCTCTTCTTAATATCTTCTGCTTCTGTTAGTCCATACCATTTCAGCCCATCTTTGCAAGAAATGTTCCCTTGGTATCTCTAATTTTCTTGGAGGGATCTCTAGACTTTCCCATTCTATTATTTTCCTCTATTTATTTGCACTGATCACTGAGGTAGGCTTTCTTATCTCTCCTTGCTATTCTTTGGAACTCTGCATTCAGATGGGAATATCTTTCCTTTTCTCCTTTGCTTTTCACTTCTCTTCTTTTCACAGCTACTTGTAAAGCCTCCTCAGACAGCCATTTTGCTTTTTTGCATTTCTTTTTCTTGGGAATGGTCTTGATCTCTGTCTCCTGTCCAGTGTCACGAACCTCCGTCCATAGTTCATCAGGCACTTTGTCTATCAGATCTAGTCCCTTAAATCTATTTCTCACTTCCACTGTATAATCATAAGGGATTTGATTTAGGTCATACCTGAATGGTCTAGTGGTTTTCTCTACTTTCTTCAATTTAAGTCTGAATTTTGCAATAAGGAGTTCATGATCTGGGCCACAGTCAGCTCCCAGTCTTGTTTTTGCTGACTGTATAGAGCTTCTCCATCTTTGGCTGCAAAGAATGTAATCAATCTGATTTTGGTGTTGACCATCTGGTGATGTCCATGTGTAGAATCTTCTCTTGTGTTGTTGGAAGAGGGTGTTTGCTATGACCAGTGCGTTCTCTTGGCAGAACTCTATTAGCCTTTGACCTGCTTTATTCTGTACTCCCCCAAGGCAAAATTTGCCTATTACTCCAGGTGTTTCTTGACTTCCTACTTTGGCATTTGAGTCCCCTATAATGAAAAGGAGAAGAGCAAGGTATACTGTAGTAATAATGAATTGTGGTTGAGGAGTGGGTTCATGGTCAACCTTGTAAGCACTTCCCTGGGAGGATTCCCAGGCCCCAGGATGTCTTTTTCTGTTTCCAGCTCAGAAGGTATGTCTCTGCCCATCAGAGGGGAGACATGGGACTCAAAGTCTCAAGCACCAGTCCCTGTACGCTGGGGCTTCCCAGGGAGTTCAGTGGTAAAGGACCTGTCTGCCAGTGCAGGAGATGCAAGAGATGTGGGTTCAATCCCTGGATTGGTAAGATACCCTGGAGAAGGAAAGGGCAACCTCCTGTCCATCTATTTTGTGCCTACAGTGAGTTTAAGGATTCAGTGACACCCTGGTTATTTGTCAATCCAGTGAGGCAGGGCCTGGGGCTGCCTCCTTCTGGGGTGGCAGGCTGGGAATGACGCTGCTGATCGTGACAAGCAGGGAATGTGGTGAAGCTGGAGTGGGTGGGGTTCCTGGAGTCAGGATGCAGAGCAAGCTAGGAGAGCGAGAAGCAGGACCCAGGAGGCCAGTGGAGACCAGGCGGCCTTGAGAGGAGGCCCTGGAGGGCAGGAGACCCTGCTGGTCTCCACAGTCCCGCTTCCTCCACTCACTTTGCTGCTGGGGACCCATCAGACAGGCGCTCCTGTTTTCAGGGGACACGCCGGCTCAGCGGGGCCATCGAGTGCCCCGGCCACCCCTGCGAAAGGGAACCTCCCTTCCTTGGCAATTATAAGAGGGTCCCAACGAAAGCCCGAGGGCCAGCGCTGGGTGTCAGTCTGCCGTCCCACAAAATGACACGAAAATGGCTCAAACGTTGGACTGAAAGTAAAGTCAGCCTTCCCTGTTAAGAGCAGAGTCAGCTGAAGGTGGATGGTATGATTCGGTGGGGCCTGGGGACGAATCTGTGTCCGGGATCACTGCGTAGACTTGCCTTCCTGAAAGATGGACTCATTAACATTGTGGCCTGGGAACAGGCTGGAAAAGGATTTCCAGGCATGAGGCAGAATGAGAGGAGAATAGAGTCTGTTAGAGCGGGAGACGCTGTTAGGACAGCGGGCTAGCAAAGGAAGAGCTGACGTCTGGGCTTAATGGCCTCGAGACAGAGAAAACTCCCCTGGAAGTGTGGCGTCAGGTGATTGGTTAGGGTGCTAATGGGTGGGTATTTTTACTTAATGTGGGGTCAGGGAGCTGCCCAGTTTAGGTCAGAGGGGCTCATGGCAACAGTTGCTATGGGGCTTGCTCAGTTCTGGAGATGACCTTGGTACCAGGGCTCCACATCTTTGGCCTTGGCACAAGGCTTTACACCTGGGACATTAATATCAGTTCAGTTCAGTTGCTCAGTCATGTCCGACTCTTTGCGACCCATGAAGCACAGCACGCCAGGCCTCCCTGTCCATCACCAACTCCTGGAGTCCACCCAAACCCATGTCTTTTGAGTCAGTGATGCCATCCAGTCATCTCATCCTCTGTTGTCCCCTTCTCCTGCCCTCAGTCTTTCCCAGCATCGGGGTCTTTTCAAATAAGTCAGCTCTTTGCATCAGGTGGCCAAAGTATTGGAGTTTCAGCTTCGGCATCAGTCCTTCCAGTGAATATTCAGGACTGATTTCCTTTAGGATGGATTGGTTGGATCTCTAGGGCTCCGCAAACATGATGCTCTGCATAAGATCTGTAACCAAAGCCCTTAGGTGATAGTGAAGGGCCGTCTTTGATAGTGAGTTTCCTGGTGTCAAGTAGGACGGTCTTGAGAATCCCTCTACGACCAGCATCTTAATGTGTTCTGTGTGTCTCTCCCTGGAGAAATGAGTGGCTTCTGGACAAGAAGAAGCTGATTTATTCTTCTGTGGGTCCCCGGCTGCAAGCACAGGGCCTTGGACTGAACTAGAGCTCTACCTGAGTGTTCCCTGTCCTCTGCTGAAATAGGTCCTTCCATTTTCGACAGGCTTTCTCCTAATATTTACTTTTAATTAATTGGAATGTTCATCAATGTGAAAAACATGCTTCACTTAGTGCATTACCTTGGACCACAGAGGACACACCTCTGTGACTCCTTACGGCCCTTTTGGGACAGCTGGGGCTTTAGTTCCATATACTTTATTAGCATAATTGAAACGGACATTAATCCAAGGGGAAGCATTTTGAAAGCTGCCTGGGTAAAAACTCCATGGAGGTGGTCTGCCCAGCCATGTGCTGGCTACTTCAATTGCACAAGTCATGGCTGAACGCTCAGCCACTTTTGCCTTATTTGGAAATGGGTTTGAGACATTTGGGGATCTCCAGAATTTCCTTGAAATTCACTTCAAAACTCCCATTGCCGGTGAGCAGTGGAGAGGGAGGTGGGCTTGGAGAGTGTTATGGAGGGGAAACATACAAAGGTGTTTAAAGTGCATAGGAGGGACTTCCCTGCAGGTGCGGTGGTTAAGACTCCGCCCTCCAATACAGGCGTGGGGCTTCCATGCCTGGTCGGAAGCAAAGATCCCCCATGCCTCAGGTCAGGGAGAAACAAAACATTAAACAGGAACAAGATTGTAACACGTTCAATAAAGACTTTAAAAATGGTCCACATCAAAAAAAAATTATGTGAAAAATAACAAAATGCTCAGGCAAGAGGGTGGGAGAAAGCACTGCAGAGGGTGAGGAGCGACCTTGAGGACGACCTCCCCTGGACCCGTGTCGCGAAGAATGAGGAAGCAGTGGCTGCTCCTGTGGTGTCCTGACGCTGCACCTGAGCTGTTCCCATCACAAGCCTCTGCTGGCCCCAGGCCTGGTCCTGAGCCCCGCCCACCCTCAGGTCTGTGAGGATTTCTGTCCCTGGAGGCCCCAGGACCTCTGCTCTGCAGGACCTCTCTCTCCAGACCTGAAGTGTCAGATGCTCCCAAGAAAATGCACCCTTCTCTTCTCTTCGTGGGGGGCTATTCTTTAAAAAAAAAATTTTAATTTTTAAAATTAAAAAAAAATTCTTTTTAATTTATTGGCGTATAGTTGATTTACAGTCTTGTGTTAGTTTCTGGTGTACAGCAAAGTGATTCCGTTATATATGTATTCATTCTTTCTTAGATCCTTTTCTCACATAGCTTATCGTAGAAAATTGAGTAGAGTCCCGGGTGCTGTACCCTAAGTAGGTCCTTGTTGGTTTTCTCTTTTGTATATAGTAGCATGCATGTGTCAGCCCCAAGCTCTTGATTTACCCTTCCCCACCACATCTCCCCTTCGGTAGCCGTAAGTGTGTCTCCCGTATCTGCAGGTCTGTTTCTGTTTCGTTCATCTGTATCTCTTTTTTAAAATTAGACTCCACACACGAGTGATTTGTTGTTGTTGTATGAGTGACACACGTGATAGCCTTTCTCCGTCTGACTTAACTCGGTCTGCTGACCTCTAGGTCCGCCCATGTCGCTGCAAGTGGCACTGTTTCGTTCACTTTCATAGCTGAGTAATATTCCATCGTACATACGTACCACGTCTTACTCATCTGTTTCTCTGGTGATGGGCGCTTAGGCTGCTTCCTTGCCGTGGCTATTATAAATAGTGCTGCTGTGACCATAGGGATTATGGTTTTCCCTGGATATATGCCCAGGAGTGGGATTGCAGGATCGTTGGTGAATCTGTCGTTAGTTTTTTAAGGCGCCTCCACACTGTTCTCCATAGTGGCTGCAGCAAAACATGGTCCCACCAACAGGGCAAGAGCGTCCCCTTTTCTCCGCAGCCCCTCCGGCATTTACTGTTTATTGTCTTTTGGATGATGGCCACGCTGACCAGTGTGAGGCGATAAGCTCAATAAGCAGACGCACCCTTGGATCGTGTTCCCGCTAGAGGCTGTTACCGTTTCCCTCCCCAAGGCCGTTGCGTGTGTATGACCTCACTGTTGTAGGACCTAGCGGAGTTCCACTGATCAGGGGGCACAGCAGAGGTCTGGGGCTCTTTCTCTGTCTCATCCTTTGTCCTGAGGATCTGTTGGTCTCTACTGTTTTGAGTCCCGTTGACTTGAAGTTCCCAGGACTGGAGGGTCCTCCTTGTTCAGCTCAGCCTCTCTGCCACTTGGTGTGTGATATTCAACAACACAGTGAAGGAAGCAGAGCAGAGAAAGAGGGGCTCCGGGCGTGTGGGGAGCAGCTGCAGGGGAAGGACGCAGAGCGCTGTGCAGTAGGTTCTCGTGACCCACCTATGTAATGCATGGTGTCAAGAGTACATGTATGTCAGTCCCAATCCTGCGATCCATCCCACTCCCCCACCCCCCTTTAGTGTCCATTCATTTGCTCTCTATTTCTGCTTTGTAAATAAGATTGTCTATACCAGTTTCTTTTCAGATTCCACATATGTGCATTAATATATATTTGTTTTTCGCTTTCTGACTAGCTTCACTTCAGATGTGGTACCTATATACAATGGACTATGGAGATGTGGATGAAGGTAGAGACTGTCATAAAGAACTTTTCTTGTGTATTTTATTTCGAAATGTTAGGAATAGTTTTTTCCATGAAAAGTGACCTTTTCAAATACACAGTACTCCACCCCCACCACTGTTACGTGCATCAGCATAGTCCCAGCCCTCTGGACTATATTTATGGCAAACATGATCATCCAAGTGTGTGTGAAAGTGCCCGTCACTCAGTCGAGTCTCCAGGCAAGAATACTGGAGTGAGTTGGCATTCCCTTCCACAGGGGATCTTCCCAACCCAGGGATCGAACTCAGGTCTCCTGCACTGCAGGCAGATTCTTTACCACCGGAGCCACCAAGGTTGAGGTCAGAGACAGAGGAAGGCGCTGACCACTCTCCTGCAGGTCTCCAGTGCCCTTGACTGTTCCCGGGGGACCCCTGTCCCAGGGGCACACTCATGGCCAAGGCTAGCAGCTCTCCCTCAAGACACGGACATCTCAGGGGTCATGTGCTTCTGAGATTCTCACATGGGTGAATCACTTGGTTTACTTTCTATAAGGCTTGTTGATGTGGGCCTTTCTGTCCTAAGGCAGTTGTTTTGGGACTCGTTACGCTATAAGTTAGCTGTGCCTTCGTAGTAAATGTTAAAATTGTTAAGCATGACAGAGCCACTTAGGCTGCTGCCCTGCCTCTTGTGCAGGACTGTCTGTAATCACAGCCCTTCACCCTTGCCATCTCCCCATCCACACTGTCCACAGCTAATGGCTCTGAATTCAGAGCTTGGTGTGAAAACTCCTAGGAACCCAGACACTGCTCCTGTACTCTGATAGGTGAGGTTTGTCAGACTCTGCCGGTGTCTAGGACGTCTCTGTTTATCCCAAAATGGGTGAATAGGAGCTTCCCTTGGGGCTCAGATGGTAAAGCATCTGCCTGCAGTGCAGCAGACCCAGGTTCCATCCCTGGGTTGTGAAGACCACCTGGAGAAGGGAATGCAGCCCACTCCAGTGTTCTTGCCTGGAGAATCCCCGTGGACAGAGGAGCCTGACAGGCTGCAGTCCATGGGGTCACAAAGAGTTGGACCCAACTGAGCACAGCCGAGCACAGGGTTAGAGAGGGCTTCCAAGGTGGCAACAGTGGTATAGAACCTGCCACCAGTGCAGGACACAGAAGAGACTTGGGTTCAATCCCTGGGTTGGGAAGACTCCCCTGGAGGAGGGCATGGCAACCCACTCCAGTATTCTTGCCTGGAGAATCCCCGTGGACAGAGGAGCCTGGTGGGCTATGGTCCATGTGGTCGCAAAGAGTCTGAGCAACCAACACACAAGCCACACACAGGGAGGATAAACTGACCGCTTCCTACTGACCTATTGTTGGTCATATTTCTCCCCCCAGACCTATGGGCATTGTCTTAGAAACACAGACCAAAACCCCGGGGGCAGTTATTATTCCCATTTTAGAAACAAGGCATCTTTGACTCAGAACTGCTAACTGATCTTTTTCCTAGGGTCACTCAGATCATTCCAGTTTGGTCCCAGCTGATGTCCTGGTCCCTAAAGCCTCTCAGTAATGACAGGTGCTTTAGAATCACAGCGGGATGTGTAGGCCAGGTTGAGGAAAGAAGGAAATGTCCCTTCCCACAGCCAGGAAAGTACTGACTAGGGAATGGTGTGGATGATCAAGAATTGAATTGGATGTGAGAGTGCTCTAGTCTTGGGGTGGAGGTGGCTGGGGTGCAGGGGAGCCCCCACTCGGCTTCAGGTGAGAAGGATGGACCCCAGCATCCTGACGGGCCCTGGACACAGCCTCGTCTCCTGTTTGCGGTGCTTCCGTTCTGTGAAGTCGCCAAGAACACTGAACCCTGGCTCCTGGTGGAAACACAGGGTCGGCTCCTGCGGACCTCAGGTCCCAACAGTTTCACGTTCATTTTAACTGAACATAGTCTTTTTATATGTGTTGTTCAGCTGTGACTTCCGAGCGGTCGTGATAAAATGTATCCATCCAATTTAGAAAGATGGTAACAATGACCCTATATGCGAGACAAATAGAGACACAGAGATAAGGAACAGACTTTTGGAGAAGAGGGTGGGATGATTTGAGAGAATAGCATTGAAACATGTCTATTACCATATGTGAAATAGGTCGCCAGCCCAGGTTCAATGCATGAGACAGGGTGCTCAGGGCTGGTGCACTGGGATGACCCTGAGGGATGGGGTAGGGAGGGAGGTGGGAGGGGGTTCAGGATGGGGGACACATGTACATCTGTGGCTGATTTGTGTTGATGTATGATAAAAAACCACTACAATACTATAGAGTAATAAGCCTCCAACTAAAATAAATAAATTAATTTTTAAAATGTATCCATCCAGAGCGGCCCCTGTGAAGTCAGAGGCTCATCTGATTAAGGGCATCCTTGTTCCTCATGTATCTGGAAATGTTTGAACACCTTCACTACATGTTTTAAAAATGTTTGATGATGCCATTAAACCATAGACATTTAAGGAAACACGTGTGTGTGTCCCCTTGTGTGTGTGTGTGTGTGTGTTTGTGTGTGTGCATCCTGTGTGTGTGTGTGTGTGTCTGTGTGAATGTGTATTTGTGGTAGGTGTGTGCTGTGTGTATCGAGTACATATGTGAGATTTGTGTGTGTAGATCTAATCATTCGGAGGCAGTTATGGAGCATACCGTGGTTGATCAGTCTAGATACTTTTCAGTTCAGTTCAGTCGTTCAATCATGTCCAACTCTTTGCAACCCCATGAACCACAGCACGCCAGGCCTCCCTGTCCACTGCTAACTCACAGAGTCCACTCAAACCCAGGTCCATTGAGTTGGTGATGCCATCCAGCCATCTCATCCTCTGTTGTCTCCTTCTCCTCCTGCCCCAATCCTTCCCAGCATCAGGGTCTTTTCCAATGAGTCAGCTCTTCGCATGAGGTGGCCAAAGTATTGGAGTTTCAGCTTCAGCATCAGTCCTTCCAATGAACACCCAGGACTGATCTCCTTTAGGATGGACTGATTGGATCTCCTTGCAGTCCAAGGGACTCTCAAGAGTCTTCTCTAATACCACAGTTCAAAAGCATCTTTTACATAAAGTTAAAAAATGGTCATGAAATTCTGTGATTGATTTTCATCTGTGGTCCCCAGACTGACCCTGGCCAGGATGTTCCTAGGCTCCTGTCAGTGGCAGGGTCATGGGGACGAGACTCTGGCTTTCTCAGGTGGCAGCTTTGAAGGGTATTACTTATTAGGACAGACATGTAAATACAATAATATTTAGAGTAACACACCATGCCTGTGTGGATTAAAAAATGAAAACGGTGTTGTGTTCACGTGAGCCTTTTTTAGTACAGTGCTGACAATCATTGTGTTTAGATTGCAGAGTCTCGTTGGTCTGATTTTTGAATCCAGATAAACTCTTCAAAAAAGATATTCATATATCCACCGAGGGCTGTGAAGAACTGAATGAAACGTACCATGTAACCACATTGGGGGTGACATGTGTATTAGTCACTCAGTTGAGTTGGATTCTCTGTGACCCCGTGGACTGTAGTCCACCAGGCTTCTATGCTTATGGAGTTCTCCAGGCAAGAATACTGGAGTGGGTAGCCATTCCCTCCTCCAGAGGATCGTCCTGGTTGAGGGATGAACCCAAGTCTCCTGCATTGCAGGTGGATTCTTTACCTGTCTAGTCATGTGGGAAGCCCAGAGGTGGGTCATATCTTCTACTTAAGGGTATTGCTTGTTTAAGAACATTTTGGTTTGACTCTTAGACCATTTGTCTGCAGATGGATTTAACTTTAGATTAAGAAGCCTCACGCACTCACTGTACAGCAGATGATCCCCTCAAAAAAAAAAAAAAACAATTCTAAAGACCTCTGGGAGATACCCTGCTTTTTCCTAATGAGATAATAAGCATATTAGGCCATTGTTTAGAATAATGATGCACATGCCCTATTCAAAGCCTAGAACATTTTATAACTCTCAATAGATGTTGAGAATAGCCAGCAGGATATTTTGAAAGAAAAGTTGCATTTAGCATAGAGAAAAGTAAAATAATTATTTATCCCCCATCATGGCATGCCAGTGGGCCAACAGTGGGAGAAATAGCTCTGAAGTCACAGAATTGAGGCTGGCCTGTCATTACTGGAAGCAACGCAGTGATACCTCTTGTTGCTGCAGTTCAGTCGCTCAGGCGTGTTCGATTTCCCATGGACCGCAGCACACCATGCTTCCCTGTCCTTCACCAACTCCCAGAGCTTGCTCAGACTCATGTCTGTTGAGTCAGTGATGCCATCCAACCATCTCATCCTCTGTCATCCCCTTCTCCTCTCTGCCCTCAGTCTTTCCCAGCATCAGGGGCTTTGCCAGTGAGTCAGCTCTTCGCATGAGGTGGCCAAAGTGTTGGAGCTTCAGCCTCAGCATCAGTCCTTCCAATGAGTGTGAAGGGTTGATTTTCTTTAGAGTGGACTGGTTGGATCTCCCTGCAGTCCAAGTGGCTCTCAAGAGTCTTCTCCAACACCACAGTTTGAAAGCATCAATTCTTTGGCGCTCAGCCTTCTTAATGGTCCAACTCTCACATCCATACGTGACTACTGGAAAAACCATAGCTTTGACTAGGCAGACCTTTGTTGGCAGAGTAATGTCTTTGCTTTTTAATATGCTGTCTAGGTTGGTCATAGGTTTTCTTCCAAGAAGCAAGTGTCTTTTAATTTCATGGCTGCAGTCAGCATCCACGGTGACTACAGTTTTTTTGGAGCCCAAGAAAACTTTTACTTTCGTACTAGTGGGGTTTTTTAAAGTCTGCGTTGTAGAGCTCGTGAGGTTAGACAAAATGCAGATGTGCGTTCTAAACGCGTTCCTTTGAGCGTCATGAGCTTGAGCTAAGGCTTCATTAAGGGATTCCTTCCGGGGAAGCGTCTCTAAAACCCACCCCAATTTTGAGGTTCACCCATGAGTTCAGGAAGACCCTGGCTTTGGGGACAGCAGGCCCCAGGCTGGAGCCGCCCTCCACGTACTCCGTTTGAGACCTTAGACCCACAGCCCGTCCATGCCAGGTCTCAGTTCCTTTGTTCAGGAAGCAGTGTACCATGGCAGAGTGCTGTGGGGACCAGGCGCGATGTACCCAGCACAGGGCATGGACTCCTGTTCAGTAGATGATTGCCACGTTGTGCCTGTTTGTCAGTTAGCTCCTAATCCAACTGATGTGGGACTTAATTAATAACGGTAACCAGTGAGTTCGTTATCACAGCAATGACCACATACAGGAAGTTCCCTACATACGAACCCTCAAGTTGCAAACCTTCAAGCCGCACATGTGCGTCCATCAGCGTTGGGCGCGAGAGACCCTGCGGCGGGCCCTCCATCTCCCGTCGCCGACCACCCTTGGGCTCCACCGTCTGCCACCCCCCTCCCGCCTCCAGTCAGTCACTCTTCCTGCCTGTTTCCTCGATGCCAGCCCCTGTGTGCCAGCTGTTGTGCTGGACTGCTGTGCTCTTCAAGGTACTGTCCTGTGAGATTAAAAGTGTTTTCTTTTTTCCTGCTGTTGGTCTTCATGTATTATTCACGTGAAAAGTATTGCAAACGTGCTACAGCACTATATATAGCCAAGTGTGTGAGCTGGGTGCCTAAGCTAACTTTGCTGGCCTCACAAACGCACTCTCAGAAGGGAACGCGTTCATATGTGGGAGACTTACTGTATTTGTAGGTTAAAAATCATTCCTAGGAAAAACCCCAGTGTGACACTTTTCTATTTCCTTACGTCTCCGTGTTTTGATAATGCAGCATGAGAGCAGACCTAAGTTGACCGTTCACTCTGCATCCAGCCCTGTTTTAGCTACTTTGTACATATTAACGTATCATCCATCCCATGAGTTTGGGACAGTCACCACTCCATTTTTACCGGGAGGAAACTGAGGAAACAGCTAGTCAACGGGAGGCAGGTAACTGTTGTGTAATAAGAATGCAGTTTTAAATGCCAGGGTTCGTACTCTGCATCTGGCACCACACCTGGCATGCGGCAGGCTCCCCGTCCCCAGGGAACTGTGTTCTGAATCCTAGGAGTCGGTCTTGGGCCTCTGTCTTCGCTGTCATAACTGAGGGACAGATCCGAACGGTATTGTCTGACTTGACACAAGCCTTGTCCACTGGAAATCACGTAGCTTGTGATGAAATGTTTCAGAATCAAAGGAGTCACACCGTCCAAAGAGGTACCACCTTGTGTGTCCAGGAGATCTTAGGGTATCAGGCTAAGTGGTGTTTCAAATGCATTTTGCGGCTGGGTGAAAGATCTCTTGGGCTTCCCAGGTGGCGCTGGTGGTAAAGGACCAGCCTGCCAACGCAGGAGACCTATGAGGTACGGGTTTGGTCCCTGGGTCAGGAAGATCAGGCACACATGTAAGCTCTCTGGAATAACCGTGCCGTCGGACAGGACCTGCTTGCAGCTGGCCGCACAGATGGAGT
Source organism: Antilocapra americana (assembly GCA_007570785.1). Classification (NCBI taxonomy): domain Eukaryota; kingdom Metazoa; phylum Chordata; class Mammalia; order Artiodactyla; family Antilocapridae; genus Antilocapra; species Antilocapra americana. The sequence goes on along the minus strand of ML661912.1, from coordinate 356,390 downwards.
TTAGCTCCAGAAGGTTCATATCAGTAGCCTCTTGTTGACAGTCGTGCCGCACGTTGAGGCGTCTGAGCTTTGATGCAGCGGTCTGCGTTCAGTGTGTGTGTGCTAAGTCACTTCAGTCATGTCCGCCTCTTTGCGACCCCATGGACTGTAGCCCACCAGGCTCCTCTGTCCATGGGATTTTCCAGGCAATAAAAATGGAGTGGGTTGCCCTTTCCTTCTGCAGGGGATCTTCCCGATCCAGGGATCAAATCTGTGTCTCTTATGGTCTGCTGTATCAGCAGGCAGGTTCTTTACCATAGCGCCACCTGGGATGCCCAGTCTGCACCCTGCTACCTGAGAAAAATGTGAGTCTCCCTCCTCCGGCTGCTGCTTAAGAAGAGTTTCCCATGATCCTTGGAGTCCAGTGCAGCAAAGATGGAGTGGTGTGGGCTTTGGGGTCACAAGACGTGGTCTCTATGACTTTATCTCAATGGCATAACCTCAGTAACAGTACTGTCCTCACTGTCCAAGGGAGAGTCACCCCCCCCCCATGCAAGTCTTGAGAACTCTCTGTGATGGGAGCATTGGCAGGGGCCTGGCGCAGGGTTTCAGGCATGTCCTTGGCAAGCAGATAGCCTCCTTGTCCCTCCAAATCCCACTCTGCCTGCTACCCCATCAGGCGGGCGTGGGTCCCTCGTTTCCCTTTGCTGGTGGTTCTTTGCCTGGTAGCCAGGTAACCTTTGCTCGCTCAGCCATTCGATCCAGTAACAGCGCCTTGACGGAAGCTGTTCTTAAGGTCTCCTCCCTGGCACAGGTACATGCAGTGATCCCCCCAAAAGCCTTCTTCAAACAGCACAGGGGAACTTTCCTGGGGGTCCAGTGGTTAACACTCCCCGCTCCCATGGCAGGGGGCCCGGGGTTGAGCCCCAATCGGGGAGTGAACATCGTGCATTCTGCACAGCGAGGCGAAGCGATTTTCACAGTCTTTGCCTCTTGAGCTGTTCCTCCCCTCTGTTCACCATACCCCAGGAGGAAACTGCAGGCTGTGAGACGTGTGCCCCTGACCTTGGGCACAGCCCCAGCTTCAGACTCAAAGCTGGAACCGGAGTGAGCAGTCTGCGACAGAAGACCGCGCCTCGGCCTCTCTGAGGGGCAGGTTCCTGGGAGCTGCTATCAAGCAGGATGCTTATGGGATAGAATTCACATATAACGGCTTGTGTATCGTAACTTGGCATCAGTATGAAGACCATTTGCGAGAAAACAAAAACTCTAATGTGTGTTTGGGGCAGATAAATCTTCAGTGGTTTCTAAGGGGGTTGGAACCAGTCGTGACTGGTACTTACATTGTGTTAGTCACTCAGTCGTGTCCGACTCTTTGTGACCCCACGGACTATGTCCTCCAGGCTCCTCTGTCCATGGAATTCTCCAGGCAAAAATACTGGAGTGGGTAGCCATTCCCTCCTCCAGGGCATCTTCCCAACCAGGAACTGAACCTGGGTCTCCTGCATTTCAGGCTGTTTGTTTACCATCTGAGCCACCAGGGAAGCCCAGTATTTACATAACAGGTGATCAAAATAGAGGGGATGACTCTTGCCCCCTCCCCCCTCAAATGCCAGAAGCTGCTGGGACCCCCTGCTCAGGCCAGACCCAGAACACACCTGAAATCTCTCTCTGGCCTCAGGGGCAATACCTGTACATACCTGAAGGTCATGAGACCCATGTCCAGTCTCCAGCTCCCACTCCATCAGGAAGCAGGCCGTGATGTTCACAGTAGCCCTCTCTGGTTTGGGACTGGACTCATTCTTCCCGCCTGCCCCTTTGGCCCCACTAGCATGATCTGCTTCTGAGCCCTAGAGTCCCTCCTGCATTGACCTGGAGCACTTGTCCGAAAGGAGACGGGAGTAGACATTCCGTGCTTGAAATCTGCAAGAGGTGCCTGCTTTGAATCCTGGACTTGACACAGTGGTGCCTGTCATCTGGAGCAAATGATTCCAACTTTCTCTGCCTAGGCTTACCATCTGTAAGATGAGGATAGAAATGATGTACTCATCGGGTTCACGTAAGGATAATTGAGTTAATGCCCAGGAATTGTAAGAAGGCTGGGGACTCGGTATTTGCTGGCAAGCGTCAGCCATTGCCATTGTCATCACCGTCATCATCAACAACAATACTGCCCTCATCGCCAACAGGGGCTTAATGAGGACGTGTAGAAGCAAAGCAGCATGTGTAGGGTCTACAGCGATGGGGTAGACACGGCTCCTTTACTCAAGGAACTCACTCTCCATTCCAGACAAAGAGTAATCGTAATAATAACAGAAAACAGATCATCTCTGTTATGAAGCTCACGTAGCACAGAGTACCATGGGAATCCCAAGAACACAGGGGATGCCTGGAAGGCAGGCCTGTATAGAGACCTGGAGCATCCTTGATGATCCTGGTATCTTTCCAGACAGAAAGTCAGATGGTCCAGCAGGAAGGACACAGAGGAAGCTCCAGGCAACCCTGGGTATATGAGGGCGTGATGGGCAGATATCAGATGCCTGCCATCTACATGGGCTAAATGGGGCCTTGTGCTGCCCGGCGATATTTGTTGCTGGCTTGTTTATGTGTGTGTGTGTGTATGTACCCACAATTGTATTCATTTATTTATGGCTGTGCTGGGTCTTCATTGCTGCTCAAGCTTTCTCTAGTTGTGGCAATCGAGGGCTACTCTCTAGTTCCAGGATGCAGGCTTCTCTGTGGTGCCCAGGCTCTAGGGCATGTGGGCTCCTGGATTCTAGAACACAGGCTCAGTAGTTGTGGCTCATGGGCTTTGTTGCTCCGTGGCATGGATCTTCCCAGATGGGAACTGTGTCTTCTGCACTGGCAGGCAGATTCTTTACCACTGAGCCCCCAGAGAAGCCTGCTGGCTTGTTATTCTGACACCACGAAGACAAGGGAACAGGTGTCTCTTGACCCACGTCTTTTCAGTCCTCTTTGCAGACGCGTGAAAACAGCTGTTTTCAAATTCAAAAATAATATATTGTGCTACATAGAGCTTTTCTGCATTTCAAAGCTTTCCTAAACATTGCCTCGTTTGATCCTCATGACAATCACATTAGACACACAAGACAAGTATTATTTGCCCTGTTTGACAAATGGGGACGAAGCCACAAGAAAACACCTGATCAGGGTCAGCGGGGAACGAGGGCCGAGTCTCAGAACGCCTTGTGGTCTATGGGGTGGAGAGGAACCTATTATAGGTGGGTCTTAGCTGGTTTATAGACTGGTGGGGTATTGAATTCTGGAAGAACTGTGAGGTGATTTGCAGGCCATAAGAAGTGGATAACTTGTGCAGATTTCAACCAATTAATTGTATTCCTGAAATTAAAAACAGTTGAAGTATCCCAAAGTAGTAACAACAAGGCCTCGGGTACTGAGTGCGCCCCATCAGACAGTGAGGACAGCGGTCACCGGGGCGTGACTCGCAGTAGCCGAAAGGTGGAGGCAACTTGGGTGCCCATCGGTTGTTGACTGCGTAGGTAAAATACGGCCTGCACATGTAAAGGGATGCCACTCACACACACAAGGGTGAGGTTCTGACCCTACAACATGGATCAGCTTGAAAAATGATCCTTAGTGAAACAGGCCAGGCGAACAGGACAGATACTCTACGATTCTGCTTATCTGAAATATCCAGAATAGGCAAATTCATGGAGAGAGAAAGTGTTAGAAGTTACCAAGGGCTGTCAGGAGAGGAAAAGGGACTTATTATTTAGTGGTTAGGGGTTTTCATGTTGCAATGATGAAAACCTTGAACACAGATGGTAGTGATGGTTGAACAACCTTGTGAATGCACTTACTGCCACTGATTTACATGCTTAAGGCTAAACTGGGGGATGCTGTATCTTATATATAAATATCTGTGTACGCACGGAGGCAGACCTCACGTATCGTGCTTCACAGATATTGCACGTATGTGTTTTTAACAAACGGAAGGCTTGTAGCAGCCCTTTACGGAGCAAGCCTGTTGGCGAGCTTTTCTAACAGCATCGGCTCACTTAGTTTTTCTGTGTCACCTTTTCATAAATCTCACACTATTTCAAACCCTCCACTGGCAAAAAGGTTTCAGCTCACAGAAGGCTCAGATGGTGGTTAGCCAAATCAGTAAAATCAACAGTGAAAAAGGCAGTTAGAACCAGCACCCCAAGTATACCAAAGATAATAAGAGACTCCTGTGGGCAGCTGGCGCTATGGTAACGAACCCGCCCGCCAGTGCAGGAGAGGTAAGACACAGGTTCGAGCCCTGGGCTGGGAAGATCCCCTGGAGGAGGGCATGGCAACCCTCCCCAGTGCTCTGGCCTGGAGGACCCCATGGACAGGCTAGTCCCCAGGCTCACACAGAGTCAGACACGACTGAAGCAGCTTAGCACAGCTATATGCCAGTAAAACAGACAACCTAGAAGACATGGACCGATTCTTAGAAAAGGTACAGTCTCCTATGACTGAACCAGGAAGGAAAAGATAATGTGAACAGTACTGAAATCAAATCAGTAATTTCGAAACTCCCAATAAACAAAAGCCCAGGATCAGGTGGCTTCACAGGTAAATTCTATCAAGTATTTAGAGAAGCATTAATACCTGTCCTTCTCAAACTTTTCCAAGGAATTTCAGAGGAAGGAACATATACTTCAAAACTCATTCTATGAGGCCAATATCACCTTGATACCAAAATCATACAAAGACATCATAGAAAAAGAAAATTACTGGTCAGTATCATTGACGAACATAGATGCAAAAATCCTCAACAAAATATTAGCAAACTGAATCTGACCATCTCTCAATACATTAAAAGGATCATACACCATGATCAAGAAGGATTTATCTCAAGGATGCAAAAACGTTTTTCAGTATCCATAAGTTAATGTGATACGCCACATCAACAAATTGAAGAATACAAACCATATAATCATCTCAACAGATGCATAAACAGCTTTTGGCAAAATTCAACATCGTTTATGATAAAACTCTCCAAAAGGTGGGCATAGAGGGAATATATCTCAGCGTGATAAAGGCCATGCGTGACAGACCCACAGCTAACGACATGCTCAGTGGTGAGAAGCTGAAAGCATTTCCTCCAAGATCAGGAACAAGACAAGGATGCTCACTCTCACCGCTTTTGTTCAAGTTAGTATTGGAAGTTCCAGCCGCAACAATCAGATAAGGAAAATAAGTAAAAGGAATAAAAGTAAAAGAAGCAAAACGCTTTGCAGGCCACATGATACTATACATAGAAAATCCCAAAGACACCGCTAGAAAATTAGCAATAAAAGATTTTAAAATTAAAGGATGGATGTCGTCTATTTAGACGTGATGCTGTCGCACACTCAGTGTGTGTGTGTGTGTGTGTGTGTGTGTGTGTGTGTGTGTGTGTGTG
>ML661912.1:336438-350985 GCA_007570785.1 Antilocapra americana | reverse complement strand
GTGTGTGTGTGTGTGTGTGTGTGTGTGTGTGTGTGTGTGTGTGTGTGTGCGCGCTCAGTCGCTTAGCCGTGTCCAGCTCTTTGGGGCCCGTGGACTGTAGCCCAGCAGGCTCCTCCATCCATGGGGTTCTCCAGGCAAGAAGACTGCAGTGGGCTCCCATTTTCTTCTCCGGGGGATCTTCCTGACCCAGGGAACGAATCACATCTTCTGCGTCTCCTGCATTGTCACGTGGCTTCTGTACTACTGTGCCACCTGAGAAACCCCCTACGGCACACTTACTAGACCAGAGTGTAAACAGAACTTTTATGTGCAGTGGGAAACCAGAAGTTTCATACAGCTAGCTTTATTGCAATATTCACATTATTGTGGTAGTCTGCGACCACACACACAGTGGCTCCAAGCTATGTCTGCATCTGTGCGTGTCTGTGTGTCTAAAACACAGCCGTAGTAACTCTTTGTGAGGAAGTGTTTTTAAAAAGTGAAGCGATGGCAGCACAGTGAATATTATAATTTTTTAGAAGCCTTGTAGGTTCTTATATTTTTCATGAGAAAAAGCATTGGTATCACAATGCAGAGGTGAGCTCCGTTTCACTTTAAGCCTGATTATTCCCGCCGTGTGTTTATGAAACATAGGCAGAGCACTGGTGTGTTTAGAATATAGAAGAGGCAAAGTGCATAAGGAGATAACAATGTAACTTTTTGCAAGAAAACTCTGGCGTGTTTTTCATTCTGACAGATTGGTGAAAAGAAAGATGTGGGCTCTACTTTCATAAACCCGTTTATCCTTCTATTCTCCAGAGCCATTTGTCACCAGTTATTCCCTGTCATACAGAAATACACCTCGAAGAAAATATAGCTAATTCCTTCATATGGTTTTCAAATATATCTGCTCTTGATCAGTGTGCTAAATATTTCATAGCTTGTATGCCGTAGGTTAGAAAAGAATGGATTCAATTTTCCCAGACCGTGGAACTGGAAAGAGTCCTTACATCTTACAGAAAGGGCAGGAGGAGTCAGTGAGATGGGAGATGGTTTTGTCTAGCAATGAGGAAAAGAGGAAGTGATCCCCCGGCTCAGGTCCCCAGTCTGCCTCCAGCTTCATCACCAGTCTGGGGCAATTTCATCCTTCATGCCTCGAAGCAGCCTTGAGTAAAGTGGTTTATGATGCTTAATCCCTGGTTGCATATTCAGGGCAGAGACTGAGCCTCGGGGTCCTTGGGACCGTGCAGGTCATGTGTGCCTCGGACCATTACGGTAGATGTAGGCAGCAGGTCATCTGTGGCCTTGCAAGGAGATGGCCTCTATCTCTCAAGTGACTTGGAAAAGGGCATCTCTTCCAGGCAAGGAAATTACTGACAAGACCTGAATTTTAAGGCAAGGCTCCCCAGATACCCAGACTCAGCGGCCAGGTGGCCTTCAAGCCCAGCCCTCTCATGGCACTGTCCCCCCACCGAGGCCATTTGTGCCCTCCTGGTGGAAAGTCACTGTGGCCCTGGGGACAGTGGGGACCATCCGTCTTCAGTGTTCAGGAGGCAGCTCTCTTCTGCTGATGCCCCCTGGCCTCCCTGAGGCTGCTGTCTGCTTGCTCTCCCTGATGGCTGGGTCTGTTTTCTTATTGTTGTCCAGTCGCTCAGTCATGTCCGACTCTTTGTGACCCCATGCACTGCAGCACGCCAGGCCTGCCTGTCCTTCGCCATCTCCTGGACCCTGCTCAAACTCATGTCCAGTGAGTCGGTGATGCCATCCAACCATCTCATCCTCTGTCGTCCCCTTCTCCTCCTGCCTTCAATCTTACCCAGAATCAGGGTCTTTTCCAATGAGTCAGCTCTTCACCTTAGGTGGCCAGAGGATTGGAGCTTCAGCTTCAACATCAGTCCTTCCAGTGAACATTCAGGGTTGGTTTCCTTTCGGATGGACTGGTTTGATCCTACCTAGTATAAAAGGCCTCCCGAGCTAACGGTTTATGCCATCTCTTTTAGGTCAGTGTGATGTTGTGAGGCCACTGGACACGTATTGTGGGGACCTATCCTCTGCTGTCATCACTTATTTTCTGAGAATTCTGTCCACAAGGGAAGACAAAAGAAGAAGCAGGGGACTGAGGGGACAGGAGCTGGGAGGAGCAGAGGGACCTGAGGCATCGTCTGCTTCCCACCAGGTCCATCTGCCTGGCTGGCTCATCCTAGCGGCCCAGCCATGCTTCTGGAACCAGACCCCCTGAAGGGCTGGCAGAAGGGTCTCTTGTCACTTGCCGCCTTTCCTAATGAAATGACAGCGGCTCGCAGAGCAGGAAAAGCAAAATGCGCGGTGGACAGGAGAGGCGCGTCAGGCCCTGCATTCTGTAAGGAGGCTTGTCCAGAGCCGTTCCTGCTCTTTCTGTTTCCTAGAGACCGAGAATATTCCAGGTGAAGGTGTGGGGTATATCTGGAAGGGATCAGAATAGTTTTAGAGGCTTTGGCCCCCGACCTAATAGAGACTTTCTGCTCTAGAACATGAGTCTGGTAAAAGGGGCAAAGCCATGGTCATCCATAGGAACGTGATGGGTCTTCACTAGATGCCCTTGGCCACTGTGCATCTGGGAAGAGCTGGTCCTCCTCCTGGCCACGCGCCACCCCCCCACCAGCTTGTGACCTTTGGAGCCGGGGGAAGTTCGCTGGATTCGGGAGACTTATCAAGGGGTCTGGTGCATCCATTGTTCTTGCTCTGTGCTGCGTGAGCCTTCTGCCCAGGGGTGAGGAAGGGGTGTAAGCTGGGCTGGCGGGCAGGCAGGGGACAAGACTGGGGAAGACAGGACATACAGGGCAGGTGAACTAGACGTGGGATTTGGGGCCGCTCTGCCCACCTGGCTGGGCGAAGCCAGTGATTCCATATGCCCCCTCCCCCAGGCACACCGGCCGCGCTTCCAGTGTAGGAATCACAGGCATGGGCAGAGGATGCGGAGCCACACAGGCGTGGCGGCAACCCCTCTGAGGGACCTGAGACCTGGCATGCCACCTCCCTGGGCATGTGCACCCTTCAGCAGCTCTTCCTCTCTAGCGGGGGAGACAGTTTATGCCTTGACCACTACTTAAGGAAGGTTTGAATGGTGATGAGATCCTGTGTAAAGGTATAAGTTGTTCTCTACACGGAAGGCAGGATTTGTCAAAAGCGATTTCATCTATGTGGTGAATCCCTCTAAGTTTTACTCCCTGCAAATGGCAGGGGAAAAAAGCCTCTGTAACAGTGAATGTTTCAGCAGGTATTTATTGAGCACCTACTATGTGGCAGACACTGAAGCACTTGTGATGTGTTGGTGAATAAAGCAGATTTCAACTTAATGCCCTTTTGGAGTTGGCATTCTAATGGACACTCGAAGAGATCTGGTTGCAGGTAGAGTGAAATGACAGGGAGAGTTACGAAACATGAACATCGTGGGCCAGGGAGTGATACAGACGCAAGTTTCAGGAAAGGCAGGGTTTTAAAATCAGGGCAGTGTTCCCGGGCTCTGCCTCTTGAGACCGACAAGCTCTTCTCTGTCTCTCTTTGCACTTGTGGGATTCAAGGACCACACAGTGTCAAGAGTGCAGACCCATTTGAGAGCGAGGCTTGTTGAGTGGCAGGGGGAAAAGATAAGGCATTTCAGGGAAGAAGATGATGCTCAACGGAAGCTGATGGAAGGAGGAAACCACACCACGTGGGAAAGCGGAGCCTGGTGACAAAGAAGCAGTGCGAGATGGGTTACAGTAAGAACGTCCGGTGAAAAACAGAACGCTGACGTCAGCCGAGGCCGGCAGATATTTCATAGACTTCATAAATCATCTGGACACTGGCTCCCGGCTCCCGGCTCCTGTAGGATGCAGCTCTGTGAGGAACGTGTTGTAAATACAGGCGAAAGGTCACCAAGCCGATGAGAGAGTCCTTCCTGTAGTCTGGGTTCCACCTGTGGACCAGGGGCTCGCCGGGCACCAACCGCACCTGATTCACAGTGCAAGTCGGGGCACTGCGCCCCTCCAGCGGGGTCACTCCTCTCACTGTCTCAAGGGCCACGACATTTAGGGAGCACCTACTGTATGCCTGTACTAGTGTGGCAGCACCAGGATGGCAGTGAGCAAGGCGCGCAGTCCCCTGCCCCCTGGCACCCGGGCTGGGGTGACATGGCAGGAAGGTGGCAGCGACTTACCCAGAGGCACACAGCTGTGCGGGTGGCAGACTCTACACTGAGACTGCTGGGCACCACATTCCTACGCCAGCGGTCCCCAGCCTGTTTGGCCCCAGGGACCGATTTCATGGAAGGTGACTTTTCTATGGACCAGGGATAGGGGGATGGTTTCAGGGTGATTTAAGCACATGACATTTATGGTCCACTGTAATCTTAACACCACCGCTGATCTGACTGGAGGTACCAGTCTGCACCCTGGAAGTTGGAGACCCCTGTCTTACGTGACTCCAGAGAGCATCCTTGACGTTGAGATTATAGGTCTTTATTTTGCCCAGTAATCCCCCCTTCATCCAGAGGCCATAGAACACAGGGTGAATTGTGTACTCAGTCTGTTCAGACTGCTGTAACAAAAATACCATGGACTGGGTAATGAATCAACAAGAGGAATGTATTTCTCGCAGTTCTGGAAACGGGAAGTCCCAGATCAAGGCTCTGGCAGATTCTGTGTCTAGTGGGGGCCAGCTTCCCAGAGGTTCCTAGATGGAGGTTTCTCGCTGTGTTCTCAGGTGATGGAAGGGCCCCCCCAGGAAGTCTTGTAAGAGGGCACTAATCCCACTCACAAGGCTCCATCCTCATGACCTCATCACCTCCCAAAGGCCCCACCTCCAAATGCTAGCATGTCGGACTTAGGGTTCTTTTGGTTTTTTTTTATCCCTGTTTTTAATTGAAGGATAATTGCTTTACAGAATTTTGCTGTTTTCTGTCAAACCTCAACATGAATCGGCCATAGGTATACATACATCCCCTCCCTTTTGAACCTCCCTCCCATCCCCCTCCCCACCCCACCCCTCTAGGTTCATACAGAGCCCCTGTTTGAGTTTCCTGAGCCACACAGCAAATTCCCGTTGGCGATCTATTTTACACCTGGTAACATGAGTTTCCGTGTCGGACTTAGGTTTTAACAATGTGAATTTGCAGGGGACGCAAGTGTCCATCCCGTATGTGTGAGCTTTTCTTGTTGCTTCAGCCACCCTGACCAGAGTAATCAAATTAAGGGACCAAAGAGCCCTCAGGTTGAAATACAGTGGTTGGATAAAATACCGGATGGAGGGGATGTTGAAAAATAAGTGGGTGTGATCGTTACAATTTATCCCATCATTACAGACTTGCTTATTAGGAAGTTTCAGGTGAGCACAGGGCAGCGCCAGGGAAAAGTACAAATAAAAGGTGAAAATAAGTGGCAAATGTTTCTCACGCGGACAGTACCTTGTTCTGGGCCTTGCGGAGATTTATTTGTGTTGCTGCACCTAAATTTATGCAAAGAAAATGGATTTGCTCTGAATCGGTCAGTGTGTTCTTTCAAGTTGACCCTGATATGCAGTTTTAATTTTTCTTTTTTACCCCACCGTTTTACTTCAGGCACTTCTTTCTCACGTGGACGACTCCAAAAACTTCCTAAACTTCTCTCTGTGTCCTAGTACATTTTCCACATGGTGAAGAGACCTTTCTAAATGGCAAATATGCTCATGACATTTTAATGCCATTTTTTTCCCAGTTGTCTTCAGGGGAGAGCTTGTCCCCTTAATAAACAAGATCCTCATAATCCGAGCCTCACCCCCTCCTCACCCACACCTCAGCCCAATGCTCTGGATTTTCTGCAGCCCCTCAAAGGACCTTCTCGCACATCATCACCCCTCAGCTGCACCTGGCACCCCACCGCTCAGTCCTGTGTCCACCCGGACCCCTACCATTCCAGCAGGATGTCCTACCAGAAAAGCCTCTGAGAACCACAGGGGCTTTGCTTTAACCCTGCACAGATGTGCCTTCACATTCACCTGGAGATAGATTGTTTGTCTGCCTTCCCACCAGACAGGTGGCCTTCCCACCAGACTGGATGACCCTCCCACCAGACGGGTGACCTTCCCAGCAGATTGGGTGGCCTTCCCACCAGACGGGTGGCCTTCCCACCAGACTGGATGACCCTCCCACCAGACAGGGTGACCTTCCCAGCAGACTGGGTGGCCTTCCCACCAGATGGGTGGCCTTCCCACCAGATGGGTGGCCTTCCCACCAGCCTGGGTGGCCTTCAAAGCCGAGGTTGTCTTTTCTGTACCTGTGTCTCCCCAGTATCTCACTTTGCTAATGTTGTTCAGTCGCTAAGTTGTATCTGACCCTTTGCATTCTTACGGGCTGCAGCATGAACTCCTATAGGCTTCCCTGTCCTTCAGTATCTCCTGGAGCTTGCTCAAACTCATGTCCACTGAGTCGGTGATGCCATCCAGCCATCTCATCCTCTGTTGTCCCCTTCTCCTCCTGCCCTCAATCTTTCCCAGCACCAGAGTCTTTTCCAATGAGTTGGTTCTTCACATCAAGTGGCCAAAGTATTAGAGCTTCAACCTCAGCATCAGTCCTTCCAGTGAATATTCAGGGTTGATTTCCTTTAGGATCGACTGGTTTGATCTCCTTGCAGTCCAAGGGAACTCTCACCAGTCTTCTCTAGCAATGTAGCTCACTCAGACCTGGTATATAGTAGATGCTCAATAAATGTCTAGGAGCTAAATGAGAGAGACAAAAAATGGTGACCAGTCAGGACTGTCCAATGATAATCTCTTGTGTGGAATGGAATAGAAACTCTCAGCAAGTTGAAAATGATGTTGGGCTTTGGGACCCTGAACCGGGTTGCAGTTGTCCCTCCTCTACAAAACATCCTGTGAGAATTCCATCTGAGCCCCGGAGGGGAGGGTCCCTGGGGTGTTGACTAGCCTGGGGCATCCTTAGGTATTAGTCTGTATGGGGAATCTTCACCTTGCTCATCACTACCACCAAATGCTAAATTGGAAACCAACCTGGGCTTGCAAAGGAGGCATCTAAGTTTGCATGAATTCAAGTTCCTGAAAGGGAGAATTGGACTGGCTTGCAACATGTCTCATGGGTTACATGGCTATAGGGTGGTGTCCTCGGGTCAGGCCGCAGACCCCGGGCAGGCCCCGTGCCTTGGTGCTCCTGCCTCCTCCTAAGCGGTGTGCTTAAAGGGGGATTTGTATCCAGAATGAGCCCAGTGATAGACGTGGACATACAGGTATTTTCTATTAAACCATAAAACCCCAAGAGAAGGAAAGCACACTCCATCCTTAATTCTCCTGAATCAGTGAGCATGTTGGCTCCAGTTCCTTTTAGAGGTATGGCAAGAATCTGTGCTCATCTGAAGAACTTACTTCATCTGAAGGATGAGGAGAGTTTCTGAAAGCTGATGAAAAGAGGGAAGAAGCTAGCCTGAATCTAGAAACAATCTTCCTGGGTTTCTTCAAGTTAGTAATTCTGAGGGGAGTAGGTCTGTTCATTTGGTCCATTGACAGATTCTCAATTACAGTTGATACAGAGAAATGGGGTGTCTTCTATCTGTGTCAACTGACTCTGTTACCAATAGGCTTGTGAAAGATAGCAACCACAAAAGATAAAAGCACGGTTGTGATTTTGAAATCTTGATGAGGAAAATCCTTTAAAATTGGAGCCTTTCTGGTCTCTTACGAATGTCACTGTATCAGCTATGCTGCTTCCTGTCATCACACTCAGAACAGGCTGTGAGAAATCACCCATCACCTTGTAGGTTTCAGTCTTCAAGTCTCTCTGAGATGTGGCTCAAACTCAGCTAGTTTCCTGGTGTTCTACGTTCACCCCAAGGGTGATCTTTCCACGCCAGAGTTCACCTGAGCATCTCAGATGGAGGAGACATCATTAATTCATTTGGGCGAGGCTGTTCTCCATTGCATGCAGGCCCTTCAGTTACTTTGGCATAGTGGCACATTTTATAAATGGATAGACTGAAGGCGGGAGGAGAAGGGGATGACAGAGGATGAGATGGTTGGATGGCATCACCAGCTTGATGGACCTGAGTTTGGGTAAGCTCCCAGAGTTGGTGATAGACAGGGAGACCTGGCGTGCTGCAGTCCATGGGGTAGCAAAGAGTTGGACATGACTGAGCGACTGAACTGCACTGAACTGATGTTGCAAAGGGGAAGTCGCTGGGGTTGGAACCTGAACTGGCTTAAGGAACTGACTCTGGTGTGCTCCTGAGAGCGTCCAGGAGAAGTTACGGGTACAAGAATTCTCAGAAAGGGAGAGAAAGCTTTGGAATAAAAGGGAAAACAGGCCCATGCACAGGGCCAGTTTCTCTTAGAGATCTTAGAAGAGTGGTTTCCTCGTATTTCACCATTGACCCCATTTCACAGAAGTTTCACAAAATAATACCCGTCCTAAGAACTGTCTCCACTTGTATCTCCTGTTTTATTAGTCTTTCTCTTTGAATGCTGGTTGACACAGTAAGTGCATAGAATTAATTTCATCACACAGATCTTGTAGTGTCTTCCTGTGGCTGTTTCTGTGCTCCCCAACAAGTAGTCATCGTTCCTGTTTCCTGGGGGGGGCTGGTAGAGAGTCAGACTCACATGCAGTACTCAATAGCAGGTCTTATTATTATTTGATAGGCCAAGCTCCAATTCTTAAGGACTTTTACCTTTAATGCTCAGCAAATGAAACTTAAAAAGACGTAATAAGGCGCATGGAACCTTCTATGCTTGTCTGATGAATTGAGGAAGCATATCTTCGCTGTGTGTTTTATCGTTGATTTCTAAAATGTAAGGGTTTTTATTTTCTCTTCAGTAGTCATTGTTTTCCCCTTTCTCCTTTACAAAGTGTTCATCTGCAGTGAGGACCTTGGTGGATCCTATGTCTTAAGCTCGGGGGGGAGCCTTTGTTTCAGTGATATGCAGCTCCCATCGTGGGGAAGGGTCCTGGCTGGATGCTGAAATGAGGGTAGGTGGGATGGAGCCCCAAGGTCTCAGGAAGCCTTGGCTTCAACCTCATCACCTCAGCGCCGTCCCCACCTATGTCTCCTCCCGTGGATGCTGTTCCATCCTCCCAGGGCCTCCCAGGGCCACCCACATCCATGTCTCCATCTCTCAGAGATCCGTTCACTGAGACCACACTAGCCGTTAGGCTCCAGGAGGAGCTCTGTGTGTTGTGATGCTGTCTGAACGTCTGCTGAGAACAAGTTGCCTGGAATGAAGGATCAGGTTCCGATCTCTCCTGGTGCTCGTGTGAAGAGACTCACGTCCTCTGAATTTCAGTGGCAGTGACACCCAAGATTTCCTGAAGTCCCCTTCCTAAAACACCCATGTTTCTGCTGTTTTCTGTGTGCTGAGCGCTGGGCATCCGAAGAAGAAGACATGTTCTTAAAGTGACCTCAGTCCAGCAGTGAGGGGCGCCTCTGACGGAGCCCCTGCTCTGTCCTCTGGTTCAATGGTTGAGCTCATTTAGTCCCGGCCGCGCTGTGAGCCATCTACCGTTGTGTGCGCTTAACGGCCAACACCTGGAATCAGTGGCTTACACATGGCCAGCGAGTGGAACAGACCTGGGGGATGCAAATAAGAAATTATTCTGACCTTAAAGCTCGTTCCTCTAACTGATATGCAGCACTTCATTCTTCCCAGGCTTTGCCCTGGAGAAACCCACAGTGGGGCAAGGAAACCAGATGGGGAAGTGGGCCATGATGTCGTGATGAACAAGACTTCACACAAGCATGGGACATAATAGTTGTGATGGGAGAACAGTCAGGCAGGAGATGAAATCTAGGGGAGAGGTGGGAGGTGGCATTTGAACTGGGCATTGAAGGATGAGTAGGAGCTCATCGGATTGGAGGACTAGGGGAGACACTAGTGCTCCTTCTTTGGCGGACAACATGTTTTCTTTGACCTTCCTCTGTTCATGTCCTTGCTTTAATATCAGCTTCCAAGAGGAACTGCCAAGTATAATCGCCATGGCTTACATGCATTTCCAGTGTGAAGTGACCCACTTGGGGGTCAGTCCCACTGTTGTTTACCCTCATCCTCAAAGCCAAGTTGAATGTGTTCTGCAAAGCTGGACAACAGTGATTTCACAGACGGATCCTCCTCTCGGAATTGTCTGCAGAAATCTATTGACTTATTTATGTGGTTTTGAAAACGAAGCAGGAGAATTCAAAGGCTTGGAGGGACTTGTCACATAAGATGTATCTTCCCATGTGGCTATGAAAGCTCTTCCTGACCCTGGTTCTGGTGCTAGATAACCACACCTGGGCTGGACGGCAGGGGGTAAGCAGAGGTCCTAGGAAACCAGAGATGATGTGCGCATGCCTGGAGGACCGCCCAGGGGCTCCTTGAGGATGTCTGTCCGGAGGCATCATTGACCCCAGTGCGACAGCGGGAAGACCTGAGTCCCACTCCCGCCCGCTATTACCCAAATAGCATGAGAGCTCACAGCTGGCCCTGTGAACAGCCCTGGAAATCTCAACCCGGGCCATTAGAGACCGTCGCCAAGACATCTGTCGGGCTACTGTTGCCAAGGTCATCCTGGCAGCATGAGGCGCCCAGGGAGAAGTGGGCAGTGCCCAGCCGTGACCGGCCAGCTCAGGTGGCCCACCTGCCTGGGTGCCAGGACGCCCGTGCTCTCTGGCCAGGCTTCAAGATAGGAGATGGGTCAGGGGGAGATGCAAAAGACAGCAGTTGGAGTGGAATTAAGCTGCTTCGGCGTGGAACATAGCACATTTTTAAATGAGGTTTTCAAAATGCCGCACAGTCTGCATCGCGTCTGGTCCCCCTGATGGCTGAGATGAGGCTGCTGCTGAACAGCCTGGTGCGGCCATGTGTGGGGGAGATGGTTTCAGACCTTTTTACACAACAGCAATTTTCATAAATGTGATTATCAACCTTGGAATATCTACCTGGACTCACGTGATAGAATTTCCCAGCTGGAAGGTATTCATAAGGGGCCGCCTGCCTCAGGGAGTGTGATGGGTCTACAGCGTGGAGAGTTGGGCCTATACATGGACCCACGCCAGGCCACCCTTCAAACCATTGCCTGTGTGACCTCGGGCAAATGATCCGGTCTCCAGAGTCCCCCTTTTTCCTTATCTATAAATTAAGAAATAGTTATTTCCTAGGACCGTTGGGAGGGTTAATTAAGATGGTACACGTGACCACGCAGGGCTGCTGAGGGCTCTCAACACACGTCTTAAACTTTCTTTTTCTAAAATCTTTATTTACGTCGGGGTGCACTGGGACTCAGTTGCTGCTCTCCGCCTTCTCTAGTTGCAGCGAGCAGGAGTCCCCGTCTTGCCGCAGAGCATGGGCTCAGCAGCTGTGGCGTGGGGCTTAGTTGCTCCAAGGCATGTGGGATCTTCCCAGACCGGGGATCAAATCCATGTCTCCTGCACTGGCAGACGATTCTTACCCACTGGACTGCCTGGCAAATCCCTCTCCATTCATTTTACCTGGAATTTCCTCCACCCTCCTTGCAGGAGAGGAAGCTGAGGTTTACAGAGGTAGAGCTGACATCACATGGTCATCCGTGGCCCAAGCAAAGCCCCCCTCTGCCTTCCTCCTCCCTGCTCCTCCCTCTCAGTTCAGAACCTGGCTGCCTTTCCCTCCCACCATCAGAAAACATTATATCACGTCCGCTGGGTAGGTTTCAGTTAGTATATTTGTACCAATGCATTTTTTATTAAAAGCTTTCTGTACATATCGTATGTGCGTTGTGTACATTATTTATGTGAGTGTATTTATACACATACGCATATATGCACGTGTGTCAGCATGCGTTTATGTTTCTTAGTTTCTGCCCTGAGCGCTGCGTTTGGCATCCATCCATGCTGCTCTGTACACACAGGGCCTTGCTGCTCATCACTGCTTAGTGTTGCCTGGCGTGTGCCCAGAGCATTCTACACAGCCCTCCGCGAGGATGGGCATCCAGGTTGCCTCCAAAGCCTCTCCCTGCCTCCACCACCACCTCTTTCTCCTTGTGTTTCCTAAGTGAAAGTGTCCTCACTCAGTCGTGTCCCTTTTTTTGCAACCCCATGGACTGTAGCCCACCAAGCTCCTCTGTCCATGGGATTCTCCTGGCAAGACTACTGGAGTGGGTTGCCATTTCCTTCTTCAGGGGATCTTCCCGACCCAGGGAAGGAGGGAGACCCTGGGTCTCCTGCATTGCAGGCGGACTCTTTATCACCTGAGCTACCAGAGAGTGCTTCCTAAGGCAGGACCAAAAGACATTTCCATGCTACAAGTTTGCATCTCCTATTAGGCTCTGAGGGCAGATTTCCTGTCTTACATAGAAAGCATTTAGCACACACTAACATATAAGTAAACACAGGGCCAGAGGCTTCTCCAACAGTTGGACACACTGGCCCAGGCCAGGGGTCCTGTAGCCTCATCTCCAGGGAGAGTGGGTAGCATTACCTTACCTTGTAAAGGTTTACAATTAGCGAGGGCAATATCTTTTAGGGAAAGATGAAACTCCTTCAAATGGAACTTGTCATTGGATTCCTTTGAATATACTATATTATTCATTTATCCAATCAAACAGTATCAAGCACTTACTCTAGGAGACGGAGGTATGGATTTTGCAAACATTTGAATGCTTTCAGTATTCCCAGATCCAAGGGAGATTCCTTCTTCCAGGGCAATGGACTCCATCCCCTGGGTCTGCTGTGGCCTTTGGAGAGGACACTGTCAGGATGTACACAGGTGAAGGTCTGTGGTGGGTCACGGGTCAAGTCTCGGTCTCCCTACGAGAAATGAGACACTCTGAAAACAGTGTGAGAGGGGAACTGTGTGGGAACATTTGTCCTCCTGTGAAGGCAGGAGGCTGACGGCAAAAAACTGTTAGGATGTTTTTCCCATGGTCTTTCCTTTTAGGGAATCGGAGGAATGGTCTACTTGGATACAGCTTTTTTTTCTATCGATTTGGTGATTCTGAGTGAGGGCACGTAACTGTAACTGACAAGTAACAGGGTCACTCTAGACCTGGGGTCTGCGAACTTTTTCTGTAAAGCATCAGATAACAATGTTATCCCTTACAGGTCACACGGCCTTGGTCACAAGTTCAACTCTGCCACGGTAGTGCGAAAGCATTCATTAGACAACGTGTGAGTGAATGGGCTCAGCTGTGTTCCAGTAAAACTTTATTTATAAAATAAGAAGTGGATCAGGTGTGACTCAGGGGGACCCGACTTAGAAGGTCACTGATTTGCTACATCTGGAAATCGACATACGTTTATCAGGTCTCTTAAGATGGATCAGAGACTTCCCTGGCAGCCCAGGGGTTAAGACGCCATGCTTCCACTTCAGGGGATGTGGATGTGATCCCTGGTCAGGGAACAAAGATCCCACAAGCCACACAACATGGGCAGATAAATAAATAGGTAAGGTCAGCTCCTGTTTCCTCCTAATAGGCTGAAATTTTAGGGAGATACTCTTAGCAAAACTGTTAGGAGTAGTAAAAATAGAAGACAGAAAAGGAATTTGTCCTGTGTTCATCTGCACTCATCTTGGCTGTGCATGACAGAAAACTCAAGTCATGCTGACTTATGTAAGAGAGAAGTCTCTTTCTGTCTCCTGTATAAAAAATTTGGAGGTAAGTAGCTCAGGAATCTGATGGCTTTTCTGTTTTCTCCCATGAATGGTTTGGATTTCATGATTCAAAATTGTAGCAAACATTTCAGGTAGAAAGATGGGAAAAGGGGAGAGGAGAAGAATAGTATTAGTAAATTAAGAATATTCACCCCAACGAATGCTCTCCCAGTCACCTCTGTTTATCGCCTGTCACGGCTGATTTTATGCGTCAGTGCAGCTGGCCCATGGTCCCAGCGTTTGGTTTCCTAGACGTTGCTGTGGAAGACTGGTGCTTTTAATGTGATTGACATTTAAGTCCGTAGACTCCGGAGTAAAGCGCATTACCCTCCACAGTGCGGGTGGGCTTAGTCCAGTCAGTTGAAGGCTTTAAGAGAAAAGACACCAACCTCCCCAAAGGAAGACAGAATTCTACCTCCAGATGGACCTTTCCCTGGGTTTCCAGCCTGCTGGCCTCCACAGTCCTACTCTGCAGATTTCAGATTAGCAAGCCCCCACAATCAAACGAGCCAATTCCCTAAACTCCTAAAAATAACCAGTCTCGGGACTTCTCAGATTGTCCAGTAGTTAAGAATCTGCCTTCCAGTGCAAGGTCAGAGAACTAAGATCCCACATGCCATGGGGACAATTAAGCCAACATACCAAAACTCCAACACAGCCAAATAAAATAAAAGTAACCAATCTCTCTCTATATATATATGTATAATATGTAAATATATACACACGTTTAGATTCTGTCCCTGGTGGCTCAGATGGTAAAGCGTCTGCCTACAATGCAGGAGACCTGGGTTTGATCCCTGGGTCCAGAAGATCCTCTGGAGAAGGACATGGCACCCCACTCCAGAACTCTTGCCTGGAAAATCCCATGGATGGAGGAGCCTGGTAGGCTACAGTCCACGGGGTCGCAAAGAGTCAGACACGACTGAGCGACTTTAGTTTCTTCTCTCTTTATGCACAGACAGACAGACA
>ML661912.1:195640-336428 GCA_007570785.1 Antilocapra americana | reverse complement strand
ACACACACACACACACACACACACACACACACACACACACACACACACACACACACACACACATCCTATTGGTTCTGTTTCTCTGGAGAAATCCAGTCTTCAGGAAACTTACCCATGTCTCCTCCCCAGTGGTAATATATAAGCTCTTTTTCTAAACTTACTTCTTTGGATCCTGATGGGACTCTCCAGGGAATCTTACCTGGCTGCCCATATTCACTTTTATTTTCAGGGAACTGTAAGTTAGAATTGGTTTCTCTTGCCGATGGTTAATGCTAAAAAAAAAGGAATCTTCAGGAATCCTAGGCTAAGGCTATTTTGACTCCTTAAAACAACAAGGTGGCTAGCGTGCCTGCTTCTCGTCGGTGGTGTAGCCTTCGGCGCAGAGTAGGTGCTTGGTAAAGACTGGCTGATGGAGCCAGTCGGGAGGCAGAGCTGTTTCGGGCAACTGGCTGCTCGGGCACAGTGAGCGGAGATCTGCGGAGGGAGAGCGGCCTGGGGCTGCGGCGGGACCCCGGGCCGCACGTGCGCACGCGGCCGGACGCGCTGGACGGAGGAGGCCGAAGGCGGCGCGGCGCCCGCGTGACCACGGCCCAGCCCGGCGCGCTGCTCGCACTGCGGGGCCTCGGTCCACGCAGGGGCCTGCCCGCCGGATCTCAGAGGGATCTCAGCCGGGGCCGGTGGGAGAGGGAGAGGGGGACACGGCAGGCGAGCAGCTGGCGGGGCCTCCCCGGCCGGCGGGCTGCGCGCTCTGCCAGGCTCGGCCGCCTGTGTCCAGCGAGCAGGGAAGAGCCGGCGGGCGAGGAGCCGGCGTCACGGGGGCCCCCGCCGCGTGCTGCGGGAGGAGGCTCTGCTCACACCGGCTGCTCTCGGCCCTCCTCGGCCGGGGAACACTCACCTGGGAAGGGCTGGTCTGTACTGTGCCTGGATCCTCCCCGGACCCCCAGGAGGGACTTGCCCAGAGTGCGCCATCAGGGCAGACCCTTGAGCTGCCTGCTGCTTCGCAGATACCGGGGCTGGTCAGGCGTCTTACTCTTGTTTGGAGTAACTCCGCCGCCTATTACTGACTGTGTGGGTTTTGGAAAGACTGCGGAATCGTTTCAAGCCTCAGTTTCCTCATCAGTGAAATGGGCTCACAATATACGTTAGTAGCTGAACTGTGTACCTCCTTATTTATACCTTGACGTCGCAACCCCGGGACCTCAGAATGGGGCTGTGTCTGAAGACATGGTCTTTAAAAGGCTGGTTAACGTAAAGTGAGGTCACTGGACGGACTCCTAATCCCACATGAACAGCAGGTCTGGCACACACAGAAGGACCACCACAGACAGAGGCCTCAGAAAGCGCCAACACTGGGATCCCGGGCTTCTCGTGATGCTCTGTTGTGGCTGCCCTAGCAAGCTAATGCCGTGTGTGTCTAGGAGGTTTTTAAGGATCAGTTAAGATAACAGGTGTCCAGTGCTCAGTGTCCTTCCTGGCACAGACTGGTTAAGTATCTTCCGTCTTTATCTGCTCTGCAGGCATTTCGAGGCAGTGCAATACGGTAGGCCCGGGCCTGGCCTGCCAAGTTTAGGTTGGGCACTTCCTTGCTGGGTAACTATGGGTATGGTAGTTAAATTCTAATGCCAATTTCCTTTCGTAAAATGGGGCGGTCGCAGGGCCTGCCTCACAGGCCTGCTGGGCGTGGGTGCCCCGCACGGGGCAGCCCCGGTGGCCATCGTCACTGCAGGTGTTGTGAGGTGTTGTGAGGCAAGAGAGCCTCGGCTTTGTCCCTTCGCTAAGGATGGATGCTAGTAACTTAATGCTCATTGAGGCGGGCGCTAAGGCTCGGAAAGAAGTGTACACACTTTAGCTTGAAGCATAAACTTGGGCATAAACTTGTGCTTTTGTTCTAGAGGGATACTGATTAATTTTAAAACATGGATAAAATGCAGCTCTTTCTCTCTCTTAAAGAGATCTACCCTTTGAACAGACATTTTTTAGATCTATTTTTGTTATCTTTTTAATTGGAATATAGTTTTTTTAAATTAGAGGATAATTAACTTCACAATATTGTGATGGTTTTTGCCATAACATTTTTTTATAATTAGAGGATAATTATTTTACAATATTGCATTATCGTGATGGTTTTGGGGAGTTTAGTTGATTTTTGTTGTTGTTGTTTAGTCACTAAGTCACGTCTGACTCTCTGTGACCCCTCGGACCATAGCCTGCCACACTCCTCTGTCAGTGAAACTTCCCAGGCAAGAACACTGGAGTGGGTGGCCCTTCCCTTCTCCAGGGGATCCTCCCGACCCAGGGTTCGAACCTGCGTCTCCTGCTTGGCAGGCAGACTCTTCACCACTGAGCCACCCGGGAAGCCTGTGGTTGAGTTACAGTGCGTTAGTTTCAGGTGCACAGCAGGGTTTCAGCCATACATACATCTATATCTATTTTTTCAGTCCTTTCCCTCATCAGTTCACTTTGGTTCAGTCGCTCAGTCGTGTCTGACTCTTTGCGACCCCATGGACTGCAGCACGCCAGGCCTCCCTGTCCATCACCAACCCCCGGAGCCTACTCAAACTCATGTCCATCAAGTCCGCGATGCCATCTTTTCCCTTATAGACTATTACAAAAGATTAAGTAGAGTTCCCTGTGCTGCCCAGTAGGTCCTTGTTGATGGTCTACTTTAAATTTAGTACCGTGTGTCTGTGAATCCCAACAGATTTGTTTTTACTGAGGTACAGTAACATGGGCTTGTAACATGGGGTGATTCATGTGGCCAACATGTTTGGACTTCTGTGCCCCCCGCAGTGTGCTCACCCCCGAAAACGGTCTCCATCCGTCCACTCGGCCCTCCTAACTCCATCTCGCCGCCTCCCCACCCCCTGTTCTTGCTTGGTCGCTGGGTGTTTTTGTGTCGACTGATTGTTGTTTCTTTGCCATCCACGTATGACCGAAGTGAGTCGGTCCTTGTTCTTCCCTGACGCGTTTCAGGTAACAGGCCTGTCAGTGTACGATGCATGGTAGCTAACCAGAAGCGGATGTTGACGGCAGCTCTCCAACCTCTTCACCTGGGAGAAGAGCAGTTTTACAGACACTGCACAGCCACTCCCTGCTTCCGCCGCCCCCACTCCCCACCCGCTGGCAGATCCACCCCACCGCCTGCCTCGAAGAACCTGTCTTAGATTCCTCTATAGCCGTGGATCAGGCATTGTTCGTCCTTCTGTGCGAAATGTCCTCCGGGTTCATCTGTGTCGTCTGGCTTGGCTGGAAGTGCGGCCCTTTCTCTTTTAAAAGCAGTCCGAGTCAAGTAGGCAGAAAAGTTGGGCTCTGGGCACCTGGTGTCAGAAAAGCCCATGGAAAGGTTCCGAGCGGCACCCCCTGGCCTGTCCGTCAACCACCCCTTCTCGAGCTTTTCCTCCCAACGGCTGGTGAAGACAGAGCAGTTGCAGGAGGGGCGTGTGTGTGTTGGGGGGAGCACCAAGAGGTCTGACGCTGTGGGGCCAGCAGGAGACTCCTCCGAAGGATCAGGGATAGTCTTGCCAATGTGTGTGAACTTTGCATGATATCCATATTCATTTTAGATATAAAATCACATTTACCGCCTTTACTGAGAAGTAAAATACAAGTGCCCTGAGGGTTTCAGGCCCTTCCCCAGCAGACATAGCTGAGCAGCCTGGGGTATCACCCACTTGGTTAGGCCCAGGGCCCTGGGAACCTTCTGCCTTCTCCCTCCCGCGGCTCGTGTCCTGTCTTTGGACAGCGGTGTTGGGCTGCGTTCATGGCCCCCGCGAGTCAGCGGTGGATGCTCTCAGAGATGTGAACTGCTAGTGGTTTTAAGATGTGACCCACCCCAGGGGTTCCGATATAAGAGGAAACACGGGAGAACAGGCCAGTTCTGAGATGCTCAGAATGAGCAGATGAATCATTTTGCCAAAAGGGCTGCTGGTCTCACCCATCACCAGGGTGCCCCCGGGGCCACCGGGGTCCAGTTGTGTTAGGGAGGGGGAGCTGCTCACCCTGCTCCCCAGGCCCCCCTTCTGAGGCTTGGCTGCTGCTGCCTCGATGGCAGGATTGTGTGGGGACCTCACGCCACAGTGACCGCGCCTTTCCCTCCAGAGCGACCACTCCCCTGAGGGTCCGTGTGGCCTGGCCCGCTGCCTGCAGCCCACGCTGGTGATACCCTGGTTCCGGACCCCCTGGGTGTGGCCCACCGGGAACTGCTGCCTCCACTCGGAAGCCCCCTCCCTGCAAAGCGATGTCTGAATGAAAGACAAACACAACACGGACCGAAGCCGGACTGTGCAACCAGGTTTCCACATGGGGCTTTGCTATTTGTGTACTCCGCGCCGAGCCAGCCAAGCTCCCAGCTGCCCATCCTGACCTTCTCGAATCGGTGCCAAGTAAACGCGTAGAGCCGAATTTCAGGCTGTGGTTGAGGGTGCCCCGCAGCCCTGCAGGAGCAGGACTCGACCGTCCACTCCAGGGAGGGACATGGGGCCTTAGATCTCGCTGGCGTGTCTGTTCCTATAGAAGGTCGGGGGTCAGGGGGTCAGGGGGTCAGGGAAGGAGCGGAACAAAGGGAGTCTTCTGTTAAAACCTTCAACTGGATACGGGTCTAATCTGCCTTCTCTTTGCAAGACTCTGCACTGGCTTCACAGGGGCAAAGGCAGGACCACCTGGAGCCCGGGAAAGCACTTCCTCATGGCTGAGGGGTGATGGTCACGCTCCCCCAGGCCAGGGAGTGTCCGAGGCCTGAAGCCCTTTGGTCCCAGAGGCTCCAGGCTGGGAGGCGGGCCGTCATACACTGGGGCAGCAAAAACCTCTGGGTGTCGGCATGGCCCAAGGTGCTGGAAAGCACAGGTGTCCCTACCTGCAGGCCACCAGCTCAGCGTGTTCAGCGTCCCCCTGGGCGTTTCTGGCCCAGGGGCAGCGGCCGGGTGGGTGCCGTGTGCCCAGGGTCAGAGCCAAGCTCAAGGACATGAGGCCCAAGGGTGGGCCGGCCACCCCTGTCCCTCTCTCTCCTTGAGCTCAGGATGGAGCAGGGAGCCCTTGAGTTCCTATAAGGTCACCCATCAGCTTCTTTCCTTTTTTTCCCCTTCTTTTAACCATCAGACACCCTTGAGGTCCTGGTTGATTTTCACAGAGAAAGAGACGATTCTTTGAGTTAAAAAGACAGACCATAGTTAAGTTTTCTGAATTTTAAGGAAAATAAAGGCCAAGATTGCCATTGCCTACTGTTCCTGGGGGCGGGGCGTGGGGGTGGCGGGAAACCCACCAGGCAAACAGAAAAGAAGCCATTCTTGGATGCCCGCGGGCATCTTCACTCCTCAAGAGGCCCTGCGCTTGGCGGAGGGACAAACAAAGCCGCTCGCCGCGTGGCCCCTTCCCGCGCCCCCCGCCCGGGTGTGACCTGCCAGCAGCGGTGCCCGGGGGGCGCAGGCCTGGCCACCAGCACAGGTTGGCGACGAGACCCGGAGCGCGGCGGCCCGCGCCCCCTCCCCAGCCCCCTCCCCGCCCCGCCGCCCGAGCATGCGCCGAGCGCCGCGGGAGGCGGGCGGGAGCGGCGCGCATCACTCGGGTCCCCTTCCTGCACCGCGCCGCCACTTTCCCGGTTGCTAAGCAGTGGCCGTTGTTTCTGTGGCGATTGCAGAGGCTGTTGCTAATTGCAGAAGCCCCGCGAAGCCGCAGCATCGCCCCGCTTCTGCTCTGTGCATTTCAAAGAGAGAACCGGGCGGCCGTACCCACTCGCCCTCCCTCCCCTCCCCCCAGCCCCCAGCAGCCGCCGTGGGCTTTGGGAAGTATGGACTAAGCCCCAGTCCTCCGGCCGGCTCGACTCTGGGGGCCCCGAAGTCCTCCCGCTCAGACCGCACCTGCCGCTGAGCCGGCGTGCACCCTGAAGCAGGGGACCATGACCACAGCCAAGGAGCCCAACGCTTCGGGGAAATCCGTGCAGCAGCAGGAGCAGGTAAGGCTGGGCTCGAGGTGCCTGCCCGCGAGGCAGAGAGAGGCTCCGGGGGAGGGGGGGTGGGGGGGTTGTGTCTCTTGAATGATTGTGTGTTTGCACGACTTTAGCCACACGAGCCCCTGGGCTGCCCGCGAGATCGGGAGCCTCGACGGTGCCTGCGGGGACTGCCTTTGTCCTCCCCACCCCGCTTCTATTTTTGAAGGATCCCTAGTCCATCCATAATGCATGGGCTCAGGGAGCATCTGGAGAGGTGAACTTAACGCCTGGGGACCGCGGACAAAGGCCTCTCTCAGAGCTGCCAAATGTAGCCTCTCAGTTGTGAAGGGTGCCGGCTACTTTGTAATCTGGGGAGGTGGGGGGCGCTGCAGGAAGTGGCTATTGCAGCCCTCTCCCCAAATTCAGCTGCTCATGACTCTCCAACAGGACTTTGCTTTGGTTCTAACACAAATCAAGAGAAGACGTGCCAGGTCTGCTTAAAGGACTTTTTTCCGGATACCTGTGTCCCCTTTTCTTGCCCCCCCCCCCCAACTAGTTTTTGGAAGGTCCTAGAAGATCACTGCTGTCCATCCTGGCATTTAGAGAGTGCAGACTCTCCCAGCTGGAAAAGTCAGAGGATGCTCCCATTAAGACCGGAGGGTCCCCAGCTGAGAAGTGGCAGTTGTTAAAGGGCTGGCAGGGGAGGCTGGGACTACATCGGTGTCCCCAGGTGGCAGGGACAGCTGCTCACCCTGCCCTGAGGATGCCCAGCGTCTGCAGAGGCTCAAGGAGTAAAGGGGAACCGGCAAGCTCTTATAGAGTAATTCTCTCCTCAGAAGATCTTGAGGGTTCTTATCTTTTAATCAGTGCTTAGTTCTTGTTGGGCAGATCATTAAAGTCGATCCTGGGAGACACCCGCAGGTTGGCAGAGCAGCTCGCTCAGGCTTGGTGAATGCACAGCACCAACCAAGTCTCCTTGTGTATTTTAGGGGCGTTGTTCACTGTCACTTGCTCAGGTTGGGGTCAAGAAGGGGGACCCTTTTAGAGTTCAGAAAAGGCAAAGAGCCTCTTTGGGGGGAAACCGTGTACCAGCCCCTCGTCAACTTCTCAGAGACCTCACAAAGGCAGCTTTGGGTCTTATCAGTGGATTTATTCAGCATATAATGCAGACTGCATATTTTGGGTCATTTCCGCAAATCCCAGTTTTCCGTTAAAAATGAGACCATCTTATTGGTCGTAGTATCATCTACAGAACTTAAGTGCAATTTTGTTTCTTCTGGGGAAGAGGTTTTGTCCTTATGGAAGTCTCAGAAACCTCCTGTGCAGGTGGTAAGCTTGTGTGAGGGTTGATGCTCAGTGTGGCATGGACGCAGGTTCGCACGAGGCAAAGGAAGCCTTCCTCGGGGGTATCTGTTCAGTAAAGTGACTTGCCCACCCTGAGTTAACCTCTGGTGACTGATGGGGCTTCCTCTTATTACCGCACTCCTCCTCACTAGCTGTGAAATAAACCTGCCCTGGGCTTCCAGCTTCTAGCAAGGACTGGGGTGGCATCTCGGCCGGGGGGGACAGTGCCTTGCTATTCATGGGTCTGAACCCAGGGGCTGTTACGTGAAAGAAGGTCCATGGTTCCTGTTCCGTTCTGTTCTCACTCTGCTTGACACCTTCACATGGCAGAATCCTGGAAACGGCTCATCAGGGTGTGGGTTTGGGAGGACGGACAAGCCCTTGTTTGATGTTATACTTTTCATCTTGGGAAATCCCTTCTGCTTGAACCTGCTGTAATCGTGGAAGACTTCGTCTGGCATGCCCCGGCTTCTGGGAGCTGGTGGGATATCCAGAAGAGTCTGTCTCACCCCAGGCAGTTGGGAGGGCCCTCTCCACTCTTCTCAGAGTGGTGTCTCCTTGACCCTGAAGAATTCCCAGAGCCCACAGTCCGGTAGATAAAAGGTCAGCAGCAGAGTAACGGGAGGAGAAGTAAAATGGGGATGGAGGAGGGAGATACTGCGTCTCAAATAAATACACCGTGAGCTTCCCTGGCGGACCAGTGGTTAAGACGTCCAATGCAGGGAGCATGGGTTCGCCCCCTAGTCAGGGAACTAAGATCTCACATGACTCGTAGCCAAAAAACCAAAACATCAAACTGAAGCAATATTGTAAGAAATTCAGTAAAAGACTTCTAAAATGGTCCACATTAAAAAAAAATGTTTTTAAGTGAAATGCAATAAATGTATCTTTAGGGGACATTTGTTAAAATCTTAACTTCTAGTCCAGATACAAAGAGGGAAATGAAAAACTTAGTTCATGAAGACTGTTTGTTCTTCCTCCATTATCTGTCAATTTTCAGAAGATATTTAAGCTGTTTCTGTGCTTTGACTGCTGAGCTCTTAATGATTCCTCCACTCCTTCATATCATTTTCTTCTTTTTCCCTCGTGATGCTGTGGGGATGGCCCCTTCCCCAGGCTGGGAGAAATACGATCCAGTTTATTTTAGGAGAGAGAAAGAGATAGATGCCGGTTTGCAGTTTGATTGCTGGGTTGGAGATCTTTTGATTGTGTTGTATTGTACTAACTTCATGACTGCCTTCAAATCACCAAGCATTGCTTCCTGGTTGAAACTCTTAGCATTACCAAGGATGTGGATTTAATGTGGCATGATGCTTACACATTCTTGGATATTGCAATTGACGACCACTTTGCGCTCAGCATGCTAACAGACATATTACAGTTTCTAACCCGCCTTGTTAGTTGGGAGCCAGGTGCATGGGTGGCAGCTGGAATTAGCTTTTTTATGCTGAGCATTACTGCAGATTAATGAAAAAAAATCCAAGAAATAGCATAAAACCAATTGATTTTACCTATTAATTAGAGATTGCTGAATTTTTTCAATTTGTTTTCTAAAATATGTACTATAAAATGATAAATATGTGGGAGGAGTTGGTTTTTTTTTTTTTTTTTTAAGGAAACTGTTTGATATATTTTAGGCCTCCCAGTGGCTCAGCAGTGAAGTACCCACCTGCCAATGCAGGAGATGAGAGTTCGATCCCTGGGTCAGAAAGATCCCCTAGAGGAGGAAATGGCAACCTGCTCCAGTATTCTTGCCTGGGAAATCCCATGGACAGAGGAGCCTGGTGGGCTACTGTCTATGGGGTCGCCAAGAGTTGGACATGACTAAGTGATCATGCATGATGCACCTATTGGAGTGAAATGGGAAACAGACTTCTAGAAAACTGTTTTCCCTTCTCTCTAAAGATGCTAAAAATTACTTTTAAATGAAGTATTAGAAAACCCAGAGATGCTTAGAAACAATGTATTTTTTAAGCTGAAGGAATTAAATCCACACTTTGTCTGAGGCCAGTCAGGTGTTACAGAGGCTTGTTGGTGGAAACAGAACCCACCCCGGCCGGCACCCTTGCTAACCCAGGGGTTTGCCTAGTAAGTGAGGTAGAAAAATCAGAGGCTCACTTGCTTTAGCGTATTCTCACAAACTAGATCCTACCTTAGAGAACTACATTAAGGTACTTTCTCTCCCATTTTAAACTGTACTGTCCTCACGTCAAATGGCTTAAAGTTGGAAAACGCTCCTCTCAGGTACTGCCGAGAGACAGAGCAGACAGGAGGCCTCGGCCTCCATGATCCCGCTCAGCTGCATCCTGCTCAGCCGGAACACACTGTTTCTCTCATGGTGAGCAGGGATGCAGACTCTGCGTTTGTATGTGTGTGGATACGCACCCACGCGCGCGCACACGCGCACACACACAGAGGCAGGCCTCATGCATCAGAGAATCCCAGAGCTGGAAGAGTGCATCCTGTGATCCCTTCCACCTTCTTTGGCTGAGGAATCTCACAGATAAATGCAAATGTCCCTTTTCTTTAAAGGTCTTCAGCAAAGTCTCTTTTCATATGAAAATATTCTGTGTTCTGTGGACAAGCCTGAATGTTTTGCCCTTTGTTAAGTTCAGTCACCTCAGTAACTTCCCTAGATCTGAAAATCGGTAGGTCTGATAGTCCTGGCAGAGGTGAGTGGGTTGCTGTTTCCTTCTCCGGGGGGTCTTCCCCACCCAGGGATCGAACCCGGGTCTCCTGCACGGCAGGCAGACTCTTTACTGTCTGAGCCACCAGAGAAGCCCCTGACAGTTATTTTTGTTGCTTCTCAGTTTTTTCTGAGCTGCACAAATCTAATATGTAGGCCCCATGTGTCTCTTCTCCTAGTAAATGATGGGCCCTGGAACCTGGTGTTGGCTGATCAGTTAAATTAGACTGGGGATGTTACTAGGGGCTGCTAGGAATGGAGAGTGACCGCTAATGCAACTGGAATTTTCTTTGGTGGTGCTGACAGCCTTAGAAATAGAGGTGATGATCGACAGCTTTGTGAGTGTACTAAATACTGCCCAACTTATTTGTCAGAATAATTCATTCCATGTTAAGTGAATTTCAGCTCAATAAACAATTTTAAAAGACTAAACCTAAAAAAAAATTATCTAATTGTTTGTAATGATAATGGCACTATAGAAGTGTTTTCTGACTTCAGAAGAGAATTTTCTTAAGAACTATAAAGTGAGCATCAACAGGCATGGGGGGCTTCCCTGGTGGTCCAGCGGCTAAGACTCCAGACTCCCAACGAAGGGGGCCCAGGTTTGATCCCTGGTCAGGGAGCTGGAACCTGCATGCCCCAAGCAAGATTGAGGAGCTCCTGTGCTGTGGCCAGGACCCAGAGCAGCCGAATAAACGAACTGACAAAGAATGAACAAGACACAGTGCATGGGGCCGAGAATTCTGAGAGGGCGGGCCTGCTCAAGGACACATAGGTGATGACCTGACCTGCCCTGTCGAGTGCTCTTTGTACTCGATCCTGCTGCCTCTTTCAGTGGTTGAACGAGATACTTAAACAGAGGGTCTGGCTTTGACCATCATGACAGGTAAATTTTTTGTGTAACTGTCTTAAAAGAAGAGGCAATGTGAGGCAACTGCAGGGAAGGCAAATGTGGTATTAAAAAGAGGAGGAAGGAGAAGAGGAAGAGAAAGAAGAGGAGGAGGGAGGGGGAAGGCGGGGGAAGAAGAACTAGATAATCAAGATTCAGTGCTCAGAAGTGCAAACATGACTTACTCAAGAGTTTCTTAGTAGGAGAGAGGGTTCTTTCATGACTCAGAAGGTGTCGGTGATCGCAGTAATTGGACTAGTATAAATCAAATTCTGTTCTGCCCATGTTGCTGTTGTTGTTCGGTTGCTAAGTTGTGTCTGACCCTTTGCAACCTCGTGGACTGCAGCATACCAGGCTCCTCTGTCCTTCACTGACTCCCGGAGTTTGCTCAAATCTATATCCATTGAGTTGGTGATGCTATCTAGCCATCACATCCTCTGCTGCCCCCTTCTCCTCCTGCCCTCAATCTTTCCCAGCATCAGGGTCTTTCCCAGTGAGTCAGCTCTTCGCAACAGGTGGACAAAGTATTGGACCTTCAGCTTCAGCATCAGTCCTTCCAGTGAATAGTCAGGGTTGATTTTCTTTAGGATTGACTAGTTTGATCTCCTTGCAGTCCAAGAGACTCTCAAAAGTCTTCTCCAGCACCACAGTTTGAAAGCATCAGTTCTTCTGAGCTCAGCTTTCTTTACGGTCCAACTGTCATATCCGTACATGACTGCTGGAAAAACCACAGCTTTGACTACACGGACCTTTGTCGACAAAGTGATGTCTCTGCTTTTAAATACGCGGGTCTGCCCGTGGGCTAACTTATTAAGATTCTCTGGATGAAGAGGAAACTTGAAGGAACAGGCAAAGGATAGGGATGCCAGGCTCTTAAGTTTATCTGGAAACACCTGTAGGATTTGTAAGCTCCCAGAGCAGGGAGAGAGAGAGAAGCACTTTGGCTTCAAATGGGCTGAAGTGTGAGGGATTTGGGGAGGAGAATTCAGAAGTCATAGGTGCCCAAGCAGGAACAGGTTCAGAAGAAGAGCTCAGCGCCTGGGAATGCCAGGGTGCATCCTGAAGCTGAGGGAGCAAAGGGACAGCAGTGTGACCTTTTCGAGGAGAGGAAAGGGGGTTGAGTGATGCTCTTCTCGAGGAAGGATATATAGCCTCATTACCACAGAGACCAATGTAGCAATGACGCAAACACCAGCGCAAAGCCCTAATCTGTGTGTCCTGGTGTCCACAAGTAGTTCCTAGTCTCCTGGGATGTAAGTCACATGCTATACTAAAAGAAGTCCAAAAAGATATCGCTGCAGCGTATGTCAAAGTGTGTTCTTGCCTATGGTTTGCCCAAGGAGTTTTATGGTATCCAGTTTTACATTTAGGCCTTTCATCCACTTTGAGTTTATTTTTGTACATGATGTTGCAGAATTTCCTGACTTCATTCTTTTTCATGTAGGTGTTCAGTTTTTCCAGCCCCACTTGAATAAGTGTTCTTACTGTATGTTCTTGCTGCCTTCATCGTAGATTAATTGGCCTTAGGTGCATGGGTTTATTTCTGAGCTGTCGTGCTGTTTTTGCGTCAGTACCACACTGTTTTGATCATAGTAGGTTTATAATATACTCTGAAGTCAGGGAGCCTGGTTCCTCCAGCTTTCTTTTTCCTTCTCAAGATTGCTTTGACTATCCAGGGTCTTTTGTGTTTCTGTTTAAATATAAAATGTTTTCTTGGTCCTAGTTCTGTGGAAAGTGCCCTTGATGATTTGATGGGGATTGCACTCAATCTGCAGATTGGCTTGGGTGATACGCTCATCTTGACAACATGGATAGTTCCAGCACGAGAACTTAGTGTATCTTTCTCTGTCATCTTCAGTTTCTTTCATCAGTGTGTTGTAGTTTTGAGAGTACAGGTTTTTTCTTTCAAAACTTTCCTTCCTATCTTAGGAAGGGAAAGGAATTCTGTCCTTCTTGATGCAATGCTAAATGGGATTGTTTCCTTAATTTCTCTTTCTGGATTTTCATTGCTACAGCATAGAAATGCAATGATCAATGGGATTGTATTAATTTTGTGTCCTGCGGACTTTGCCAGATCTGATGATGAGCTCTAGTAGGGTTCTGGTTACTTAATCTGCTACATGAAAACCCACACCGCCCCAGATTGGCTGTATCCAGAGCCCAAATTCAAAACAGATGGAAACCAATTGACTTTCCTTTCTGAGAAAGACTCTCCCTGCATGGAACACGGTCCGTTGTTTTATACTTTATCAGCAAGTATCACATTAAACTTGGTCCTGCGCAGCCTCTTTGGTAGTGGAGTTGCCAGGAAAGCTTTGCCAGGACTTCCCAGTGTTCCTCAGAGAAAAGCTGGGGGACGTAAAGGGTTGGATAAATGCTTTCCCTTCACCTTCACCGAAACATCTTCAGCTCCACCGTGCCTGCCGAAAATGCAAAGATGCTCACCACTTACAGTAATGAGCAGTCACCATGTTTCCGGCTCATCAGGAATTGTAGCTTTATTATTTTTTATGGAAATGAGCCATGCCTGTCTTTGGCATTAATGGATTTGATTTTGTAATAGACATCTTTCACATCTCTCTCATTGAGAAAGAAAAGACTGGATGAGTCCGATGATTGAGTCCTGAAAATTGAGGACAAGAATTTAACTGGATAAAGAAGCAATTCTCTAAAAGATTTTAGAGGTCAATGGTGGCTTGAAGCCTTTGCTTTAAAAACGTAAGACAGGTGTAGGGTGTGTATTCTTGTTTCAGACATCCTTTGGAAACATGGAATGAACTGAAATGTCTTTTTCAAATTTGCATCTAGATGCCTTGTGGCCTTAAAGCCACAAGGAAGAGATTACCATGGGTTTGGGTGAAATTTCAGCCTGAAGCCCACTTGTAATTCTTCATGAGGCTGACATTTCCTTCCTGACTTGGGCATCTTGTGTTCCTTAAAGTGGGGAAATAAATGAAAGAGAGGTGAGTGGAAAGGACTTTTTAAAATAGCCCAGGGAAAGTGGTTTTGAGTCCAGGAAGCTTCTTCCCTGTGCTCCTCCCTGTCTGCCTTTTACTCTCCAGAGCTCCTTACTGTCATGTCCCCGATAGGCCTTTAGTCTCCCTGGTACCTGTAAAGGACTGGTATGTGTTCACAGTCGCGTCTTCTTATCGAACTCTTTTTTTTTTTTTTAATGTGCTGTAGTCCACCTGGCTTTGCTAAAAGACTGAGACAAATCCGATTATGAAAAACCTGTAAAATTGGTATAATGTGTCACCCTCCTTCGAAACATCCATGACTTTAGCAGTAGCAGTGTGTGTATTTAAAATAGACAATCAGCTAGGACCTGCTGCATAGCTCAGAGAACGCTGCTCAGTAGTCTGCAATAACCTCAGTGGGAAAAGAATCTGAAAAAGAGTGAGTACATGTCATGTACGACCAAGTCTCTTTGCTGAAACTGACACACCACTGTTCACCAGGTGTGTATGCAGAGCTGCTTCAGTCGTGTCTGACTCTGCGACCCCACGGACTGCAGCCCGCCAGGCTCCTCTGTCCAGGGGATTCTCCAGGCAAGAGTACTGGAGTGGGCTGCCGTGCCCTCCTCCAGGGGATCTTCCCAGCCCAGGGACTGAACCCATATCTCTTAGTTCTCCTGCATTGGCAGGTGGGTCCTTCACTGTTTGCACCACCTGGGAAACCCTAATCAAGTATATGCCAACGTAAAATAAAAGTTAAAGGCAAAAACCAGAAGCTTAGCGATAGCTGTTGGAGGTCAGACTGAACTGAATTGTTAGTGGTTGACATTTCTGGTACACAGTTACGGCAGCCTGGATACGAGACAAAATAAGGTGCTTAGTCGCAGGCGTTCCTGGAAAAGTAGGGAGAGGCGGCTGAGGGCTGCCTTGGCCCCCCTTCCACCACTGACGGACTGTCTGCGTCTCATCAGCTCTGTGAATTCTGTGCTTTCACTGGATCAGGTGCTGCATGAGTCCAGAACCGAATAGCAGCTACTGTTGCTGGGTTCAGCTTCCAGTTCCAGGTTGAGCTTATGGCAACGGAGTCAAAATTTGCTGTGAATCCTTTCTTGAGAAAAACGGCCATAAACACGGACACTGAGTCACTCTCCTGGGCCAGCTTCCAGGCTTCCAGGTGGTGGCCGCCTGCTCTTAGCACCGGTGGCTCGGATGCTGTAGGCTCTGGGATGCAGCCCTCCACCAGCAACTTTACAAAACACACCAGTGATAGAAGAGTCTTGACAATAGAATTTTCCACGACAGTGTGTATTTCATTTCCTTTCTGGTAGTGGTGGTGGTTTTGTCGCTAAGTTGTGTCCGACTCTTGCAACCTCATGGACTGTAGCCCGCCACGCTCCTCTGTCCATGGGATTCTCCAGACGAGAATACTGGAGTGAGTTTCCATTTCCTTCTCCAGGGGATCTTCCCGACCCGGGAATCATATCTGATCAATTTTTAGAGATGTATGGCTGCCCTTACTAGCATCTGGTCAATGTCTAGAGAGCTTTAGCTTCTCCTACTAGATTTTGAGAAAAACTGCTTTCTTATCAGAAACCTCACAAGATGCTAAGCATTTTCTCAAACTGCTAAGCTGTGAATTTGGAACAAAGGCTTTTCAAAAATTTGTGTCTGACGCCCCTGTGGAGGTGGAGATGGTGG
This sequence comes from Antilocapra americana, assembly GCA_007570785.1. NCBI lineage: Eukaryota > Metazoa > Chordata > Mammalia > Artiodactyla > Antilocapridae > Antilocapra > Antilocapra americana. The sequence continues at coordinate 320,934 of ML661912.1, read as the reverse complement.
GCTGAAAGGCACCAGCATGGTCTGATGATTAAAATGGGAAACCAAGGTGGGCAGGGAGCTCTTTGAGAACCTTTGCCAAGGTCTGTCTTCTGATGCGCTCATGTGGTTCCTCTTGACAATAATGAGTGTCCATGTCTGTGGAAGGCTAGATTCCACACCAAAAGTAGTAGGTTTGCCCAGAGAAAGATGGCCATCAAACCACAAAATCTGAAATGTATGCCTGTTTTTGTCTCTTGGAAATATGCAATAGAGATGTCCTTGAATGGTGATGATGTAGGTGTTAAAATGAATGAAAGAACTTGCCTTCTCTATTTTGAGATTTGTATTCTTCTTGTCAGAATGTTTGAGGTTGTTACAGTGTTCCCACTGGAAATTCTAAAATATGATACTATCTATGTATCTTAAGTTGATTCCCTGGATGGGAGAGTCAAGTAAACATATTTTAAATTTTAATAGCTGCCTAATACCCCATCCACTTATTAGACAGCTGTTGGATGGAAGGAAGGTTTTTGTTTATTTTTATTGAAGTACTGTTGCTTTACAGCGTTGTGTTAATTTCTGCTGTACAGCAAAGTGATTCAGTTATATACATTTTAAAAAGTATTCTTTTCTATTGTGGTTTATCATGGGATACCAGATATAGTTCCCTGTGCGATACAGTAAGGACTTTGTTGTTTATCCATTGTATTTATACCAGTTTGCATTTGCTAATTCAATGCTCCCAATCCATCATTCCCCTTGGGCAACCACAAGTCCGTCCTCTATGTCTATGAGTCTCTTTCTGTTTCACAGATAAGTTCATTTATGTTGCATTTTAGATGCCACATGTAAGTGATACCATGGGTATCTGCCTTTCTCTTTCTGGCTTATTTCGTTTAGTATGATTATCTCTACAGTCGGAGTCAAGAGGCAGAGTAGAGGAAAGGAGAGCTGGACATACCAGCTAGAGGTCAGGAGAGGAGAGGAACTCCCAGCCGTGCAGTCTGCATTCAAGGGGGGCAGGGTGGAGTGGTCCACCTGGGGAGGTGGAATGTTTTGTGGAGCTTGGAGGCAATCTGGGGAAACAGGACCTGCTTACATATTGTTGTTCAGTCTCTAAGTCATGCCCAACTCTTTTCGACCCCGTAGACTGAAGCATGCCAGGCTTTCCTGTCCTTCCCTATCTCCCAGTTTGCTCAGACTCATATCCACTGAGTCGGTGATGCCATCCAACCATCTCATCCTGTGTCGTCCCCTTCTCCTCCTGCCTTCAATCTTTCCCAGCATCAGGGTCTTTTCAAATGAGTCAGCTCTTCGCATCAGGTGACCAAAGTATTGGAGCTTCAGCTTCAGCATCAGTCTTTCCCATGAATATTTAGGACTGATCACCTTTAGGATGGACTGGTCTGATCTCCTTGCTGTTCAACGGACTCTCAAGAGTCTTTTCTTGCACCATGGTTCAAAGGCATCAATTCTTCGGCACCCACACGAGAGGATTACAGTGCCGTGGATAGCCTGGGAAGGATGGGAAGCAGCAGAGGGTTAGTCTCATTCTCAAAGAAAGAGAAGCAAACTGAACTTCACATTGACAGAATCCTGCATAAAAGAACAGAATTTGAGGGTAACATATGAAACTGGAAGAGCAACTTGGACATAAAATTACACTTTGTGGGGGAATTATGTCATCTGGGCGTGACTTTGAGGGACTGGAAAGGGCACTGTAGGATTCTAGTTTTCAGAGAGCCAAAAAGGAGTGTGTGATGTCCCAAATAAAACTCAGGTTCACAAGCAACAGGGTGTGTGAAGGCCGTGTGATATATACATGCACACGAGTAGATAGATAGGAATGTGGACTGACAGATGTATGCATGTCCTGTTTCTTGAAATAACCTAAGAAATGTCTAAGACTTGGGATGATTAGAATTTCTGGCTCTGATTCTGAAAAAACAAATAAACCCTCCGTTCCCCCAGTACCAAGTCATATGGTACACAGTCAAAGAATGTGATCACCAGTGAGAGAACTTTGGCAGGTAAAAGCTGTTGTGCCATTGCAAATCAGTTCTGTTCAGTTCAGTCGCTCAGTCGTGTCCGGCTCTTTGCAACCCCATGGACTGCAGCTCGCCAGGCCTCCCTGTCCCTCACCAACTCCGGGAGCTTACTCAAACTCATGTCCATTGAGTCGGTGATGCCATCCAGCCATCTCATCCTCTGTCGTCCCCTTCTCCTCCCGCCTTCAATCTTTCCCAGCATCAGGGTCATTTCCAAGGAGTCAGTTCTTCACATCAGGTGGCCAGAGGATTGGCGTTTCAGCTTCAGCATCAGTCCCTCCAATGAATATTTAGGACTGATTTCCTTTGGGATGGACTGGTTGATCTTCTTGCAGTGCAAGGGACTCTCCTCCAGCACCACATTTCAAAAGCATCAATTCTTTGGCCATTACAAATCATAAAGCTTTAATACTTTGAAGCTCATGCCTCGAAGCTCCCTTGATGCATTTCATTAATTTACCTGCTCATTACAAGGGTGGGATGGGGGGCCGGGGGTGGCTGTTTCACCTTGACAGTGTGAATAGTCATTGCCAGTAGCCCTCTTTGCTGGCATTCAGGAGAACACATAGATGCTTCTGACTTCACATCTCAGCCCTTCCCCCTCCTAGTTGAGCGATCTTGGGAAAATCTGGTTTAACTCCACATTTGGAGATAATGCCAGTCACACCATTGCTATGAGGAAAACATTTTTTAAGCATAGAACACTATTTTTAGAATGAAGATTGCAATCTGCTGCTGAATGAGCCCTTACTGTGTGTGTTGGCATTAACGGTGATATTTGAGTGGCTCTCTGATTTTCAGCATTTGGTGAGGGTTTATGTCCATTCCAAGAGGCGTTTTTCTAGGAAATCATAGAATTTTGACTTTTAGGGCATTTTATAGGCCATCTTTACCAGTGATTTTTGGACCCTGTTTTAGTAACAGAAACCTATTCTGCAAAGAAAATAAGACAAATCCAACATGTAAAAGAGATGAAAGCACTGCCCTGGTGACCCCGGGATACATCATCAGAGCCCCAGAGCAACAATCCAGACACCTAATTCAGTAGTAGGATTTTGCGCAGGAGGAAATAAGGATCAGAGAGGTTAAGTAAATTAACCAAAATCACACAGCCAGCATATTGCAGTTTCAGGACAATTTCTTAGTTTTTGCCTCAAATCAAGCAATCCTGGGTGAGACCTGATACAAATAATATACTAAGAAGATTAACCCCAAAACTGACATTGACTGGAAACTGAAACGGAAATAAAAGAATTTAGTGTTATAGATGCGATAAAAACCCTCGTCTGCAGATCAGCTGAGAAGGGGTCTGTATTGAGGGCAGCCGGAGTTTCCTGCAGTTCCTTGTCTTCCTGTCTGTGGAGAGACAGAGATGTTTCTCCTTTTTACAGCACCATCCCTGGAGGCATTCGGGTCTTCAGAACAACTTCTATTTAATTAGTTACTTAATGAGTTGCTTTTGAAACAAGGGGAAAAAAACGAGGATATAACAATGTTTTTTTCCCCAAATTTCAAAAGTAAGCAACAATTAATGAATTCTGCCTGCTTTGGAAGTAGGCAGTAGGTAATTTTCAATTTCCTCTTACACTTGAGTAGCTTCAAAGGTAGTAGTTAGACAACAGGTGTGGGACCGTCGGAGTCAGAGACAGAGGATTCCCAGACGGACGCCTGGACGCCCGGGGTGCTTGGCCCAGCAGGAAGGCCGATGTCGAAACACTGGAAATGTTATCGGTTCATAAGCATAAACTGAACTGGCGGTGTGTTGATCACCACCCTGGGATTATAGATCCCCTCTGCGAGTCTGATAAAAGCTGTGGATCTGCCAACCAGAGAAAAGTCTCCTGCCATGAAAATTTTGCTCCTTTGTTTTACGTCCCTGGATATGTTCAGTGTCTCCTGATTTGTAGTCTTTGGGAACTTGACTAGAATTTGTATCCTGATGTAGTGTGAAAAATTGTTATTAATCTTAACTTTGCTGAACCAGTTCACAGTGCTTTTCAGATCTACTATATCCTCCCACTTTTCTATCCGTTCATTCTATTAATTTTGGAGTTTGATATTGAAATGCCAACTAAAAATCTTAATTTATCTACCTAAAAATACCAAAAAATAATTGTAATGTATAGTGGAGCTATATGTAACTTTGTTCTGTATTTTTCAAGTCTCCTGTGAACACGTTATCATACTTTCATAATTAAAAAAAATTTTTTAAACTGTAAAAAAACAACAACAACAACAAAAAATAAAAAGTCTCTTAATCTCTTGATTAGATGAGGCTCACAGAAGCTCTCATGTCCATCCGTGGACTCCAAGTCAAGTATCTCTGTTCCCTTCGTGTGGTTTGTGTCCTGAATTTGTCAGCTGTGTGACTTTGGTAATATACATCACCTCTAGGGCTTCCCTGATAGCTCAGCTGGTAAAGAATCTTCCTGCAATGCAGAAAACCCCAGTTCAATTCCTAGGTTGGGAAGATCCACTGGACAAGGGATAGGCTACCCACTCCAGTCTTCTTGGACTTCCCTTGTGGCTCAGCTGGTAAAGAATCTGCCTGCAATGTGGGAGACCTGGGTTTGATCCCTGGGTTGGGAAGATCTACTACTCTAAGTAGTAGTAGAAGTGATAGGATTTTGATCTTTCGATTTCCTGGGTTACTCTGCAAGACAAAACTAGGAATCTGTGGATTTAGGGGTCTATGGATCCCTGGGTGGCAGCGTTAGCTGAGGATCAGCATGTGCTCTGTGTGTCATGGCTGACTTGCTGGCCATCTTCTCATTGCCATGACAATAGGATGCCCATCGGCCTCCAATGGGGCAAGTGTGACAAAGGACTTCTTCTACTTAGAGTTCTCTACCATGGAACATGTTTTCCCTTCCTTGACACACAGCTGTGAGCCTCTGATAGACACAGACAAGCCTGTTCCTTCTGTATCTCCAGCAGCACGCGCCATGTCTGCCCATGAGTCTGTGTGCAAAAAAAAATCAGTGAAGGGGTGAAGCTCATCATCCTCTCTAAAACCCCTCCAGTGAGTGTCTCACAGAGCTCAGGGGTCTGTGGTTTGATTCATTCAGCAAATGGATTAAATTTCTGGAGGAAAATACAATCCAGCCTCCCAAACGTCAGGTTTACCTTGGTGTCTCTGATGCTTGACATGTCACTGCCACTTTTCCTTTCCCCAAATTCCACCCCCGCCTGACTCGCCTGAAGCCTTTCCCCACCACGGAAGCATCAACTCTTTGCCCCAGCTACAGGCCAGGCATGGCCATCCAGTCTTGCTGTGACTCATGTCTATAATGTAAGTGAACGTTCTCTCATTTACCAACTCATAAGCAAGAAAGCCAGCTGATGAGAAAAGGTGGGAAAGTCGACAGTGTGTGTTCCCAAAGCCCATTTCTCTTGTTGCTGAAGCAGAAGCACCAAGTCTTCCTCCTCCACGGAAGTGATTCCCTGAAATGAAAAGATGATAAGGTCCAGATTGCACCACCTTCCCTTATATGTAGAGAGAGCTGACTTGGAGGACCAGTTTGAGCTGGTCCTCTGAGACTCAGGTGAGAGGAGCGCTTTCAGAGAAAAAGGAGGAAAGCGGATCAAGATGGCAAGGACGAGATGGTCTGGAATGCTCATCCTGTTTGCTGTGTGGCCAACTTTCTTGGGCTTTGTCACAAGGCAGCGTAGGTGCACGAGTGATTTCCAGTGTGGATAACAGTATGCACACTTTCTTAAGAAGAAAAGTGTGCTCAGATGTGTCTGACTCTTTGCAAACCCAGGGACTGTAGCCCGACAGGCTCCTCCGTCCATGGGAGTCTCCAGGCAAGAATACTGGAATGGGTTGCCATTTCCTTCTCCAGAGGATCTTCTCCACCTAGGGATCGAACCCACATCTCCTATGTCTCCTGCCTTGGCAGGCAGATTCTTTAACATTGAGCCACCTGGGAAGCCTGAAACACTGAGGCTTTGGTTTCTAGAGCCAAGTGGTGGTGAAGTAGGGGGCTGTGTAGGAGAAGAAGTACCAGCTTTGGGCTCCAACAGGCCTGAGTTTAAATTCCAGTTCTGTAACTTACCGGCTCGGCAGCGCTGGACTCTTTGGAGGACCTCAGTCTCCACACTGAGCTCAGTAGATAATAACTATAAATATTGTCAGGGCAGCGGTTATGATGTGCTGTAAATGAAAGAGCTAATGGTCAGGTAGGCCTCGGTAGGGAGGCCAGGGTCCCTGTGACTTTCATAAAGGAGTAGAAACGCCAGGGCGTGATGTGAGTTGGGTCGAAGCGTTTACTGTCTGCATGGCCCCAAACAAAGTCGCCAAATGGATGCATGTTTGTGGTGCTGAATGAAGTCGTTTACTTTCCCTTAACTGCTACCGTGCTCAAAATTGCAGCGATAATAAGCTGCACTTAAAGCAATTAGTCTGCAGTTTTTGACTCAATTAAATTCACTTAGGCTTGTGGCTTGAATAATTATATTAGGGTACTTGAAGTTTAGTTGTAGTTTATTAGTTATCAGAAATGCATTTGCAGCTTAGTTGCTTATGCAACTTAGTTCAGTAGTGATGCTGCCATGAACGTGGAGATGTTTGCAGCTCCGGTATGCAGCTTTGCGTGCACAGTAGACTCTGTATTTTAAAGTTACTAAGATCTTGCAAGATTACCGAGCTTGGTTTCCTGAAGAATTACGGTCTTTGTAATGTGCAGATGTATGATTAGAATTTTCTATTAGTTTTTGTCTATGCTGTAATATCCCTGTTGAAAATGTTAGATTTATGTAATTGTGTTGCCATTGCTTGAATGAGGAAACTGTAGTTAAAGTAACAAGACAGTAATTGAATTCGAGCAAAACGCTAAAGAATATGAAGATCACTGTCACCAGAATGCTGGCTTGTGCTTTTTGTGAAGCTTGCAGAAAATGTTCTCCTCAAATGAATACGAAAGAAAGGGAACACTAAATTATGTGTGTTTTTTTCATTCAGATCTTAATTTTGTGAAAGACACTTAGAATACCTTTTAATTCTGTAGGAACTTCTGAGCTGATCCAATGTCTGGAATTTCATGAGCACCCAGAGAAAAATTTTACAACTTTGCTTTTGCTGGAGAATCCTCAGTTTTGGCCTCAAATCATATATTTGTTGGATTTGAAAATATTCACAGAGATTGTGTGTCACATCGTTTTATTTAGAAACATGTGAGGGGATTTTTGATGATGCAGGACTCAATATATATCCTTGTTTTGCATACTCTTTCTGCGTTTGAGAATGTCAGTTGTTTTCTTATATGATCCTGTAAAGAGGTGTAGTGAATTTAAGGATAATGAGAGAGATTTGGGAGGAAATCGTTAAATCCCAAATCAGTTGGATACGTATCAACCACTCTCTCTCCTGTACTTCTTACACCCTTGCCAGCACACATACCCCTGACTCCTGGAGCAAAAAGCTAGGGCTCGCCTCACTGAAGGCCCTCGTACACTGATAAAACTTATTGGAAAGATAAATCCCTTGGTTGGTTTTTGTTGAGCAGGTCGAGGTGGCCCCAGCTGAAGCCCATTGCAGCAAAACCAGAAATCACTGGCAGAGAAGTAACACCTGCACCATGAGGATGGAGAGGTGTGTCTGTCTCTTTGTTCATTAGGAGATATTATTTTGTTTCCTCTTGGACTGTTTAAGTAACAATCCAGTACCAATTGTTTCCAGCCACAGGAAGGGCATATATGTTAGGGAGAAAGACAGATGGGTTGAGCACAGCCGATCATTCCAGAGAGGCGTTCTCTCCTCTCTGTTGGCAGTTACAGCCCCTGACGTGGGAGCTGGGAGTGTCTGCAGGCACGTTCGTCCTGCCATCCATCCATCCTTCCCTTCTACATGGTTGAAGTAGACCTCAAATGCTGGGCTGTTAGGACGCTGTGCCTGTGATGCCGTGTTTACGGAGGGAGAAGCGTCGGTGAGGCAGAGGGTACAATGGTTGGTTTTCCCCTCGGCGCTGCTTCTTTGGGCAGCAGTGGCACAATCGGATAATATTTTGCATTTCTAAACTACGGCCTGAGCGTCTCTGATGCTTTAGTGATAAACTGTAGAAGCAGAAAGGTCAGCACCAGAAGGAAGACAACCTTCTCTTGTTCTAAAACGCTGAACGTGCGACATTCTGTGTCACGTAGAGCATCGTGCTTATTCATTCATTTCTCAGCTGTGTTAGGCAACATGGAAGATCGCAACAACGTGAACCCTAACCTTCACCTTCGGTTTTCTGTGGCCGGGGAATTTAAGTAGGCTCAGGAAGCCATAGTGTGTAGGACAGAACAGAAGCCTTCTTAGACTCTGACAGACTTCTGAATCCCAGGTGTGTTCAGAAAGAGAGCAGCCTTTACTGGGTATCTGTTATGAAATATTTGGTATCAAATACTGAGAGGGATCTTCTCAGGCAATAGACATTATGGCCTTTGTAGTATTTCCATAACAGTTACACGATTTCCCTTTTAGCTGCTACCTATGAATGAGTAGTATTTGGATGTGAGCTAGTTAAGGTTTGAAACAGATAAGACCAACTTGAATTCGTTACAGCAAAAGTGTGACGAGTTTGCCATTAGTGAAGGCTACTGAGATGTTTGAAATGTAAAACACACCCACATTAGCTACATATGCTTACTTCAGATGCCTGTACTTACGTCACGTTTCTGTGACGTTATTAGCCCGCTGTCAAATTTTGTGCAAAAATCAAACCAGGTCGTGTGTAAGAGCTCAGACCGTGCGAACTGCGATGGTATTACAGCGACCGTGCCTTCTGGCTTCTAGCTCTTGGTGGAGCCAGCCTGCTTGCAGAAAAGAATGGCCCCGTTGGCCCTGTTTGGGGAAAATAAATGGAATAATGAAGAAAATTCAAAGCGAAATAGAACGCCATTCCATACACATCCTGAAGAAGTTTATAAAGTAGTTTAAGCGTGGAGGGTTATTGTAAGCATGACAGTAAACTCGAAGGATATTGCTTCCTTTCCAAGAGTCCACTTTTCCAGGGTGGCTCGAATATTAAAGACCTTTCTTGGAGTTTATGTTCAGTTCTTTCAATTGGCAGTTAGCCTCGAGCAAACTCTCCAGAGTTTGTCTTTGAAAGGAAGGAAGCGCTTCTGCACAAAACCTGCAGAAATGAGGGCTCCACGAGGACAGGGTTTGGCTGGATGGCTGCACGTGTGTGGCATCCAGCTGGCATTTGGCATTTGGCCCGTGTCTGGGACGAGCGCTGATCTCGGTGAAGATCAGCTTGGTTTCGTCAAGCTCAACAACAGAAGGTCCATGTCCATTTTCATCATCAACTAACTTCTCTCTGGCGCTTGCTGCCTTTGGTCCCCCAACCGTGAAATTTTATTGACCCATTTGCCATGTCTCGTGTAAGTGGATGGAATCATCCTTCTTGACGGGAGCGCTCCAGGAGTAGCTAGCTGTGCAGTGTGCCCGCGTGCCTGAGCCTGCCGTTTTCACAGGGCTCAGTGCTCGCCTCCGCCTTTGCACGTCAGCATGTGAGGCATGCTGTCTTTAGTTTGGGTAGTGTTTCCATAATGTTTCTAAAATGTCCTTTTTTAGCTGCTACCTATGACTGAGTAGTAGTTGGGTCTGAGCTAGTTAAGATTTGAAATAGAAAAACCCGACTTGAGTTCGTTATGGCCAAAGTTTGATGAGTTTGCCATCTGTGAAGGCTACTGAGAAGTACAAGTGAGGTAACTGATCACAGGTGAAAAGTTTACAGAAACCCTAGTATGACAAGTGTGCATCGTATACACATGTGTCCTCGTATTTCCTGTCTACAGTTAAGAGGAGAATGGGGACAGGAGGGGAAGCTGAGCACAGTGTGCCATTTCTTCATTCAGGACAGAACCTTGAATGCGGGGTTAAGTGAGTGGGGTTCCATGGGAAAAAGGGATGTATTCTTTCCTGTTTGGAGATTAATCAAGTTAGGCTTACTCTAATGACGCCTGCCGATTTCCCAGTCACAGTTACCTCCCACTTTCCCAGGTTACTCGGGAAACTATTCCCATCCTAAACATTCCAGTCCTTGTCTGGTTTCAGTTCAGTTCAGTTCCGTCACTCAGTCGTGTCCGACTCTTTGCCACCTCATGAACCGCGGCGCACCAGGCCTCCCTGTCCATCACCAACTCCAATTTGGGTCTACCCAAATTCATGTCCCTTGAGTCGGTGATGCCATCCAACCAGTTCATCCTCTGTTGTCCCCTTCTCCTCCTGCCCTCAATCCTTCCCAGCATCAGGGTCTTTTCAAATGAGTCAGCTCTTCACATCAGGTGGCCAGAGTATTGGAGCTTCAGCTTCAACATCAGTCCTTCCAGTGAACACTCAGGACTAATCTCCTTTAGGATGGACTGGTTGAATCTCCTTACAGTCCAAGGGGCTCTCAAGGGTCTTCTCCAACACCACAGTTCAAAAGCATTGTGTCTGGTTTAACTATGTTTAAATACTTTATAAAAATTGCACTTGCTACTGTGTGTGTGTATCAATCTCTGTGTATATATCCATGTTGCTGCAAATGGCATTATTTCATGCTTTTATATGGCTGCGTAATATTCCATTGCATATATGTTTCATACCTTCTTTATCCATTCATCTGTTGATGGACGCTCAGGTTGCATCCCATTTCTTGGTTATTGTAAATATTGCTGCCATGAGCGTAGGGGTCCATGCAGCTTTTCAAATTAGTTTTTTGTCTTCTTCAGATTTGTATTTAAGAGTAGAATGGCTGGGTCATACAGTGGTTCTGTTTTTAGTTTTTGGAGAGCCTCTCCACAGTTTTCCAAAGTGGTTGGATGCATTTACATTCCCGCTGACAGTGTGTGAGGGTTCTCTCTTCTCCACACCCTCTCCAGCATTTGTCATTTGTGGTCTTTCTGATGATAGTGACAGGTGTGAAGTGGTGTCTCATTTTGGTCTTGATTTGCCTTCTCTGGTGACCAATATTGAGTATCTTTTCACATATCTGTTGACCATCTTCCGTACGTCTTCTTTGGGAAAATGTCAGTTTAGGTTTTCTGCCCATTTTTAATAGGGCTTTTTGATTTTTGATATTGACCTGTATGAGCTGTTTGTATATTTTGAATATTGACCCCTGTCACAGTCATATCATTTGTAAACATTTTCTCCCACTCGGTAGGTTTTTTCGTCTTGCTTATGGTTTCCTTTGCTGTGCAAAAGCTTTCAAGTTTAATTAGCTTCCATTTGTTTGTTTTTGCTTTTGTTTCCTTTGCCTTAGGAGACAGATTCAAAAAAAAATATTGCTGCAATTTATATCAAAGAGTGTTCTGCCTATGTTTTTTTCCTAAGAGTTTTATGGGTTTTGGCTTTACATTTAGGTCTTTAATCCATTTTGAGTTAATTTTAGTATATAGTGTGATAAAATATTCTATTTTCATGGAATACTATTCAGCCATAAAAAGAATGATATTTTCCCATTTGCAACAACATGTATAGACCTGGTGGCTATTATGCCTTGTGAAATAAGTCAGACAGACAAAGACAGATACCATATGTTATCAGTAGTATGTTGAATCTAAAAAAAAAAACACATTTGAATCAATATAACAAAGCAGAAACAGACTCATAGATATAGAGAACAGACTAGTAATTACCAGTGGGGAGAAAGAAAGGTGGGGAGGGGCTAGCTGGGGTAGAGAATTAAGGCTCCTAAATAGTATATATAAAATAAATAAGCTATGAGGATATATTAGACAGAATAGGTAATATAGTCAATATTTTATAATAACTTTAAATGGAGTATGACCTAAAAATTTTGAATGACTGTTATACACCTGAAAATAATGTAACATTGTAAATGAGCTGTATTTCAGTTTTAAAAAAATTATGTTTGCTAATGAATTGTTCTCTCATTTTTGCCCATCAGCCCAATACTGGCTGTGTTTCCATTTGTCTTTTTCCTTTACTTTTTTACAACTTCTTTCTATGCTGATTGTTTATTTAGTTTTGGCTGTGCTGGGTCCCCGCTGCCGTGTGGGCCCTTCTCTTGTTTTGGAGCACAGGCTCTGGCGGCGTGGACCTCAGTCATTCTGGCCCGTGGGCTTAGCTTCCCGGCAGCATGTGGAGCCCTCCTGGGTTGCACCCATGTCCCCTGCATTGGCAGGTGGATGCTTAACCGCTGGACCACCAGGGAAGCCCCTCCTGTGCTTTTTGCCGGTCCGGATCAGAAGTAAGTTGGACTTTGTCTTTTCCTGACCATGGGTATCCCAGAGGGCGGCCTTCCCTTCCAGGTCCTACCCAGGAGAGCTTGTTTGCCATCCTTCTTCCCATCTTAGTCACCCCCACGTCGTGATCGCTGCCCCAGACCCCCTCCTTCACGTCAGCTTTGTGAATATTTTCTGGTCCCAGAGCACGGCGTTCACCCAGGTGGTGGGTGGTGTCAGAACCTTCTGGGAGTGTTCTGAGTTCTCACAGATGTGCTGCTGGGCTGCTGAGTGATCTTGACAGGCTGCTCCCCTCTCCAGGGCCGCTGTCGGGATGGTCCTCCCACGCTCTCCGGATGGGATCTACCGTCTCCAGGAGACGGGAACTCAGTAAAAACGTGCCTGAGGCCATGTGGCTGGTGCTCGTGGAGGCGGCGCTCAGACTGGGCCCCTGGTTCCATGTCCTGTCCACTTAGGCGGGACTGGTGGTCTGTCCAGCAAATAGCCTTTTCCAGGAGACCTCTTCCCAATGACAACAAAAAGATTCATGCCTGACTTGGATTGCCTTGAGCCCCCACAACCCAACCCAAGCGTCTAGGACTGTTTTCCAGCCTCATTGCAGATGCACCCTGGGTTTTCATGATTCTCCGTTACAGCTGATCTGTGCTTGTTGCCCTCAGAACCACTTTTATCATCAACGTGAGTTTAGCTGGAGTCTCTCTTCCGTGATGGGAATTCCATTCCCAAAGAAACAGAGCAATATTTCTTAATTAGGTATCTGCTCTAATGATTCAGAAAGAGAGTCAGCTGGTCCCGTTTGCTTTATTTTCATTAGAAATTAAAGATTTGGATGGTGTTTTCATGATGTATTCATAACTGTAGAGAGATTGTTGGAATTCAATAACTATTATTGATAATCAGAAGAAAGACACTTCTATTTTCTGTCATACACACACCCCTAAAAGTTTAGGCCAAAGGCACATTTTTAATAGATTCAAATAACGAATATAAATTGTGCCTCTGTTACCTGAATATCTCACCTGTTTGGAGGTTTTATTGTCAGGAACTGCCAAATTACTTGCATGCATCATTTTAATTGAACCTTAGACCTGACATTTTTATTGAAAAAAGTGGATTTCAGGTTGTTTTTCATGCATAAAGGCTGCTAAATCTATGCTTTATTGGTGAAATCTCTCTCAAATATGCATGACCTTACCTCCATGTTCCAAGGAAAAAATAAAACCTTGCTGTCTCATATCCTTGAGGTTTGGCAAAAATTGATCAATTAACTCTACAGAAATCTATCATGAAAGGGCTATAGGGAATGAAAGAAACTAAATTGTGTCCAGTTTGGCTCATCAAAATATCGTCTCTGGACCAGTGATAATCTGGGCATTTGAGACTTGGGTTCTGTTCACAGTGAGGTAAGCCTTGTGTGGCTCTGACCCGTGTTCAGAAACATGATGTGGTTCGTAATTCGTGGGAGGGGGGCTTCCCAGGTGGCTCAGTGGCAAAGAATCCGCCTGCCAATGCAGAAGATGCAGGAGACGCAGGTTCGATCCCTGGTTTGGGAAGACCCCCTGGAGAATGAAGCAGCAACCCACTCCAGTATTCTTGCCTGGGAAATCCCATGGACAGAGGAGCCAGGTGGGCTACAGTTCATGGGGTTGCAAAAGAGCTGGATACAACTTCGCGACTGCACGACAACAGCGAACAGCACGTGGGAGCCTGTGTGTATGTGCCCGCTCCTTCAGTTGTGTCCAGCTCTTTTATCCCTGGAGGGCAAAAGTCAGGGCTCATAATCTGTATTTTGATGAAACGAATGCACATATAATTATGACAAACACTGAACCTATGACCCTAGAAACAAAATGTAAAAGGCCTGAAAGCTCCACCTGATACCAGTGGATGTCAGTGGCATCTCTTGTCATCCTAGTAGACTTTGTCCAGATCTAGAGTGGCTCATGCATGCACGGTGTGACATGTTTATGAAGAATGCATAATTCTGGCATTATATTCTGTGGTTAATTTTACAGGACAGAAATACTCTACAGCATTTGCTATAATCAGCACCATATAATTTGTGTAGTTGCTGCATAGAAATAAGATCACTTTGTTTTCCTATCTTGTTTTTCTTTGGAGGGCTAGTGGTTTAGCACTGATTTATATCTTTTCCTGGGGTAGACGATGAATAGAATAATCTGATCTCCCGTGAGGAATGAGTGAAGAAAGGGAGGCGACTGGTCCTTGGTCTGCAGACAGTATCCAGCGAGTCCTGGAAGGTCATGTAGAGCATTTGTGCCAGAATTCCTGCTCTCAAGGAGTTCACAGTGGTTTTAGAGAAATAAAAAGTCCATAGATCCAGGTCTCTGTTTCAGTCTTAATATTTTGCTTGAGGTCTGGTTATCGCCTGTCATCATTGTAGTCTGTATGAAGGTAGTTGCTTCTGGAAAAAAATAATTTGGCCTCTAGGGAATGTTGAGAGAATTAAAGGCAGAATGTTGGGATGGTGAGAAAAGAGAAGAATCAGTAGTTATTAGCATTATGAGGATAAAAAACAGTTTATGCGTTTAAAAAAGTGCTTTCTAGGCAAGGTGACCATGTCTCCCAGTATGCTTAGGACAGTCCTGGTTTATGCCAATGTCCTGGCTTGAGTTTGAGTTGTATTCCCTTTGATTCTCAGTGGTGTCCTTGTTTGGGCAATGTTACACGGGCTACATATGTATTGATGAGGAATACATATTTCCTCATCAAATATTTCATATTTGAAAATAGCAATAGATTGGAAATGAAGAGTTTGGTGAAATTGATTTTTGAGGTCTCCTTTTACTATACCCAGGTGACGCAGTGCTAAAGAATCTGCCTGCCAATGCAGGAGATGCAAGAGATGAGGTTTGATCCCTGGATCACGAAGATCCCCTGGAGTAGAAAATGACAACCTTCTCCAGTATACGTGCCCAGAAAATTCCATGGAGAGAGAGACCCTGGGGGGCTACAGTCCATGAGGTTGCAAAGAGTCAGACATGAGGGCATGCTTGCGCGCGCGCGTGCGCACACACACACACACACACACCACACACGCACACACACGCACACGCACACACACACCACACATGCACACATACGCGCACACACACACACACTTTGCTGAACCACCATCTGATATTGATGTTGGCTTCTATTTTTATATGAGTACTGCTATTGACCATGTTTCTTAGAAGAAAAGTGAAGATAAAAAAAAGACCAAAACTTTTCTCAGGGTGTTGCAAAATTATCTAAGTTGGGACTGGAATTCAGAACTTAGAAACTTCATTGCCTGTACTAATTTCCATTCCATATGGTGGAAGTTCAGTCGCTCAGTCATGTCCAACTCTCTGCGACCCCATAGACTGCAGCATACCAGGATTCCCTGTCCATCACCAACTCCTGGAGCCTACCCAAACTCATGTCCATTGTGTCAGTGATGCCATCCAACCATCTCATCCTCTGTCGTCCCCTTCTCCTCCTGCCTTCAATCTTTCCCAGCATCAGGGCCTTTTCCAATGAGTTGGTTCTTCACATGAGGTGGACAAAGTATTGGAGTTTCAGCTTCAGCATCAGTCCTTCCAATGAATATTCAGGACTGATTTCCTCTAGGATGGACTGGTTGGATCTCCTTGCAGTCTAAGGGACTCTGAAGATTCTTCTCCAACACCACAGTTCAAAAGCATCAATTCTTTGGTGTTCAGTTATCATTATAGTCCAACTCTCATATCCATGCATGACTACTGGAAAAACCATAGCTTTGCCTATACGGATCTTTGATGGCAAGGTAATGTTTCTGCTTTTTAATATGCTCTCTAGGTTGGTTATAGCTTTTCTTCCAAGGAGCAATCTTTTAATTTCCTGGCAGCAGTCACCATCTGTAGTGATTCTGGAGCCCAAAAAGAGAAAGCTTGTCACTGTTTCCATTGTTTCCCCATCTATAGTGAAGTGATGGGACCAGCTGCCATGATCTTAGTTTTCTGAATGTTGAGCTTTAAGCCAACTTTTTCACTCTCCTCTTTCACTTTCATCAAGAGGCTCTTAAGTAGTTCTTTGTTTTCTGTCAGAAGGGTGGTGTCATCTGCATATCTGAGGTTACTGATATTTCTCCCGGCAGTCTTGATTCCAGCTTGTGCTTCATCCATCCCAGCATTTCATGTGATGTACTCTGCATATAAATTAAATAAGCAGGGTGACAATATACGGCTTTGATGTACTACTTTCCTGATTTGGAACCAGTCTGTTGTTCCATGTCCAATTCTAACTGTTGCTTCTTGACCTGTATACAGATTTCTCAGGAGGCAGGTCAGGTGGTCTGGTATTCCCCTCTCTTTAATAATTTTCCACAGTTTGTTGTGATCCACACAGTCAAAAGGCTTTGGCATAGTCAATCAAGCAGAAGTAGATGCTTTTCTGAAATGCTCTTGCTTTTTCGATGATCCAGTGGATGTTGGCAATTTGATCTCTGGTTTCTCTGCCTTTTCTAAATCCAGCTTGAACATCTGGAAGTTCATGAGTCATGTACTGTTGAAGCCTAACTTGGCGAATTTTGAGCATTACTTTGCTAGTGTGTGAGATGAGTGCAATTGTGTGGTAGTTTGAACATTCTTTGGCATTGCCTTTCCTTGGGTTTGGAATGAAAACTGATATCTTCCAGTCCTGTGGCCACTGCTGAGTTTTCCAGATTTGCTGGCATATTGAGTGGAGGACATGGAAAAAGTCAAAGAAATATACTTTTGACTATACCCCTCCACTGTCACCACTTACGCTGGCTATATGATTTGGCTTTCCAGGACAGCAAAGGAAACACCACAGATATTATAAACTTTGTGATAATTTACCCCAGAAATCTCATTTGCCTAGGCTATTGCATTTGTGTTCCACTTTTGGTGGGACGGTGCATTGCTGTGAGGAAGGCCCACCACTAATGCTTTTGAAACAGGACTGCTGTTTGAGTTTGTTTCCTGGGACCTCTCTGACGGAGGTGGTTATTATTTGTATTCAATGGAACAGTCTTCATGAGATCCATGAGCTCAAGGAGCCATCAAGCGCCAATCATCAGAGGCTGAAATGAAAAGATCATTTGCTCAGTCTCCATGTCCCTTTGCCCTCACTCTAAGTAGTAGATATGCTGAAGGTCAGGAAGCGATCCGTGGGACCAGGTGTTGCTTTCAGAGAATATGAGGTCTCAGAAAGATAGGCCGTGAGGGCTGATGCAGCCAAGTGAGGTGATTAGAGGCAGAAACAGGGCAGTATAAGGCACTCAGAGAACTGGCATGCGAGTTGACATGATGCTACGTCCCAAAGTAGCAGTGAGTCTCAGGGCAGCGCAGAGAATGACAGAGACTCCTGTTCAACTAGGGACCATTCACTAAAGTGCTTTCGAGATGGGTTTAATTGATGAAGTCGATTGAAGGCAGAACGGAGATAGGAAACAATTAACCTGATATGCATGTGGCTCTGAAAATTCTCTTTGCTGCTCTGCTTGGTGTGGTCAAAACAGCAGGGGAAGCTTCGGCAATGCTGTTGATTTCTGTCTAGTCTCAGGACCGTGAAGTATGAAAGGAGCCTTGGAGGCCGTAATGTGCTTTCTGGAATGAGAAAAAGTCAAGCCTGCAGGTGAAGAGCATTTCCGTAACTCCTGAGTGTATCTGCTTGCTAGCGGCAGGAGCCACGGACCTTCGTCAGCTAAGTAATGTCTCTGCTTTTTAATACGCTGTCTAGGTTGGTCATAGCTTTTCTTCCAAGGAGCAAGCGGCTTTTCATTTCATGGCTGCAGTCACCATCTACACTGATTTTGGAGCCCAAGAAAATAAAGTCTCTCACTGTTTCCATTGTTTCCCCATCTGTTTGCCATGAAATGATGGGACTGGATGCCATGATCTTCATTTCTGAATGTTGAGCTTTAAGCCAACTTTTTCACTCTCCTCTTTCACATTCATCAAGAGGCTCTTTAGTTCTTCACTTTCTGCCATAAGGGTGGTGTCATCTGCATGTCTGAGGTTACTGATATTTCTCCCAGCAATGTTGATTCCAGCTTGTGCTTCATCCAGCCTGGCATTTCACATGATGTACTCTGCATATAAGTTAAATAAGCAGGGTGACAATATACAGCCTTGGTGTACTCCTTTCCTGATTTGGAACCAGTCTGTTGTCTCATGTCTGGTTCTAACTGTTGCTTCTTGACCTGCATACAGGTTTCTCAGGACACAGGTAAAGTGGATATCTTTCAGGCAAGTGTGGATGGTAGAAAGTTTGTTCTGAATTAGCTTAAATCTTGCCCATTGAAGCTTTGGCATACTCCTTTGTGGCTCAGCTGGTAAAGAATCCGCCTGCAATGTGGGAGAACTGGGTTTGATCCCTGGGTTGGGAAGATCTCCTGGAGAAGGGAAAGGCTATCCACTCTAGTATTCTGGCCTGGAGAATTCCATGGACTGTATAGCCCATGGGGTCGCAAGGAGTTGGACATGACTGAGCAACCTTCACTTTTGTTTTATTCCTGATGTGAAGACATCTTTGCTGTGCGCCAGACACAGTATTTTCTAGAACAGCATGATTTGCTGAAACTCAGAATTGTTCTGTACCAGCCTTGTCCGATATGGTAGCCACTGGTGCATGTTGCAGTACATTTCTTAAAGTGTGGTTTCCATGACTGAGAAATCTTCATTTTAGTTAGTTCTAACTATGTAAGATGGAAATCGCTGCATGTGGCTAGTGGCTGCTGAATTACTGCACAACGCAGTTCTGAACACTGTTATCACTACCCTGACTGCAAGGTGCTGGCAGCCCGAGTAGAGGGGAGGGGAGAGAGGGGTAAATAGTCATCCCAGGGAGGGGTCCGCGTTCTGGTACAGGGAGCAGAGAGAGGGGAGCTGCCACCTCCTTGGGGTGGGGGCGTCAGGGAGCTGTCAACAGAGATCTGGTGTTTGAATCTTGAGGGACAAGCAGAGTCTACTCCAGATAGCAGAGACAAATGAAACGAGGTGGGGATTTTCAGCAATGGGGGAAATGTGTACAAGCTCGTAGTGTGCAGGGAGCAGAGGGACCCAGAGTGAAGCTTGTGATTCTGGACCTTCTTCTGCTGTCTCACATCACTTTAACTGTGCACATTTCCCCATTGCTGGAACTTCCTTCTGTCTGTCTGTCTCTGTCTGTTTCTCTCTCTCTATATATATGTATATACACCCATATACATATATAAGGGACTTCCCAGCTGGATCAGTGGTAAAGAATCTGCCTGCCAGTGCAGGAGTCACAACAGAGTTGGGTTTGACCCCTGCGTCGGGAAAACCCCATGGAAGAGGAGATGGAACCCACTCCAGTACTCCTGCCTGGAAAAACCCCACGGACAGAGGAACCTGGCAGGCTACAGTCCATGGGGTCTCAAAAGAGTTGGGCACGACTGAGCGACTGAGCACGCACAGTGACACACATATACGTGTGTGCTCCCCCCCCGGAGGGAGGCGAACTAGCACACGCGTCTGCTAAGACCCCAGCTACAGTCCTCTGCGCTGTTAGCCCCTGTTCCACCACCATACACGCATCACCTCAGACAGACCAACTGCTGCATGGACCTCAGACTCCTCTTGCAGAGCAGGGCTTGGGGCTCAGAGCTGGGTGCCCGATAAGCACTTTGGTGACTCCTCTCAGCTCCGGCAATCATTTGCTTCGGTATAATTTGCTCTGCTCTGTACCCACAAGTCCCTGAGATGGCCTTCCCTCGTGAGCATGGAAACACCCTGGTGTCATCTGAAGCTGGGTGGTGATTAGTTCAGGAGATGCCTCAGGGTTGA
Organism: Antilocapra americana; assembly: GCA_007570785.1. Classification (NCBI taxonomy): domain Eukaryota; kingdom Metazoa; phylum Chordata; class Mammalia; order Artiodactyla; family Antilocapridae; genus Antilocapra; species Antilocapra americana. The sequence continues at coordinate 300,932 of ML661912.1, read as the reverse complement.
ACACACTGTCCCCGTAGTCAATGCTGGCTCATCTCTTCCAACTCTCGTTGCATCACATTTTGGTGTTTGGAGGGTGTGCTTTGTAGCTGTGTTGTTTCCTCCCCTTTCAGGTGCTCTTATCCCAGAGATGAGCGTGCTCTCTGGAGCCTGTTCAGAGACTACACGAGTGGTGTTTGGAGGTGGCAGGCAGAGCTGTGATTTGGGGGAGCGTTTGTCTGTCATTACCTCAGTTGGCAGTATGCAGTACACAGGGGCTGTCTCTGTGGCTTCTGAGAAGAACAGGACATTCACTGTTTTTCTCTGACCTACCTGCTGGTGAGGTACAAAAGGCCTCCACTAAACCCTGAGGGAATCGCACTTGAACTGCAGCTAATAGGCAGATGGATAACTGGTTGACCAAATGCTCAGGGGCTGAGAAGAAAGCTCCCTTTTTTAAATGAACCTCTCGGGCTTTTCATTTGGAGGCCCGTGAATTCTCTCTTCATCCGCGATGGTTGTGCTGATCTGCAGGGAAGAGGAAGCTGGATGGAGCAGGAGGGCATTGCTCGTGGGTGAGGAGGACCCAGCTTTAGAAGATGTCTGTGGGGGAGAATGCCCATCGATTTTTCCATTCCAGCCCTCCCAATCGGCCGCACGCCCAGTGTTCTGTACCTGTCATCCCAGAAGGTGGACAGAGTATCACACATGATGGGATCATTAACTCAGCTGGCGTGGTTAAATATAGCGTTCTGGTGTGAAATTAGCAGCCTACTGAAAATAGAGCCACGTCCTCAGAATCCGTAAAAACACTCTCCAAGTTTCCGCCAATAGGGTCACTGTACACATGCCTGGTAAAGTCCAGGATCCTTTATGATGGTGTGTACTAAGTACCCACACCTGCACGTATGCTTGTCTAAAAATGGGCTAAGCAATCTATAGCTTTCCTATTTTCACCTGTTTGTATGATGGGGTCTATGGCAAAGGATCACAGAAAGTTACCCATGAAGGGACCAAAGATGTCTTCATTGTATGCTGCAACTGCGTGGACTGTAGCCCACCAGGCTCGTCTGTCCATGGGATTTTCCAGGCGAGAATACTGCAGTGGGTTGTCCTTCTTGAGGGGATCTTCCCGGCCCAGAAATCAAACTTGGGTCTCCCACATTACAGGCAGATTCTTTACCTTCTGAGCCACCAGGGTGTTCTTCATTATGTCTTTTAAAATTTATTATTTCTTACTTTTTTGACTTTTATTTTATATTGGGGGATAGTTCGTTTACACTGTTGAGTTAGTTTCAGGTGTGCAGCAGAGTGATTCGGTTATACATATACGTATGTCTGTTGTTTTTCAGGCTGTTACAGAGTATTGAGTAGAATTCCCTGTGCCATACAGTAGGTGCTTGTTGGGTATCTATTTCACATACCATAGTGTGATTCTGTTAATCCCAAACTCCTAATTTATCTTTCTTCCCACTTTCCCTTGTGGTAACCATAGAATCTGTTTCTGTTTTGGAAATAAGTTCATCTCTATCTCTCTTTATTTTTAGATTCCACTCACAAGTTGTGTCATATGACATTTGTGTTTCTCTGACTTACTTTGCTCAATGTGATGATCTTTAGGTCCATCCATATTGCCGCAAATGCATTCATTTTGTTCTTTTTTATGACTCTCATCCCATTGTATAGATGCACCACGTCTTCTTTATGCATCTCTCTGTGGATGGTCATTTAGGTTGCTTCCATGTCTTGGCTGTTGTCCATAGAGCTGCCATAAACGTAGGGGTGCATGTTTTTTGAATTATAGGTTTCTCTGGATATTTGCTCAGGAGTGGGATTTCTGGGTGATATGGCAGCGCCGTGTTTCCATTACGTCTTCATCTCTCAGACTCTCGTGTGCAAACAGATCTGGAGATTCTATAACAACGCAGATTCTGATTCAGTGGGTTTGGTACATGTCTTGAGAGTCTGCATAGCTAGCAAAATTGCCCATGATGAGGTTGCTGCTGCCCTGTGGATAAGCCTTTGGGTCTTTGTATGTATGTCCGATTTTAGGTAGAAGCCTCTTAAGTCTTGCCTGGAGAACTCCATGGACAGAGGAGCCTGGCAGACTACAGTCCATGGGGTTGCTGAGAGTCGGACACGACTGAGAGACTGTCACTCACCCATCACTCAAGAGTTTGAAGCTCAAGGACCAGTGGAATCTGAGAAATAAGCCAGTGAATATGTTGGTCCGTGGACCCAGGTTTCGAGTCTGTGTACACATTTGGGCATTCTGGGGTTCTTCCAAAGAGAAGCCAAATGACATCTTCCATTGTCAACTACTATGAGTAACCTATTTATCTAAAATACATTTTTGAGAGTGTGTGTTTGGCGCTCTCCCACTCAAGCTGCCTTCAATGTCCCTGACAGCACGTTGGCAGCACCATAGTTGGAAACATAGAAAACTCCGGCCTTGGCAGTGAGACGCTTGTCTGGGTCTCAGGTGCTGGAGAATTACAGGAGCGGCTGGAGGCGGGCTCTGCATCCCAAGAAATGCTGCTCTGTCCCTGCAGGAGGAAGTGCCTGCATTGGCGAAGCCCAGGATGAATGCTTCTGCAGCCAGCCCCTGTCTTCTTAGAGAAGGGAGCCCAGTGCTTTGACATGATGATTGCGTATGACCCCTTTAGGCTGTTTAAATACCTCTGCTTCAAGCATATTTGTTTTCCCTTATTCTCTAGTGTCTTTGAGAAAAATTCTGTCTTATACTGCATAACCCTTTTGGAGAGAGGTGACGGGTCTGATTCTGTGATGAAATACACGTATTTCTCAGGTTTTTTTTTTTTTTTGAGACATTGATCTTTGCTGTAATGCAGCAGGCTTGCTCGGGTTTGATCCCTGGGCCTGAAAGATCCCTTGGAGGAGGGCATAGCAATCCACCCCAGTGTTCTTGCCTAGAGAATTTCCTCAACAGAGGAGTCTGGTGGGTTACAGTCCATGAGGTCGTAAAGAGTCGGACACGACTGAGTGACTAACACTTTCATTTTCACTTTGATGTTTGATTTCTAGGCAGTCTTTAGTGTGAAAGACAAACATTTATTTTCTACCAGTTCCTGGAAAATGTTTCTGATTTTATAGCCTCTAGACTGGCCTTGCCAGGGCAGCCAGGTAGTTCCTTTTCTGTAATTCTCGTGCTTAAATCGTGAGCAGCTAGTGAGATAGATTAATGCTTTATACACTTCCAGAGCTCAGCTCCCATGCTGCAGTTAGATGGTTCAAAGCATTGATTTCTCTCTGACAGCTCTTAAGATATTGGACACCCAAAATATAGGAAGGTTGGTTAATCTCTATAGCTAGTATGTTGCTTGCAGTAGAGAATGTTGGTGAAACATACGGTTTTTCTTTATTATAAGATGCACCAGGGGTATGAAGAATGCTTTAAATCATTGTGAAAATTAGAAAAATAAAACTTCCTCATTAGCTCAAGAAAGTAAGATTCAAAACAACGTTCAGTTTGATATTTGGCTATTTATTCAACATCCGATTTTATATAATTTTGATTAGTAAGGTCAGTCATTAGAATTAGATTATGTTCTGTAATGATTTCTATCAAGGCTTTTAAAAATGCTTACCCTTGGGGGCAAACAGAGACAGGAAGAGGAAGTAACTGGATTCAAATTCCTTAATATCATCCTTTGTAATTAGAAATAAGATTTTAGTAGACTGTTTCCATAATGTAGTCCCAAATCATTTTTATAACTTAATAAGTATGAAATAACTTTAGTGAGAAGGAGGAATTTCAGCTTGTCATTCTATAATGTACTTATTTAAATTATTCTGGTCACAGGCATAATATTCATATCTCATCTGCAGAGAGAATTCTACATATGCACTGACTGAGTCGGTGTATAGTTCGTATTGTGTTACTTATTTTTTCTTTTTTAATTTAAAAAATTTTATTTTTTGACTGTGCAACTGGCATATGGGATCTTTTGTTTTTGATTATTTTTTTTCGAGTATAGTTGCTTTACAGTGCCGTGTTAGTTCCTGTCGTACCACAAAACTGAATCCGCGTGAAATGTAAAATGTTAGTCGCTCAGTCATCTCCAACTCTTCGTGACCCCATGGACTGTAGCCCACCAGGCTCCTCTGTCCATGGGATTCTCCAGGCAAGAGTACTGGAGTCGGTAGCCATTCTCTTCTCCAGGCAGTTTTCCCTACCCAGGGATGAAGCCCAGGTCTCCTCCATTGCAGGCAAGATTCTGTACTGCTTGAGCCCCCGGGAAAGCCCTGAATCCACCGCACATACACAGATGTGCCCTCTTGTTTGAATTTCCTTCCCGTTTAGGCCGCCACAGAGCACTGAGTAGAATTCCCTGTGCTATACAGTAGATGCTCATGAGTTACCTATTTTATACATAATATCAATAGTATATATACAGTACTTATTTTAAAAGGGAGGATGGAGGGAAAGAAAAAACCTTATCACAGATTCTCTTCTGGGTGCTGACTTTTCCCAAACCTTTGTATTCTGATTCCCCTTCTAGGGATGTTTCCCTCATACCAGACCCACTAGAATGGATCGTTTGCAAGGGAAGTTGTGGGATGCAAGGTGGAAGGAGGCATGATCTTTCAGTGCCCGTAATAGGAGCTGTCACCTGTTCCTCTCAAGGTGATGCAGGAACAAGCATGCCTGATTCTAGACTGCCGCATTAGAGGTCTCCAAGACCATCTGTCTTCTGCCATCAGCTGCAAGTTCAAGGTTCCATGAGTCATCAGGAAGACTTACAGAACTCAGAGACCCGTGAACTCATGGTTGTGCTTTATTACAGCAAGAGGATGCAGACTAAAGTCAGTGAAAAGAAGGAGAATCTAGATGTGGGGCTGCCAGCCGCCCTCTCCCTGTGGGGTCGTGGGCAATGCCAGCTGCTCCCAGCAACAACACGCACACAGTGTGGCCAACCGGGAGGCTCATCTGAGCCGTGGCGTCAGAGCCCCTGTTGGGAGTGTGGTCATGTAGACACAGTTGACCACCCAGGTGCTGACCTTGGCCTCTCAGCCCCTCCAGAGCTCAAGCTGGCACCACATGCCCCAAATGCCCACCCTGAATCATGTTAGCCTAGACTGTCTGGCAGCCCAAGAACACCAGGTAAACGAAGACGTTATGGGGCAGGGCATTCCAAGGGCTTGGAGATTGTACCCCAGGGTCCAAGGACAAAGGCCAGACTTCCCTCTGGGCAGGTGGTGAGTGAGGTGGGGCCTCGTTGGTAAGCCCGGGAAGCAGGACCTGTGGGAGGTGAGAGTGAATCCCCTCATCACAGATGCGAGCATGATGAGGCGTCACCCATGTTTGAGGGGCCCCTGACTGTAGACGCGTCCTGAGATGCAGATCCGCATTAAGTCCGAATGGAAAGGGGAGAAGTCTTTGAAAACCATTTACAGATAACTCAGAGTGTCATCAAAATAGCCCATATTTGAATCCAGATACTACGTTATTTAATAATGACCACAGAGATTGTATCTTTGCTGTTTCCCTTGGTCTTTTCACCCGTAATTTGGAAGTCACAAAAATGCTGAATGAGAGTTTGGTCTTTGATGAAGGCCATGACTCCAGCTTTATTTTCTGAGACTCTGTAGTTTGATTTCTGTAGTTGCTAACTAGCTAACATGATTTTCAACCTGTCTTCTTAAGCCTGGAGTCAAATATTTCTGAGCTGGGGAATCTTTTCTGAAACTTATCTCAACTGTTCTTATCTAATAGTAATGGTAGGCCTTGCTAGGTGACTCCATGTCTTCAAAAGAAATCCAAAAAATTGATCCTGCACGCGTGCTCAGTCACTAAGTCATGTCTGACTCTTTGCAACTCCATGAACTGTAGCCTGCCAGGCTCCTCTGTCCTTGCGATTTCCCAGGCAAGAGTACTGGAGTGGGTTGCCATTTCCTCCTCCAGGGGATCTTCCTGATCAAAGGATGGAATCTGCATCTCCTGCATTGCAGGTGGGTTCTTTATCAACTGAACCAGCAGGGAAGCCCAATCCAGAACCTATCTGTGCATGAGCTGACTTCTTATTGATGCTGTCGACATTAAGTTTCCATTGACCAGCAATTCTGTTTCTGGTTACGTAAGCTTTGGAATTAATTACATGTGTGCCAAGTTTTTATGCATAAGCAAGAGTATTCATCAAAGCATCATTTACATGTGTAAAGAACCTATAGAAAGGGCAACATTCTACCTTTACTTTAGTGAAGTGAACATCCATGGTGGAGGTTGCATAAAGGTTTAAGAATTAAACATGATTAAAATAGAATGTAGCATATCCTGGGCAACCATGATATATTGTGTCTAAAACAAAAAGTAGGGATATGTGGAAATACTTCCTCTGTATTAAGAAAATATTATAAAAGAAATACAGATGGTATTGTGCAAATTGTGTGTGCGTGTGCATGCATGCGTGTGTGTGTGTGTGTGTGTGTGTAATGGGCTGAAAATGAAATGAAGAATTAAGCCAACTGTTCTGCATCTGCTGGGTTAGGTTTGTAGTGTGAAGCGGAGGAGGGAGTTCAGTGGCATAGTGCTTATCACTGTCCCAGTTCTTGTGTCACCACCTTCTGCTTACTGGGGGCAGGGCAGGGCTCCGAGCTATTAAAGGGGAGCTCTGCAGAACGGAAACGCAGGGTGGACAGGGGGCCGGGCATGTTTGGGAGCGAGATTTCCCTGGACAATAAGGTAAGGCGAGGTGAGTTTCTGAGAACATCCAAAAGGATGAGTTTGGAGGAAAGAAGACGCTATTGAGTATATGAGAAGCAACAGTGATGAGAAGCCAGAGAAATGACCCAGGGGAAGTTCCCAATGGACAGAGAGCCAAAACCTTTTAAGCAAACGGCTGACTGATGTGAAGTTCTAAGTCTGTGTCTTCAGGATAAACCTGTCTGAGACCTTAGCCTTTGATGAAACATGCTGTCTCCCCGTTGGCCTTGTTGAATAATTTTGGGGAAGTCAAGGAAAAGGGCAGTGTTCTACCGTATGTCTGAAGGAAATGGCTAGCTATGGTCGATGGGCTCGGGGTGATGGGCTTTGAGCCAGAAGGGAGCATGAAAAACTGAGCAGGTGGCATGGCAGTCAGTGTGACCTTGGCCCAGGGGGCGAACTCCAGCTTGACTTTGTCTGAAAAGGGTGGTGGCCTCACCTATTATTTTACTAAATTAACGCAACGCATACACACAGTGCCTAGAAAAAAGGCTGGACAGATATGTCCATCTTTATTGTTTTTGTCTCTAAATGTATGATATTTATCTAATTTTTCTTTTGAGTTTTTCCCTCCTTTCCAACTGGGTATTTCTGAAATGGGGGACAGCTAAGTGATCTTTCTCAAGGAGGAAGAGGCTTTGACTATATGCCTCTTTTTCATGCATACTGTTACCGTCTCTGGGTTCATACACTTGGATGGAACATTTGCAGACAGAATCTTACAAAGACTGAAAGTCTCAGTGTACGTTTGTCAGCATAAGCCATGCCCCTCAGCATCCTCTGGTCCAGTCTGGCCCTCTCGTGATCCATGGAAACGTGGAGCAGTGAGTCCAGGAAAGAGGTTAGCGGTTGTCCTTGATGTCCCTCCAGTGTCTTTCCTGGATTCTCCCTCCAGCCTGGGATGGGGCGACACACTATATCAGATAACTGCTACCCAGCGAAGGGGGGATTGCTCCTTGCAGCTTCAAGGAGGGAGGGAAGTCTGACTTTGTAATCCTCGGCCCAAAGCAGATGGTTTCCTTAGTGTGAAGACTGAAGATCAAGAAGATAGGTTGGTATCTTGAAATAAAAAACCATGAGCTACTGCTCGGTGTCTGGGGAGAAGAAACCATCCATCAGAATGGGTCACAATCATTTACTCACAAATGTCTGGACAAGATGTTTAGGCACCATCCAAAGGGCACTATTCCTACATCCTCGTGGGCTTCCTGCACCCACACACACCTCCTTGTCTGCTGTCTCCACCTGTCTCCTCCGTGTTCTTCCCGTTGGACCCTAATGATGTGAGGGATGGGAGCCTCCCTTTTGTATTTCATAGCATCTCACAAAGCAGTGGCTTAGAGAAGTAAACCAGTCTGTGTGTGCTGCAGGAGGAATAAATTAAACTACTCAGTTAAGAATGTTTTATTATCACGTAAACCTGAGGAACTTGTCCCCATTGTGGAGCAAGGGAGAGAGGAGGAAACTCATGGAGACAGAAGCCATGGGTCATTCTCTACCCCTTTGACTTAGAAAATATTTGGAGGGCACAAGATTTACAAGCTGATGTTGAGGTCTGGTGGAGAGTGAAGTTACCTCTTCTATTTTTAAGACAATGATTTTCAGCTTTTTAAAATGACTTTTAAAGTTGAATTATAGTCGATTTACCATATTGTGTTCATTCCTGCTCTACAGCAGAGTGGTTCAGTTACAGGTATACATGTATGTGCTTTTGTAAAATATTCTTTTCCATTTGATTTTATCATAGGACACTGAATATAGTTCTCTGTGCTATATAGGACCTTGTTTATGAAGTTATCTCTTCTGAAGCTTTTTGTAGGAGTCTTTTTTGGGGGGTGGGTACTAATCCTGGCCTCTAGATTTCAAACAGAAGCCTCATGTCTGTCGTCCGGAACCTCCAACTCATCAAAAAGTGCACGATGGAACGTCTGTGGATGATAGATTCTGACCAGAACTTGAATCCCAGCTTGGATGCTCATGGGCTGGGGGAAAAGCCAGGATGTCTGTAGTCTAGTAGCCACTCAGTAAATGCCCAACTCGCCAACACCCTGCAGAATCACAGCTAATGCTATGTGTGGTCCTTACATTCAACTCCAAGCTTATTTCTGCTCCAGAGTGTGTTACTTCAGGTTTCCAATGCGAGGAAATCCTGTTCTTGAGATTGAAAGATGATTTTGTTTTTTTCCAAGACTTAAATGTAGAAAATGCGTAAGAATCTGTGATGCGTAAGGGGAGAATGAAAACCTCCTCAAGGGAGATTAGTGAAGGTGGATGAAGGCTCCACGCACTGGCTGGTCCCGTGGCCACTGTCGTCACGTGGCTGAGAAGCAGCAGGTGTGGATCATCACTCTTATGTTGAGGCTTTTTCCGTGGACGCAGATGCAAGACACGTGTTTCTCCTGCACTGTTGGCTCGGCATATCAAATGAGAGTATTTCTTAGGAAAAACCCCCATGCCACTCACCTGAGTTGAGTAGTCATCACTTCATCTAAGCCACTTGTGGGTTGTATAGGGGACCACTGGGGTGATCTTTGGGCATAGCACACACTGTTAACCTGTAAACAGTGTGCGAGGCTGTTGTTCTTCAGTTGCTCAGTCGCGTCCGACTCTTTGCAGCCCCATGGACTGAAGGCTTCCCTGTCCTTCACCATCTCCCGGAGTTTGCTCAAACTCATGTCCATTGAGTTGATGATGCCATCCAGTCATCTTATCCCCTGTCACCTGCTTCTCCTCCTGCCCTCAGTCTTTGCCAGCATCAGGGTCTTTTCCATTGAGTCAGCTCTTCGCATCAGGTGGCCAAAGTATTGGGGCTTCAGCTTCAGCATCATTCCTCCCAGTGAATATTCAGGACTGATTTCCTCTAGGATTGACTGGTTTGGTCTCCTTGCAGTCCAGGGGACTTGCAAATATAGCCTGTAAAGCACGACAGTAGGAATCTAAGCTATACCCGTTGTGATAGAAGTTCCACATGCTTAATAGACAGTGATTATAGTAGATTAAGAATACAGAATCAACTCGAGAGGCTCCTGAATTGGCTTCCTTGGTGGCTCAGACAGTAAAGAATCTGCCTGCAGTGAAAGACCTGGGTTCAGTCCCTGGGTTGGGAAGATCCCCTGGAGAAGGGCATGGCAACCCACTCCAGTATTCTTGCCTGGAGAATGGCATGGACAGAGGAGCCTGGCGAGCTACAGTCCACGGGGTTGCAAAGAGTCAGGGACAGCAGAGCCACTGACACACCGTCATCCAAGTACCGTGTGGAAGCAGCTGTCACGGCCCCAGTGCTCTGGCCACCCTGAAAGGCTGCCAGCTGTTCAGGAACACAGCCTTCTGAAGCTGTGTCTCTGTTTTGTATTCTAATCAGCAGTTCTACGGGTTGTTTGTGGCAAAGTCCCAATCAGTATGTTAATAAAATGTATGCAGTGCACAGCATTGATGGCTTTTAGATAGGCACTCTGTGGGATGTAATAAGCCATCATCTGAGTTTTTCTTTTCTCAAATGGCTTAGATGGAAGGCTCATACCTGTGTCCATATAAGAGAGACGGTGTTATAAAACCCTGCAGTAGGATGTGTTCAGTCCCGAAGTCGTGTCCAACTGCATGTAACCTGTGGACCACAGCACACCAGGCTTCCCTGTGCTCGTGTAGGAGCTCAAAACGTCCTGCAGCCTAGCCCCTTACCTGATAGGAGTAGGAATTGCATCTAGAGGAAATGAAGAGACTGGGCTAAGAAGGCAGAACAGCACAGCCGGGACTAGGTACCTCGTCAGGTCTGCCTGAGGGGCTCCTGCCCCTGTTGCTTCGGCGACAAGTAGCGGGGAGGGGAGCGTGACTAAGACAGGGCCACCCAGAGGCAGGAGCTGGCTGGGGACGCTGCTCCTGCTGGTGGCGATGCTGACCCTCCAGGCTTCTCAAGCTCAGCCACGCTGCCCCCCAAACACAGGCTTGTCTGGGCACCAGGGATCCCCAGGGGCTGTCGAACATAGCACCTACCCTGTGCCTTGGAGTTGGCCCTGCCGAATGTAACACCCGCCCCACACTTTGGGGTACCGTTCAAGACAGACTGTCGAGTTAGTTCCAAAATGTGATTCAAACTCAATGCGGAATCCCCAGCTGGAGGGGCCCGTGGTCTCCATCTCAGCGGCTGGCTCTCTGGGGCAGAGCCCGCTGTGGACCTGTACCGTTTTCCTGATGAGGACGAGATTGCCAGCTCCTCTGCCCACCCTCTAGCTCAGTCTCTCTCACCAACAAAGCAAGATCGTCAGAGTGGTGGAGAAGATGAAATCTCGTGGGCGGGATGAGGCAGGGATTGGAGGCATCTGACAGCCGGTGTGGGACTGTGGTGTTTGGAAAAGGAGGTGGGGAGGACCTCAGCTGGAGACTGAAGAAAGCAGTAGGAGGCTGGGAGCGTGGGTCCATGTGGGCAGGACCACCCCATGGAGGGCCAGACGTGCTCTTCCCCCATGAACTGATGGTCACTTTGTAGCTTCCTCCACCAGGCGAGTCACCAGCTGAAAGGGGCATCAAAGCGCTGGGAGTTCCCAGGGGCGCCTGATGGTATGAACTGTGAAGTGGGGGCCGGAGGAGCTGGGGTAGAAAAGAAGCACTGATTAAATGTCGGAGCGCCTCAAAGGTCATTTCAGAATATCCCAGGCATAAAAAGATAAGTCAGTCTTGACATCTGGTTCATCAGTTCTCCGCATTTCAAAGTTGAACCTACGTGAACTCTTGTGGAGGTGGGGAAGAAGAGGAAGGCGCTGGGTCTCCCATCTCCCGTAATCTGGATCCTGGTCCATTCAGGTCATCTTCTCGTGTCTGTACATCACTTCCTTAGTCCTCTCCCAAAGAATTCCTCTTCTTTCTGTGAACATAACGTGTGCGTGCTCAGTCATGTCCCGACTCTTTGCGACCCCATGGACTGCAGCCCACCAGGCCCTTCTGTCCATGCGATTCTCCAGGCAAGAATACCGGAGTGGGTTGCCATTTTCCTTTCCAAGGGATCTTCCCGACCCAGGGATCAAACTCGTGTCTTCTGCAGCTCCTGCACTGGGGAGCGCGGATTCTTTACCACTGAGGCACCAGTTGCTCACACAGATTCAAAATAAATCCAGAAGTTTTAATGTCAAACCACTGAGTAGTTTTCAGTATTCTAAGAAGTTAGAAGAAAGTGTCAATTCTTGAATGATAGTGGCCTATGCCCAGAATCAGAGCTCTCAGAAAACATTGTCTGAAATCTAGAATCCTTGGCAGGGTGCTGTCTGCACAGCAGATACATCCCTGCCAGGCTCTGTGGCTAATGATGAAATAGGTTGGGGTCCAATTCCGAAGGAACTCAACATTCCTGAGCCTCGATGGGGCTCAGGGCACCCTCTTGGGACTTTCCACCCAGGCAGACACCCAGGACCAGCCAGATTTCCTTCCCAGGCAGGTCTCATCAAACCGTGTGCTTGGGAAACGGTTCAGTGAAACCACCCTCCAGAGGTAGAGGATGGACACAGTCGGCCTTGTGAGCAGTGCTTGCATTTCAGCAGGGACAGGGGCCATGCCCAGGGAGGAGGCAGACAGAGTAGAATGTGAAGTGCCCACCGTGGGGTGGCACTGTGGGGTGGCTCTTCGGGGGCCTGGTGGAATTTGCTGGTGGGGACCCCTGTCTGGTGCCCCTGAGATGGTGCCTCACTGAACGCAGCCCTCTTTGTTCTGGGTCCTGGGTGCCAGGCTGGCCGTGGTGGGGGCGTCTGGGCGGTTCCTCCTTGGCAATGTTTCTAAGTAAGCGTGTACTTGTTGTCTTGCCTTCTGGCAGATATTTTCCATATGGCATTTTGCTTATTTTTAGCCTGAATTCAGATCATTTCCTCCAGAAGATGAGATTATTTGCCAAGATGTCACAGAGAAAGGTGAACGACAAAGTTAGAAGTTGCTTATGTTTTTTCCAAAGGGCTCTAGAAGCATCGTTTTTTTCCAAGGGAACCGTCATCCTGAACCTGGCTCTCCACCTGGCCCGAGAAGCCTGTTTCCGAGAACCTCGGTGTCCCCAAAAACCCTCTGGTACATAACCCAAAAGGCCTGTTCAGAAAGACTTACCCCGTACTGGAGCATACCGACTGACAGCGCTGTGATGGTTTCAGGTGGACGGCAGAAGGACTCAGCCAGGCTTACGTGTGCGTTCTCCGCCGGACGCCCCTCCCAGTCAGGCTGCCGTGTAAGTGCGAGCAGCGCTCCCTGAGCTGCACAGCAGGTCCTCGCCAGTTATCTGTTTTAAATCTAGCAGCGTGTGCGTGTCCGCCCCAAACTGCCCCCGGCAGCCAGGATTCATTTTCTAAGTCTGTGAGGTTCCCTGAAAGGCCTTTTCCGAACGTGCAAAGGATACTGTGGCCCAGGAGACTTCCTTTTATGAAGGCAGATGTCTGGGGGTCACAGGATTTGGTAATGCATCAGGAAAAAAGAACTCCGAAAAGCCATGATTCTGAGCGATTCAGCATCTGGAGCATGCACAAAGGAGTGAATACTGCCGACCTGAGCAGTGTCAGACGAGTCAAGCCACGAAGCAAAGGGAGAAAGGCGTTAAGAGGAGGAGACGAACCCCGAGGCCAGGGGTGGCTCATTCTGGGCCAGGGCGGCTCACTCTGGGCTGGGACTGATGTCCGAGAGCTCAGTTTCCTCCACCTCCCCGCTTCTCCCTTGAGCCTCAGAAAGCGGGGCCGTGGCACCCGCACCCAGCATCCCCGTCTTGCCAAGGTCTGCGCCCTCGAAGGGACAGATGCCCCATTGAGTCTGTGGGCACCACCGTGCCCAATACAATGTCCTCTTTCATGCTCCCCAAGGCTGCTCCTCGCCCTCTCTTTCACTGGCCTCTTTTCTTTCTTCTTCTGAACCTGATCTGAAAGCAAACACTGGGGCCTCTTTCACCGCAGCGGCCCAGCCCCCCGCCCTCCTCCGGCGTCCATCCATCCCTCTCTCTTCCTGAGCCCGGCCACCCTGCTCCAGGCAAGCACCAGTGCCAGTTCGTCTCCCTCCGAGGTTATTAAGCCTCCAGAATTGGTGTTTCAACCGCAGATTTCTCCACTTGCCCCAGACTGGATGCCAACGGGCCAGATGATTTGTTTCCTTTTAAATAAAGCGCTTGCTTGTCGGGCTGTGGGGTTGGTCCTCGGTGGTCACTGCCAGCGTAGCAAACACCTCTAGCCTGAGCATGAAGATGCTGTTTCATGCAGCGTACTGCTGCTTTTTCTTCTTTGAGAGGGATTAGCGCGTGTTGTGCGTTGAAAATGCTACTCAGTTGGAATTTACTGGAAAATGAGGGAGCACAGACAGGATCACGGGACAGGCGAGCAGGGGGTTCAGGCTGGTTTATTTTTAATATAGTCGTTTGGTTAGTGGGGACGAGGATTGGGGAACAGCCGATGGCTGGCTGCCTGTCCGGGGGAGGGGGCTTCGCAACTCTCTCTCGGTGGAACTGAGGTTTACTCAGTGGCTTTTCTTAAAGAGCCCGCAGAATAGGAAAACCTCGCTTCCCACGAGTCCCCAGGAAGCTGCTTGCAGTCTGTGGGCATGTTCTGCATAACAGTCGTTTTGAATTCAGAGATAATTTGTCAAGCAATTAATATGAATAGGATATCTAAAATATTCACCCAAAATTCAGTCCCTGTCTAGTGAAGGGTTGCTTTGACATGCCATGCTTTGTGTGTATTTTTCACTGCAGTAAATTAGGAACTGTGCGTCTCTGTGTATGCTAGTTATGGAGTCGTGTCTGACTCTGCGACCCCATGGACTGTAGCCCTCCAGGCTCCTCTGTCCCTGGGATTCTCCAGGCAAGAATACTGGGGTGGGGTGCCATCTCCTCCTGCAGGGGACTTTCCCAACCCAGGGATTGAACCTGTGTCTCATGCATCTCCTACACTGGTAGGCAGGTTCTTTACCACTGAGCCACCTGGGAAGCCCAGTGTGCATCTGCTGAGTCACAGTAGAAGGAGCTAGTCTTTTCTGCAGAAGAGAAATGGTTTAAACTCCTGGGGATGCACCTCTTAGAACTACCTTGCTGTTAATTCAGTTCAGTTGCTCAGTCGTGTCTGACTCTTTGCGACCCCATGAACTGCAGCACGCCGAGCCTCCCTGTCCATCATCAACTCCCAGAGTCCACCCAAACCCATGGCCATCGAGTCAATGATGCCATTCGGCCATCTCATCCTCTCTCGTCCCCTTCTCCTTCTGCCCTCAATCTTTCCCAGCATCAGAGTATTTTCTAATGAATCAGTTCTTTGCATCAGGTGGCCAAAGTATTGGAGTTTCAGCTTCAACATCAGTCCTTCCAATGAACACCCAGGACTGATCTCCTTTAGGACTGACTAATTGGATCTCCTTGCAGTCCGAGGGACTCTCAAGAGTCTTCTCCAACAGCACAGTTCAAAAGCATCAATTCTTCAGCTCTCAGCTTTCTTTATGGTCCAACTCTCACATCCATACATGACCTCGCTGTTAGGTGGTCAGCAAGGTGTTGACCATTCTAAGCAAACATCAAGTTGACTTGGAGCCATCTTAGCTGATCAGGGTTGATGCACAAAGCTCACCAGCTAGAATTGGCGCTATGAGAAGACAAACTATAGATTTACTTTTAGGTTTATTTTTTACTGAAGTATGATCGAGTCACAATGTTGTATTAGTTTCATGTGTATGTCCCTTTTCAGATTCTTTCCCATTGTAAGTTGTTGTATAATAAGCGTGAATATAGTTCCTTGTGCTGTCATTGTTGTTTATTCATGTTATATGTCCTAGTGTGTACCTGTTGATCTCGGTTTCCTAACTCATCTCCCCCCACTTCCTGTTTGGTAACCATTCGTTTGTTGTCTATGTCTGTGAGTCGGTTTTTGTTTTGATGGTTCATCTGTGTCACCTCTTTAGATTCCACATAGCATGTGGTATTTAGTGTGGCAATCTCTAGGTCCACCCAATGTCATTCATCAGTCCATTTCCGACAGAGAGTTGCAGGGAAGGCTTAGTACTCTGATGGGACAGCAGTTGACACTGTGTAATCACGAATGCTGTTTATATTTTGTGAACAGTTGTAATGAATGAGCAGTTTGACAATGAACTAGATCGAGAATCCCTGAATCATCTCCCACTCAGCGGGGCCCTCAAACGCCTGTTGGGTCTCTTCAGTTCGTTCCTTTCCTCATCTTCTGATGAGCCATCATGGAGCCAACTTGAAAAAATGTCCTCAATTCTCTTGACCTTCATCCAGGTTCCCCAGTTCATGGGCTATGGTGAATAATTGATCCCTTGGACTTTAATTCCTTTTATGTTTTCTTGTGTTTTTTAAAATGACTTTTATATTTTCTTGTGTTTATTAAAATTGGAGACCCAAAACTTGGGTCATGTGATGTCTTTGTTTAAACCTGAGCTTTAAAAATGTTCCCCTTAGTTTTCAAGGTATTGAATGGAGTAGAATTGATCATAGCAGCAATAGCTGACATGAATATACCACATGAGCTTCCCTGGTGGCTCAGACGGTAAAGAGTCTGCCTGCAGTGCAGAAGATGCAGGTTCAATCCCTGGGTCAGGAAGATTCCCTGGAGAAGGAAGTGGCAACCCACTCTAGTATTCTTGCCTGGAGAATTTCATGGACAGAGGAGCCTAGCAGGCTGAGCAACTAAACACACACACAAACACCACCTGGTAGGTGCTGATTAGCTCTCCAAGTGTTTTACCTGTATCGTCTCAATTAATACAAGATTCATCTTCATCACTCCTATTGTTATTATACCCACTTTACCCTTGGAAAAAGTGATGCTTAAGCAGACATGGCAGACCTGAAATGTGACTGCAAAGCCCATTTCTGTTGTGAGGAGGTGGTTCTGCACTTCGTGGCGGAGGGTATGTGTATAATTTTTCAAAGAACACTTTCCTTGATGCCTCTTTTCCTTCTAAGGTTTGTCCTTCTTTTCATTTTCTTGTTATATAAGCCTGTAGATCACATTGCCTAATGAATGTGTTAGCAGCTGCTAGTGTAGACCCCAGATTGTTTAGTGATTTTGTTATGAGTAATCAATCACACTTAAATACTATTCAATCTAATACTAATAAATTGCTCCATCTTCCTTTTGGTATTTGGAAAGCACAAAAACACGTTTATAAAATAGGTCACGCAGTTTTTAAATGATGAGGTTATGCAGTGAAGGTGTCCCAAGGTGGGCGACATCTACACAGCTTCCCCTTTGGGGCGGGATGCACCCATCTGTTCAGGAGATGCTTCCTTGCTCTGTCCTCACTTTGTGGGTGCTGTGGTCCAGACGGAGGAGCAGGTAGTGATATAGGATTCAGGGAAATGAATCATTTTGAGTCTCCATCCCTTCCGCTTGTTGAAATGAAACCCACAGTTGGAGGTGCCTTTGTCACACTGTCTCTTTCAAAGATCTGACTGAAAAAAGCCAGAGGCAGGCTGAACAGAAAGAGACCACTCACCCAGGGTTAGCAGTCCCTTCTCGCCTTCTTCCCTCCTGCCAAAGAAGATGTGAGCTCTTCGTCCTTCCCTGCAAGCAGCATCATCCCTTGGAAGCAGCGAAATGCCTCGTTTCTCGTTCCCTTTCTTGTCCCTTATGTTTAGTCTTGAGGCATGTGGGTTTCACTTTTCCCCTCGATGACATGTAATTGCTTGAATTTTCATATTCCGGGCATCGTACGTCTTGCCAGAGTGACTGACTATTCTTCAGTTACTTTCTCCTGTAATACAGACCAGCTTCTCAGGTGTCTCAGTGATGAAGAAAATCCACCTGCCCATGCAGGAGACATAAGAGATACGGGTTCGATCCCTGGGTCAGGAAGGTCCCCTGGAGGAGGAAATGGTAACCCACTCCAGTACTCTTCCATGGGAAATCCCACAGACAGAGGAGCCTGGCGGGCTGCAGTCCACGAGGTCACAAAAGAGTCGGACCCTACCGACTGACTGAACATATAGATATATGAGACAGTGTTTGAATTAAAAAGGCAATGACTTTAGAACCGACTGTGAACAAGATCTCAGTGCAGGGTGCAGCACTTAGAGAGTCCATGGGAGCAGGGGTGTGGTGTGGAACATGGGGGCCGCTGACCTGCACCATGGCGTCTGAGCTGGAGACGACGCTTGGGTCCTTTACAGTTGGAATCATCTCAGAATCTGAGTCCTCAGTAGTTCTGATCACCTGCTGCTGCTGCTGCTGCTAAGTCGCTTCAGTCGTGTCCGACTCTGTGCGACCCCATAGATGGCAGCCCACCAGGCTCCCCCATCCCTGGGATTCTCCAGGCAAGAACACTGGAGTGGGTTGCCATTGCCTTCTCCATCTGATCACCTAGAAACACATAGTTGATTGTCGGTTAGTCGTTCAAACTGATGAAGAAAAGGCATTACAGGAGATTGTTCGGGTGGAGACAGGCGAGGCTGTCCATCAAACAGCAGGGCCTGATGATTGGTTGACTGAGTCTGCTGGGCAGTTGGGTTTGGCAAACCCCAGGGCATCTGAAGAATGTAGATGGTGTACAGAGGAGGTGTGGAGAGGGAGGCAGCTGGGCCCATGACTTTGCAAGCCCCGTGATTTAGCGGGTGAGGGGGCAGGGGAGCACACCCCAGGGTTTGAGCCTGGGCTGGGGCGAGATGGGCAAGCAAAGGGGGGGCCTCCACACGTTTGGGGGACCCAGGAGGGAGCACGTGGAATCTGTGGAGTCCATCTGCCCTGTGTTCTCCAGGTTCTGTCCCTCAGCAGAGTAGCCAGGGACTACAAAAGCCCCATCACAATGTCTTCCTGAAGCTCTCCTTTGTCTGCGCTGAAGTGGGATGAAGTGGACCCTGACCCTTAGCAGACATCTTCATGGGAGGGGCTTCTGGAGCTGCTGAAAGATTCATCACTCTAAGGACTGTTTTCCCGGAAGCACACCAGTCGATCTGGGAGTTGACAGGCCAGTCAATGTTTCTTATCCAGAAATTGATGTGAACGCCTGATGGCCTCTGGACCTTTCAATCAAGAACCGCCTGTGACCGTGTTGATTTAAGGGAAACATAAGTGAATTAGACCACTTGTTTCCTTCCACACGTGAGACCCAGCTGACATCAGAATTGCCATGAAGTGTTAAGGGCAGTAAGCTTTGGTGGTATTGCGTACGTGAATGCGTGCTGCGTCGCTTCAGTCATGTCCAAAATCTTCGCCACCCCATGGACTGTAGCCCACCAGGCTCCTCTGTCCATGGGATTCTCCAGGCAAGAATACTGGAGTGGGTTGCCAGGCCCTCCTCCAGGGGACCTTCCCAACCCAGGGATTCCAGGGATTGAACCCATGTCTCTTAAGTCTCCTGCATTGGTAGGTGGATTCTTTACCAGCTGGGGAGGCACCTGGGAAGCCCTTAGTGGTGTTACTGGTATGGAAATAGCAAACCAGTCCCTACGGGAGTCTTAGGTAAGCTGGGCATTGAAATGATCAATGTGCTTTCTATTAGGAGAGCCAATAATCTGCTTAGTAGTGGGGCAGCGGAGGGCACTGAGTGGACAATACTGGAGGGGGCTCCCTTGGAGTGTTCAAAACTCGCTCTGCTGCTCTCAGAGACCCAGCTGGGGTCTGATTGTGGGGCACCCCGAAAGTGACTTAAGGTGTGTTTGCATGGAGCAGAGGGAAGGTCAGTTGTAACTTTGTGCACCCTGAAAAGAGGAACATAGCTGCTGCTTCCACGCTGCCCGAGTGCCAGGCCGCGTGTCATTGCTTCGTTGGGTCTCTACACGGATGTGGCCCTGGCCGCGTCAGACAGAGCATGCACCTTCCCCAAGGACACGGAGCTGATAAGGAGCAGAGCTGAGTGGCAAACAAAGGCTGTGTGGCTCCCGGCGCAGGCAGCTCGTGTCCTCAGCCCTGAGACTGACGGCCGATCGATCGCATCTTGATCTTGAGACGTCGCACCGCTCAGCCAGCTCTGTAACTCAGCCTCAAGTCTGAAGCCACACCGCTGTCCGTGTGAGGTTTTATCTCCTGTCCCCCAAGGGGAAGAAAGTGTTATGAATAAGTCACTCAGCCTCACTTGCCTAACGTCTCTTTAAAAGCATCATGGCAAGAAGAGATAGGACTGATGGAAGGTGAGGTGGGGGGGTGGGGGGGGGATGCTCCTTGGCCCTGATGCATCTTCTCTTCTTCCCCAAGGCCTGTTATTCACATTCAAGTGACTTTGCTTGCAGGTCCCACGCCCGCAAGGTTTCCTTCCTCAAGCTCCCTGCCCCCAGGTCAGTGCTCTGCCTCCCACCTTTGACCTGCTTCCTCTCAGTAACACATGGAATTGGAAAGTGCCTCCAGTATTCTTGCCTGGAGAGCCCCATGGACGGAGAGCTGCCGGGCTACGGTCCACGGGGTCACAAGAGTCAGTCGGACATGACCGAGTGACTGATGACAGCAAAAGTCTCCAGTGTGTGTGCTCCTTCACTCAGTCGTGTCCGCTCTTTGCCACCCCGTGGACTGTAGCCCGCCAGACTCCTCTGTTCATGGGCTTTCCCAGGCAGGAGTACTGGAGTGGATTGCTTTTTCCTTCTCCAGGGGATCTTCCTGACCCAGGGATGGAACCCAGGTCTCCCACATCACCGGCGGAATCTGGGTTCAATCCCTGGGTCAGGAGGACCCCCTGGAAGAGGGCAGGGCAACCCACTCCAGTGTTCTTGCCTGGGAAAGCCCATGGGATCGCAAAAGAGTCGGAGATGACTGAGCAGCAAAGCACAGTCTCCAGTGAGTCCCGCTAGCAGCTAGACCAGTGTGGGGTAGGGATGAAGGGCTTGGGAGTCAGGCAGGGACAGTGAGGTCAAACCCATCTGTGCTACCCAGTAGCTGCTAGCTGATCAGCGTCACCTCTGTGTCACTTCGTCCTCATTTGTAAAGGAGGGATAATAACCCCAAAGGGCTGTTGTAGGGACTGAGTAGAGATTGTAGTTCACGTGTTTAATACTTGGCACCTACAGAAACATACATGAGACATCTCATGAAGCAGGGCTGGGCAAATGGTGCATTTTGGATGATGTCACTTTAGTTACCCTGATAGGGCTGGATCCCTCCAGACGTGTCCTGGGAATTGTCGCCATTTGCCACTCGCTTGGACTTGGCTGTGCCTTCTTTTTCCCCCGGAGGTGTTTCTTTCGCCAGCCGTCCCTCCAGACCCGTGTGGGCCCCACAGTGTGCGTCCATGGAAGCCCATCAACGGTCCATCAGTCATGGTTCCCCAGTCAAGGGTCATGTGTCCTGCCCTGGGTCCTTTTCCTGCAGTTTCTGCTCAGGGAGAAAGGATGCTCTGGTTGCCAGGACGACCTCCTGCCCCTCTTTCTAGACATCATTCCTTTGTACACAAAGTACCTTCTCAGTGACACCATTTCCGTGAGTTAAAACAGACATCCTTCTTCGAAAAGTCGTTGTTGTTATAGGGTAGTTGACTTTCTGTGTGGTGGCAGTTTCTGGTGCACAGCAGAGTGAATCAGTGTTATACGTATACTTATATATATTTTTCAGATTCTTGTCTGTTATAGGTTATTACAAGATATTAAGTATAGTTCCCTGTACTCTACAGGAGGCCCTCCTTGGTTATCTCTTCTGTGCACAGTAGTGTGAATCTGTTAATCCCAAAGTCTTCATTTATTCCTGCTCCCTTCCCCACTTTGGTAACCATAAGATTGTTTTCTATGTCTGTGAGTCTGTCTCTGTTTTGGAAATAAGTTTATCTGTGTCAGTGTTTTAAGATTCCACAAATACGTCGAATCGTGTGATATTTGTCTTTCTCTGCCTTACTTCGCTGGGCGTGATCATCTCTAGGTCCATCCACGTTGCTGCAAACGGCATTATTTGCTTCTTTTTTATGGCCGAGTAATACTCTGCTGTGTATGTGTGCCATGTCTTCTTTATCCGTTCCCCTGTTGATGGACACGAGGTCGCGTCCATGACTTGGCTATTGTGATTAGTGCTGCTGGGAGCATAGGGCTGCGTGAGTCTTTTTGAATTTGGGTTTTGTCTGGGTATTTGCCCAGGAGTGGGACTGCTGGATCGTATAGTGACCTATCTTTAGTTTCCTGAGGCTTCTCCATACTGTTTTCACTGTGACTGCACTGACTTACACTCCCACCCCCAGTGCAGAAGGTTCCTTTTCTCCACATCCTCTCCTGCATTTATTATTTGTAGACTTTTTCATGAAGGCCATTTTGACTGGTTTGAAGTGATACCTAATTGCAGTTTTGATTTGCATTTCTCTAATAATTAGTGATGTTGAGCCCCTTTTCATGGGCCTGTTGACCATCTGTATATCTTCTTTGGAGAAATGTTTATTTAGATTTTCTGCCCACTTTGGCTGGAGTTGTTCATATGTTTTTTTGGTATTGAGTTGTATGAGTTATTTGTCCATTCTGGAAGTTAAGCCCTTACAGTAGACATACTTCCTGTTTCTGATGGAGATATTTTGATCAAGGATGAGGCGGAGCTGCCTTCCATTGTCTGCCAGCAAGGCATCTCCCCAGAGAGATAAAAACCTTCCTCCCTCCCTCCAGTACATTGAAAAGACCACCCCTTCAGAATTGGAATCTGCCAGCCCCTCTGAATTTCCTAAAGCTGAGATTATTTTCAAGTGAAGCATACCTCACTCCTTCCCAGGATAAAGGAAATTGTGTCTTCACGCACTGAGTGAAGATCAACAAAAAGGACTTTTTAAGTATGTGAAACCTACTCTGCAGGTTTTCTTCTCAAGTAGAACCTCCTGTGCCCCGAGGGACCCTGAGTGACGTTGCAACTCAGCCGTTTTGTTATGACTCACCCTGCTTGGATCGTTGAGTCCACGCTCAGGTTTTCGGGAAAGTCACTATGATGGTTTTAACCGCGCCACTGTGCCTTGTGGCCATTTCATTAAAGGCAAAACAAGGCGTGTTTTGGGGAAACAGTTGAGTATTAGCATGCTCAGTATTAACTCTGGGTTTTGAGTCACTGAAAATCTAGTAATCTCTGAACTTTCACCTCCAGTAAAAGGCTTTCCACTCATTCCTCCTTCCCTGGAGCTCCTCTTGAGATTGATAGAGAGAGAGAATGCAGGAAGCGGCCTGCACTAAAGCCCAGCCCACCTAAACCACCATACGCATCCTTTAAAAAGCAGGAACCCTAGTAGTGATCCTCTGTCAGATTGTTGCCTTTGACCAGACCCACTGGACCGGAATTATTTCTCCTGTTCAAATCACAGAGGACAGAAGACTTATTTAAGGTCATCCTTCCAGACTTGACTTGGGTTGAGGACATATTCACAGATGGTATAAACTCTTGATCTGGGGTTTAAAAAAAATCTGAACAGTTATATATGAAATCAAAAAGATCCAACAGATAATCCCTAGCCTTGGATAAAATTGTTTGTTTAAAGAGTGATGTTTTAGGCAGAAATTGGTTTCAGAACATTAAAAGATCAGAAATTCGTTTTCAGAACATTAAAAGATCCCACTGATAATATTTGAAAATCCTTTCATAGGCATGGAAAATTAGCAACTAAATCTGGCCATTAAAGCATAATCTTTATTTGACCAAAGCATGGTCTAAAAATGGAATAAACTGTAATTTATCTTTACTGACAGCTAATTACCTGGAAGTCTGATTAAAGGGAAAACTGAATTTACTTAATTAGTGTTTTGGTGTTTTGTCTGTATACATGTGAATATGCCCATCTCCTCTTCTACAGGAACACTGCTAGAAATAAATTACCATTTTTATTTTGTCCCATTCAAATGTTGCCAAACCGAGGACAACAGAAAAAGAATGGGTCTTTTACTGACAATGGTAACAGGTGTTTATAGATTATGAGCCTCGTAGAGAAGAGCCTGTTAGCAGGAGAATAGGGTATTTATGACTAAGTCGTTTTCTTTTTTTCCACTGGCTCGTCCTTCAGTTGTCAGCAGAGAAGAGCCAACTTGTGGGTGATCCACCCCAGCCAGTAAATCCTGGCCGGGTCGTGGGGCTTTATGCAGATGGCTGCGTCCCCGCAGCAGATGGGTTCTGACAGCCTCTGAGGTTCCTTTTGGAGCTTCAGCATCGCTTGTTCTTTGTTGTTGTTCAATCGCTAAATCGTGTCTGACTCTGCAACCCCATGGACTACAGTATCGGACTTCCCTGTCCTTCACTATATCCCAGGGTTTATATCCCATCGAGTCAGTGATGCCATCCAACCATCTCCTCCTCTGTCATCCCCTTCTCCTCCTGCCTTCTCTCTTTCCCAGCATCAGGGCCTTTTCCAATGAGTCAGCTCTTCGCATCAGGTGGCCAAAGGATTGGAGTTTCAGCATCAGCGTCAGTCCTTCCAATGAATATTCAGGACTAATCTCCTTTAGGATGGACTGGTTGGATCTCTTTGCAGTCCAGGGGACTCTTTAAGAGTCTTCTCCAACGCCGCAGTTCAAAAGCATCAATTCTTCAGCGCTCAGCTTTCTTTATGGTCATATCCATACATGACTACTGGAAAAACCACAGCTTTGACTAGATGGACCTTTGTTGGCAAAGTAATGTCTCTGCTTTTTAATAAGCTGTCTAGGTTCGTCATAGCACTTCTTCCAGGGAGCAGCATTTTCTACTTTCTTGGCTGCATGGTATTTGGGGGTGTTACCTTTTCAGGGTGTGAAGAACCGTGCAGTAATTACAGCCCAGGGCGGAGGTGCCTCAACTCTCACCCACATGTTCTGATGCCTCTGAGCTCTCCTGGCAGATGCTCTTTGATCAGGAGGCGTATGTAACACACACCCGAAACAGTGTGATGAAGTCATCTTCCTTTGTGAGCTGCTATTGTGAAAGAAGTTTGTATTAATTTTTTAAAGTGATCGGAAAGTCATGGGATGCCACTCTCAAACTTGAGAGGTTTTCCTTATTTAAATGGCAAATCTCCCAATAGTTCAGTTCTGTGCATATAAATAATTGGACTAAAATATTATTTTTAAAAAGCACTGCAGGTTTTAATCAAAATCCCTCAAGAAATGAAAGTCTTAATTAAATCTGAAACGCTGTTTCCTAGGCCTGAGGTTTCTAATTTTATTTTTCATCTTCTCTGTATATCCTCTACGATGAAAGCAGAATGTAAGTGGTGAAATAGCCAATTATTTAAAGGATAATATCATTGAAACAAACCTAAAGCAAATGAAAAATCATTTTAGACTCACGGAATGGAGAAGATGAAAGAGGCTTGCTCAGAGCCTTCCTTTCACGAAGACTTTGGTGCCAGCACCCCTTCATTTCATTATGCCTGCTCTTCTCCGATGCAGAGTTGTCTGCTGTAATTGGATGTTCTCCAGAATGACTACTTCTGCCAGTGCTTCTAAAAATTGCAGAATGGAGACTTGAAGGGGAGAGATATTGTTAATGATTTCTTAAAGATCACAGTAGCAGTTTCTGGAAGCATTCCCCTTTACCTGTGACCTAGCCATCTCTCTTCCTTCTTCTCTAGGAGTTAAGTGGTATTTCTTGGAATCCTCTCTCACTAGTGAACTAGGTAGCCCCGTGGTTGCCCCTAGTAGAGGGATTATGATCAAGTTAGCAGATGCAGCCAGTTCTTGGGGTGCTACTGACCACACCGGTGACCTGTTCTCTGCCGCACTCTCCAGGGTTTTAGGAAGATGTCATTGTCTAGGGAAAGATAGGTTTTGGTGCTGCTGCCCAGGGTCTTGGCCTCCTTAATCAGTAGGAGTCACTCAGAGACCAGACAAGAAAGTCAAGGAAGGCTTTGCTGGGGCCCTGCTGCAGCAGGGAGGAGCAAGAGCAAGTGACAGGTCCCCTTGCTCGCTCGCTGAAGGAGGCTCGTGGGGACGGGGGTCTGTTCGTGAACTGGGCTGGAGGGAGTCCGCCCCTTCGGCGATGTTGTCTGCAGCGGCATGCAGAAGTAGCGGTGGGGTTTTTTGGTCTTTCTGTATCATATTGTCTGTAATTAGCCCCAACTGTGCATGCGTGTATTTATTTTTAGTCCCTTTTAGTTTCTTCATATTTTGTTGCTCGAGGAGACCTTTGTCCAGGTGCAGGCTCTGCAGCGAAAGGTCCCAGGCCCAGGTCCCAACCTGTCTCGATGATGTTCATAGTGCTAGTTGTTTCAGTCAGGTTGTCAGCACAAGAGGACACACCTCATTAGCACTGCTGCCCTCTAAGTTGGCAGAGGATGGAGAACAGAGGTCATGAACACCCAGTGGAAGCTTCTGGAAATCATGTCGTGAAACCCCGGCCACAAGGGCTTTATGTTTGCTCCCTTTTTGATGTCAAGAAAAGGGAGGCTGAAGTTTTCAGTTCAGCCCACAGACGCTTGATTCA
Organism: Antilocapra americana; assembly: GCA_007570785.1. NCBI lineage: Eukaryota > Metazoa > Chordata > Mammalia > Artiodactyla > Antilocapridae > Antilocapra > Antilocapra americana. The sequence continues at coordinate 274,952 of ML661912.1, read as the reverse complement.
GGGACACACTTGCCTTAATAAGGGCTTAGCACGCTAAGCCGTGAGTGGTCAGCGCTGTAAACATGGAGTTGTGTTTGTGGATCGTCTCCAGGAGATTGTCGTGAAAGATACAGGTTTTAGGCAACAGTAAACCTCTTGTAATGTGTTCAGCATGCGTGGCTTAGAGCTGTGTTGGGTACAGTCAGGTGCCCAGCCAAATTACGCCTTATAAGGCTGTAACAGTTCCAGAGCCTCTGCCAAGGGTCCCCTTCTCACAACACAAGCGCTGAAAAAAAGCACGTGCATAGGAAAGGTCAGAATTTCAGCCACTTATCCTGGAGTAAGGTTAGGAAAATGTTCGAAGACTCATTGTATGGATTTTTTTTGTGTGTGGGGCCAGTGCTTGGAGTCAGGGAACTGATGAGTTCCATTTGACAAGCAAGTGTTGAATACTTACCAGAAATAAACCCCGAGCTGAGCGTGCCAGGACACGCAGAGCTGGTGGGCAGGGGGTAAGTGAAATGTGAGATGGAGGGTCTTCCCTGGCAGTCCAGTGGTTAGGATTCCGAGCTTCCAGTGCAAGAGATGCGGGTTCAATCCCTGGTTGGAGAACCCAGATCCCACGTGCTGTGTACTGCTGTCAAGAAAATAATAAAGTTTTCAATGTTAAAAAGAACTGTTTAAATAAAAAAAAGTGAGGCTCCAGAGGAGACCCTGGTGACCTCCCCTAGAGAATACAGAGCAGGCTCCCCCAGTCATTCAGAGTTGGGGGGGTCACTGCTCTTCAGTTTGGGGGAGCCAGGCCCAAGCAGGGTCACCCCAGTGCATATCAGGCTACCGATAGTGGTGTCCATGGGAAAACACAGATGCCCGTCTTTCCAGGTGGCACTTGTGGTAAAGAACCCGCCTGCCAGTGCAGAGACATAAGAGAGGTGAGTTCGATCCCTGGGTTGGGAAAATCCCCTGGAGGAGGGAGTGGCAGCCAAGTCTTGTACTCTCGCCTGGGAGATCCCGCGGACCTAAGAGCCTGGTGGGCTATAGTCCAGGGGGTCGGAAAGAGTCGGACACTGAAGGGACTCAGCTCACACCCAGCATGAGCACGGCGAGTGAACTTTTATTTGGGGGCAAAATGAGGACTGTAGCCTGGGAGACAGCACCTCAGATAGCTCTGAGAGACCAGCTTCAGAGAGGGAGGGGCAAGGTGAGTGCACACGTGGCTTTGGTGAAGGGGATGCATGCGGCCACGCGCTCCCCTTGGCTGAAGGTCGCCGCTTGTCTCAAAAGCACATGTCTCCGTTAATGATTTCAGTGCTCCTCTAGACGTGAGGAGATGGAAGACTCTGACTCATTAAATCTTCCGAAAATGTCTGTCTGAAGACCTTTTTGCCTGTTTTTTCCCCAGAGCACAGGATGCCTCATTCCTGATCTCCACCCTAACCTCACTTCAGGGGGTGTCGGAGGTGAGAGGTTGCAGCAGCTTGTGACTTGGTCCTTGTGACTTAGTCCTTGGAGAGACAGATTGTTATTGCTCAGTCGCTCAGGCGTGCCCAACCCTTTGGGACCCCATGGACCACAGCACGCCAGGCCTCCCTGTCCTTCACCACCTCCCAGAGCTTACTCGAACCCATGTCCATTGAGTCGGTGATGCCATCCAACCATCTCATCCTCTGTCGTCCCCTTCTCCTCTCTGCTCTCCATCTTCCCCAGGGTCAGGGTCTTTTCCAGTGAGTCGGCTCTTTCCATCAGGTTCCCCAAGTATTTGAGCCTTAGCTTCAATATCAGTCCTCCCAGTGAATTTTCAGGACTGATTTCCTTTAGGATGGACTGGTTTGGCCTTGTAGTCCAAGGAACTCTCTAGAATCCTCTCCAACACCACAGTTCAAAAGCAATAGAAGCAGATGGCAAGTGCCAGTTTATGAATAGTTGGCAGTGGGATCCGGTAGCCAAGACCCCCCAGGGGATGGACCTTGCATGCCTTCCCTGGCCTGCATCTCCAAGGTCTCTGAGCTTTCACCCCAGGACCCTCCTGGGGGAAGTCTGCTCCCTGGGGCCAGCCCTGCGTTTAAGAGGGGAATTAACGTTTTTAGCAAGTGTTGTCACAGAGAAGTGGGTCATTTGCAGCCCCTCCCCTCTGGGGGCCTGGCCTCCGGCTCAGAGCCCGGGAGAGGCCCCCTGTTTATCAGCACCTGGATATGAATGTGTATCAGCAGAGCCCTGCCCATGGCAGGAAAACAGAGGATTGGAGTAACAATAGTGATGATCACGGGGTCCACCCCCTCCAGGGCCAGCCCCCTCCTGCACCTGGAGGCACCTGCCCGCCCTCTGCAGCCTGGACAGGAGCAGCGTCCAGGCAGGGGAGCCCTGGGCCTGTGCTCTGCCACACCAGGCTGTGGGGTGACCATGGTAACGGGGTCACGGGGAGGGTGGGAAAGTTCAGGAAAGAGGCTCACTTGGCCCCTGCAGACATTACGTGGCAGCGCTGGGGTGTGAACCCAGCGAGACTGCAGAATTGGGTGTGCTTTCCCACGGGGCCCCCATCTTTGCAACCGCTGAGCGTGGTTATCTCAGGCACAGAGGTTGCTGGGGGACCCCCACCTCAGCTGGGCCCTGGCAGGGTACCTAGATCCCACCTGTCTGGCTGGACCTGCTGGATGCAGGGAATGGCAGATGCGTGGGCACATGGCCTGCGGGACAGCTGTCCCTCTGCCCGCTCCCTGCCCATCCTTCTGCCTGCTCCCTGCCGGTCCCCCTACTCGTCCCCCTGCCCGCTCCCTGCCTGTCTCCCTGCTTGCTCCCTACCCATCCCCCTGGCTGACACTCTGCCCACTGCCCCAGGGAGCTGCCCTAGCAGGCTGACCCCTCGGACCTCAGGTGGAGGAGACATAGACCTTCCCAGAGCAGCTGCTGTGAGCGACCTTCATTTGTCCTTAAAAACTTGGGAGTTTATGGGCTGACAAGGGATCTAACCCCCTGCAGTGCTTCTGTCTGTGCTTGGATAGCCTAAGGACTGAACTGTCTCCTTCTGCCTCCTCTAATCCCTCCTTTAGAAAAATATAAATTACAAGTATGTACCAGCAACATGAGGCCTGGAAAGAGGGTTGGCACGGGCGCCCTCGCCCTGGTCCCTGGACCATTTGTGTCAGCATCACTGGGGTCCTCAGACCTGCAGGGTCTCAGTCCCTCCCCCGCAACCTACTGAACCAGGATCTGCGTTTTAACACCAACCCAGGTGGTCTTGATCCACCTTGAGATGCACTGCTGAAAGAAAACTGGAGCGGATTTGCCTGATAGTATATACTTGGGGAACCTTTTAGTAAAGTTTCTGTTTTCTTCCTGGTTGAACTACATTTATATTCTGAAGATCCCCTGGAGAAGGGAAAGGCTGCCCACTCCAGTATGCTGGCCTGGAGAATTCCATAGACTGTATAGTCCATGGGGTCGCAAAGAGTCTTTCATGAGCAACTTTCGCTTAACAGGTGGCGCTTTAAAGAACCCACCTGCCACTGCAGGAGACTTAAGAGAAATGTGTTCGATTCCTGGGTTGGGAAGGTCCCCTGGAGAAGGAAACGGAAACCCACTCCAGTTTTCTTGCCTGGAGAATCCCATGGACAGAAGAGCCTGATGGGCTACGATCCATAGGGTTGCAAAGACTTGGACATGAGGGAAGTGACTTTGCAGCCAGAGTTTGGTCCAATCTGAACTTTTTGATTTGGTGTAGAAAGATATACCTACATTCCAGTAGGTGTGCCAGTGAATCAGGAGACAGACAGAATAGTGTCCCTCTAGGAAATGTAGGGGCATTTGGAGGCTTAAACACACTGAGTTTATCTCCTACCAAGGGGAATTGTAGCCCAGTATTCGAATCTGGGTAGTCGCGTATGGATGTGAGAGTTGGACAGTGAAAACGGATGAACACCAAAGAATTGATGCTCCTGAACTGTGGTGCTGGAGAAGACTCTTCAGAGTCCCTTGGACTGCAAGGAGATCCAACCAGTCCATCCTAAAGGAGATCAGTCCTGGGTGTTCATTGGAAGGACTGATGCTGAAGCTGAAACTCCAATACTTTGGCCACCTGATGCGAAGAGCTGACTCATTGGAAAAGACCCTGATGCTGGGAAGGATTGGGGGCAGGAGGAGAAGGGGACGACAGAGGATGAGATGGCTGGATGGCATCACCGACTCAATGGCCATGGGTTTGGGTGGACTCCGGGAGTTGGTGATGGACAGGGAAGCCTGGCGTGCTGCAATTCATGGGGTCGCAAAGAGTCGGACGTGACTGAGCGACTGAACTGAACTGATTCGAATCTGACTGGGGAATTCTCTGTGACAGTTGAGTGATGGAGGGATTTAAAAATTTTTCCTGTGTTTCTTCTGGCAAATGAACAGGCATTTTAATGAACCCTGATTACAGGGTCTTTAATATAAAAAAGCATACCAGACGTCTAACCTATTAGATTTGAGCTCTGGTCAGAGATGATTGTCTGCTGCAAGTACAATAAACCTGCATTCAAAAGCCATTCCTGACCTCACACTGGTTTATAGGCAGGAAGCCTGCAGTTACAATTAAGCTGGAGGATGGCTAGTTTTACATGAAAATGACAGACAAGTCTCTGGGGTTCACACAGCAAGCATAATATACTTCTGTGGCAAGGCCATTCCAAAGAGAAAACTTTAGCAAATAAATTCCAGTGTCAAGTTTTCTTTCCTCCTGTTCTGTTCTTCCTGCCAGTGTCTAAGGGGACTTCCCACTGAAGACCCTGAAGATGGAGATTGTCCCATCATCCTGTATTTATTGAGCTTTAGCCCTGGGTCCAGCACAATGAGGGACACACGGATTAGAAGCAGTAAGAGTCCCGGCTGTGGGTCCCTGTGCACCAGCCCTGGCTCCCTGAAGGCAGTAAAACAGGAGCAAATCAACGGCCACGTTCATGCCTGTGGTCATTTCCTCCCCCTGTATCCTGGCTGCCAACACCCCCACCATCTTCCATATCCTCACGTCTGCATTTCTATCAGAACATCTTCCTACGTTGTTCTTTCTGTTCACTGAATTAAAAAAAAAAAAAAACACAACTTGAGAATTGTGAGTTAAGGTTTATTTGTGGCAAAATGAGAACTGCAGCCTGGGAGACAGCCCTTCAGATAGCTCTGAGAAACTGCTCCACAGAGGCGGGGGGAGGTCAGTTTATATGTGATTTTCACGGGGCGGTGGGTACATACAGTCAAGCATACATTCTGGCAGGTGGTTTCTGCTGGTCACAAGGAGCAGATGTTACTGTTAATGATTCCAGAACTCTTCTAGATATGAGAAGATGCAAGAACTGGGTTCATAAAGCCTCCTGAAAATACCTAACTGTCTGAAGACCTGTTCTGCCCGTTTCCCCAGAGCACGGACCACTTTATTCCTGATTTCCACCCTGAACTCCTTTCAGGGGGCATCTGAAGGTCAGTGGCTGTAGTAGTTCGTGTCCTTATCCTTGTAGGGGGTAGATGGCGAGTGCCAATCTGTAGCTGGCATTTCCTTTTCATTTCCACAGGTCCCAGCATAGTAATAATGATGATGATGATGGTTGACGTGCTTGACTGTCGCGGGACAGGCGCTGGAGGTGTTTTACCTGCATGTGGCCGTTTACCCCCCAGCCCTGCGATGTTTAATCCACAGCTCTGTCCCCTGCCCCAACCCGATGTGCTCCGCCCAGCACCACTGCAGATATTTGCGAACTTTTCTTCCTATCCCCAAGGTGCCCCTTCCCAGCACAGCTTGCAGATCAATTCCCTGGAATATTCCTAAATCACGGTTGCAACGGGCATCTCCTCTCCTCCCAAAGGCAAACACTATTCTGACATCTCTCAGATCCGTGTGCTTTGCTTGCTTTTGAACTTTGTATGAATGGAATCATGCAAGACGTATTCTTTGGTGTCACATTTAATTTGCTTAAAATCATGTCTGAAAGGGTCTTCTGGCACACAGCGGAAGTTCTCCCTTGTGTTTCTGTAAAGGGTTTCAATGTGTGAACACGTCCTCAATTGCTAAGTCATGTCCGACTCTTTGCGACCCCATGGACCATAGCTCGCCAGGCTCCCCTGTCCACAGGATTCTCGAGGCAAGAATACTACAGAGGGCTGCCGTTTCCTCCTGCAGGGTGACTTCCTGAACCAGGAACTGAAACAGTACCGTGTTAGTCCTTCTTCTGTCTGTGGACGTGTGTATCATTTTCTGACCTGACTCTTCTTGCACAGCGGTCATCACACGTTATTTCAGGGCGTGAGTGCAGGCATTCACATTGAGGATTGCAAGGGATTCTGCTACAGACTTCCAAGGCAGTGATTGTAATTTATATTCCCCAGAGCAGCATAGAGGCCACTGTCTCTCCTCGCTAGCATTTAGAATGGCCCAGACCGTAGGTGACAGGCATGGTTGTTATCGGTGAGTGTATGATGGGGTCTCACTGTTGTTTTCATTTCCGTTTCTCTGATGGCTGATGAGCTTGAGCACCTTCTCATATGCTTGTTGTCATTTTTGGATAGCTTTCCTCGAGTGCGTGCCTGTTCAGGTATTTTGATCTATTTTTTATTGCACTGGGTTACTTGACTCCCCCCTCCCACTTGTTGATTTATAAAAGCTGTTTATATATTCTGGATATGAGACCATCAGATAGATTATGACAGACATCCTCTTTCCTTACCGCTTGCCTTCTCACACAGTGGTTTTCATGATAATGTCTTGAAAAACAGTATTTTAAATTTTTGGTGAAGCCTAATTTGTTAGCCATTGCTTTCTGTTTGATGGTTTCCTTTTGTTATCATCTAATGAAATTTTCGCCCTGTTCAAGGACATGAAGAGTTTTCCTTTGTTTTTGTCTAGAAGTATTACTTTACTTTTGACGTTTCAGTCTGTGATTGATCCAGACTGTGTTTTCTAATGCGGTGTGAGGTGCAGGGGGTCGTTATTCATCATGTCCATGTTGAGATGGAATCACGCCATCACCATTTTGTAAAAACGCCGTCATTTCTTCACAGTAGGGCTATGACACCTTTATTAAAAGTTAGGTGACGTGTGGCTCTATTTCTGAACAGTCTGTCTGTTCCATTGGTTGACTTATTTATGCTTTTAGACCAAAATCACATTGTTGGAGTTACTGTACTTGAAATGAGTCTCATTACTGATGGTTTGGGGCTTCCCAGGTGGCTCTAGTGGGAAAGGGCCCGCCTGCCAATACAGAACTCAGAGGCTCAATCCCCAGGTCGGGCAGATCTCCTGGAGGAGGGCAGGGCAACCCACCCCAGTGTTCGTGCCTGGAGAGCCCCATGGACGGAGGAGCCTGGCGGGCTGTGGCCCACAGGCTTGCAGAGCACCAGGCGCGGCTGAAGCAGCGTAGCAGGCATGCCCACGCACGGGTGGCCTGCCTGCTTCAGATGTCAAGGTCGTCTTTACTAGGTTGTCTTTGATGTTCTTTGCCATTTGTATTTTCATAAAAGTTTTCAGATCGGCTTGTCAGATTGCACACATGGGCATGGGCACACACGACATTTTGGGTTGAAATTGCTTTCAATCTGTAGAGGTGAAATTGATGAGAATTTACATACTTACAATATTTAATTTTCTAAACCATAAATGTGATATACCCCTCTGTTTAATTTAGACCTTTAGTTACTCTTAATATCATCTTCATGTTTTCTGTGTTGACGTCTTATACACTTTGATGAGATTGAGTCCTACATATATTTGGGGGTTATTGATCCTAATATAAATATTTTTATCCGTTTCTTTTTCTCTTCTGTTTTTTTCTATTTCATTTTTATTTGTTTATATTGGTAATGTGGTAATACAACTAAGACTAATTTTATATTGACTTTGCATTTCTGAGTCATTTAAAATAATGCTTTATTTATACAGTTTTATAATTTTATTTTTTATTACGGCAAGAGAAAATTTTGGATTTTTTATTCCTTATACTCACAGTGCATAACTGAATATTTACCAAATAAATATTTCATTACTTGTTGATTGATGATTTGTGAAGGAACTTTAGTCTTTTCTGGTTACTCTAAAAGTGATAACTTAGACTAATTCTTCAGTGCTGTGACTGTTTTAGCTAAATCAAATAAGTTACATGTAACTAAATTTTGTGGGCATCCAATCATCTTATAAACTTCAGTTTTTAAAATAAATAACCTCCTTTTAAGTCAGACATGCACATATTCCTGCAGAGGCTTCTGTACTGAAATCGCATCTTGCTAAATGCTATTCTGTCACTGGAAGTGGGATCTGGCTGCTCGCTGCTCAAAGCCAGTGCTCGAGAGGCAAGGTTGGGGGACAGGAAAGTCTGCTTTACCTTGGAGGCTTGCAACTGGAGGAAGGGCAGACTCCTGCTCAAAGGCCAGCTCCCCACTGACAGTCAGAGAAAGAGCTTTAAAGGGGGCTTTCGGGGTGTGCAGGCTGAGGGAGGGGCTACACGCAGAACAGCGCACTCAGCTCTGACGGTCATCTTGCAGTTGGTCATCAGTGGTCTGATCAGCTTCATCTTGGTCGTTTTAAGTACAGTCGGTCTTCAGTTCCAGGTCCATTTGTTTTTTATTTCTTTGAATCCAGTTCTTGGGATCGTGGCAGCCTCTGCAATGACTGCAGGTTGCATTGTCATGCAGTTAGCTTCTCCCACCTGAGGGGTTTCAGTGTCTACGAAACAGCTCACAGGACGCGGCTCAGAATATTATCTGTAGCCATGGAGGAGGGACTAAAGGTCCTGACTTGGCTTATCTGACTCGACTATTTGGTCTTGTTTGATTCTTTCCTTTGCTTCTGCATTTCCTCTTTTCTCTGTTTGGACTTATTCTTTGGCTAAAGCTTGTGGCTCAGCTGGCAAAGAATCCACCTGCAATGTGGGAGACCTGGGTTCGATCCCTGGGTTTGGAAGATCCCCTGGAGAAGGGAACAGCTACCCACTCCAGTATTCTGGCCTGGAGAATCCCATGGGCTGTATAATCCATGGGGTCGCAGAGTCGGACACGAGTGAGCAACTTTCACTTACACTTTTTACAGACAAGAGGCAGGAGGAAGACATGGTGGTGTAGGGTAGGGATTGAAGGACCACAGAGTCCTGTAAAATTGAGAGTGCATCAAATAAAGAATAAAATTGGGGGGAAAATGATAAAAAATTGGAAAATGATTAGAAAATTCTATTGAAATTTGCTATCTACTACATTAGCAGGCAGATTTCATGAATCTCCAAGTTTTATCCTATAGACAGTATTATCTTGTATTTTAAGAGTTAAAAAAAAAATTAAAGTCTCTTGGACAAAATTTTCTTTCAAACCAGTCATTTAATGGAAGAATCATTGCTAAAATGAAAAAAGATCTTCATCCTGCATTTACCATCCTCATATGATGTATTTTAAATGAACAGTGAATATCTTGACCTTAATACGAAAAGCATGAGGTTAATATAAAAAGAAGTTCATCTAAAATTAAAACTTAAAAAGCACATTAATTCCCTTTGATCTTATACCAAACAAGTACAGCGCCTCTTTCATTAATGCATTATCTTTAGAGAAGAGTCCAGGTTTGTCAGAATTGAAGTAAGATTCATTTAATCAGCTACTGTAGTTCATCTGTTAAATCACAGCTCTTTGCTCTCCATTTGTAAAATAATCTTCAAACTAATGAAGTAAGGTCAATTGCATGCCGTTTTATTCGAGCCAAATTGCTGTTAATTGCACCAAAGGTTTCGGTGAGGTCAATAAATGCTGCCTTTTTATATCTTCTCTTGAAAGTGGCAGAAAATAAGCTTCTTTTCTCTGTAATGCATTCAGGCTTAGGGCACTCATAGCAGAAGGAGCGTCACCTGACCAGGACTTTTATTACCCGATTTGCAGTCGTTCCGCTTTTAAAGAATGGTCGGAGGGCTCGGGGTTACCACGGCAGCTTCAGAAAGGACGCCTTCCTCAGGCACGCCCTCCTTCCTCGCGTGACAGTGGCACCCCTCTGGCGGGCGCTCGATGTAGACGGTGGACTCTGACTTCCGGAGAGTCAGTCTGGACCATGTGATGCTTTCCCCTACCTTCCTTTGCCACAAACAGTGCATGTTTGCAAGTCGGCTCCACTCTTTTTGCCATGTGAGGTATACCAGGGGCTGGCACGGCGAGCCGGGCAGCCTGGTCCCCCAGGATCAAGAGGAAGGGACCTGGGCTCTGGGAGGGGGGGTGGTCAGCATCTCACTGGGGTCTCGTGCACTCTGAACATCTGACATAGTGCTTGGGACTTGATCAAACAAATGTTGAGTAAAGTTTCTCTCTCAATGAGTGTTCAATGTGTTTCTTTCTCATCGGCTCAGTTTGTAAGCCAACACCGTGTGTGTGTGTGTGTGTGTGTGTGTGTGTGTGTGTGTGTGTGTGTGTGTGTGTGAAACAGTGGTACGTCTGTGTAATATGTGAGGCATGTGACAAGGAAAGCCAGAAACACAGCAGACAAGAGGCAGGTGGAAGGGGGCCAAGGCAGGGGCTGGAGGGGAGGGGCCAGGACGGGGACCAGTGTGCTGGGGGTCACCCGGGCTCTGGGAAGAAGGACATGGCCTTTTTCTCCTCTTTGTCTCCACGTGAGTTCTGATTAGCAAGTGTTTGACGTGCGATGTAGTGATGCCGCAGTTCAGGAAGCCGTATGTTCCTGAGCACAGAGCGGAGCAGAACAACCTTTGGTGGCCAGGAAGGGTGCCGTCCCTCCCGGTGGGCGTGGTCAGAGGACCGCAGATGACACGGAAGGCAGGCTGGCGGGGGGGGGGGGGGGGCAGACGGGTCCCTCTTGCCTTCTAACCCGTTTGGCTGCTCTGCGTACCGTCTGCAGCGCTGACCCACAGGCCCCTAGGAACAGGAGGAGGTTTTGTCCTTGTTTGTCGCCCGAGGCGCCTAGGACAGGGCCGGATAGTAAGCCTTCCTAAGGGTTTGTTGCGGGAATGGAATGAACTTGTGAATAAATAGCTACATGAAGCACTAATATAGAGGTAAACAGAGGCATTGTTGAAAGGTGGGCTGGGGTAGATTCAAGGAAAGTTTCCAAAAAATGGCGATGCCAAATAACTGAGATAGACTCAGATGACTAAAGAAAGAAAGAAAGTGAAGTTGCCCAGTCGTGTCTGATTCTTTGCGACCCCATGGACTGTAGCCTACCAGGCTCCTCCACCCATGGAGTTTTCCAGGCAAGAGTACTGAAGTGGGTTCCCATTTCCTTCTCTAGGGCAGATGACTGAAACGTAGAACAAATAGCACCTTTTCCTTCAGGAATGTGTCACCCAGGGTGTCTTTACCTTTTGCATGTTTGCATCCCACATTCTCACAACCATGAAATGTTTCTCAAAGTCACCAACGTATTTTTTCATGTATAGACTCTACTATTTTGGTTATTGGTCATGAAGATCGCAGGTACCATTTAGTGAGCACATTTTTTAGGAACTGTTTTGCAGAAGGATAACCCAGAGATGGGCTTCCCAGGTGGTACTAGTGGTAAAGAACCCACCTGCCAATGCAGGAGTCATAAGAAATGTGGGCTGCATCCTGGGTCAGGAAGATCTGGAGGAAGGCACAGCAACCCACTCCAGTATTCTTGTCTGGAGAATCCCATGGACAGAGAAGCCGGCACAGTCCATAGGGTTGCACAGAGTTGGACATGACTGAAGAGACTTAGCATGTACACACACAGTAAGTGGGAGGACCCAGGCCTGTTCCTGGGGGATCTGATTTCAGAGCCTGAATCCCCACCTTGACAAATAAGTCCACCCCAAAAACAGGCACTAAAGCACCCCTGGGAATGAAACGTTCCAATTAGTGAAGGAAGCCTTCCTGGAGTAATAGATGTCAGCCTTGAACCGGGACCGTCTGGACAGCGGTGGGAGATGCAGAGAGTAGGAGGGGTTTCCGGGGGCAGGTGGAAATGACCCGCCAGCTGGATGCAGCAGGGCTGTGCACAGAGGAAAATCGATTGTTTTTATCCGTGATTGTTGCTTGGCTCTGACTTGGAAGATTTAGACATTGGACTCTTCCTGGCTCATTTTTCTATGTCAATAGTGATCCTCTTTTTCCTGTTTCCTTAAGCATTGAAGCTGGCATAAATCTGCTCACGAGCTGCCATTTAGCAGTGGGACAGTGTAGTATGTGGACTTCACTTGTTCTTGGAATATTACCTGGGTGCCCTGGATAGGGAGCTTTCAGGGGACCCCCCGGCCACGGGATCCCCTGGGGAAAACGAGGCCATGTCCAGACCTTGATTCCATGCTCCCTTCACCTCTCAAGTCTCTGGCTTTTACCCCAAATCCTAAGTGACTCCTCTTTGTTTCTTGTTTGCACGTCACCTCTTGTAGGCTCAGGGTTTCTCTGTTTCTCTATTTACAGCAGCGAGCAGCTGCCCCCAACCAGTATATAAGTTGATGTGCCAAAGACAGAGATGCTTAAGACCAGAAAAAGAACCCCGAAATGGACCTGAATAAAATACCACACACAAGGTGTTGATTCCTCTGAAAACACCTGGATTCGGGGCTTTGCAGCAGAAATCTCTTTGTGATGTGTCACTTGCTTCAGCTCTGTAAAGAGAAGCTGAAAGCGCAGAGAGAATGATTACCTTGTTTAAAGTTCACGAGGCATAACAATGAGCTGTTTTCCAAGTGGCCAGCCTGTGTGATTTATGACTGTATGCCAGAAAAATTAAACTATATGGCATGAATAAGGAGAGAGCTGATATGGGCTCCAAAATAACAGGAAGCTGCGCAGTTCCTGTCTCCTACCAGCGAGAATCCCTCCCTGATGGCCTGGGCTAGGTCTGCCTTCTCTTGTGCATGTAATTCTTCTTGAGCTTGCCGCGCATCTGTGCATGAGACTCTGGACGCCGTGGGCTGGCGGCTGATGGAGGATCTTTGACTGTGCCTCTTGTCCAGAGTTATCTGATGGCCTGCAAGCTACCACGGGGGCTCCAGGGTTTATTTTTAATGGCGATACCCAGCTGAGCCACAGCGCCCTTCCCTGCCCTGCACTCCAAGACCCTACAGGAAGTGTATTTGCTCCTCACTCTTTGCAGACTGACTCTCCCCCGAGGTCAGGGTGAGCTGAAAGGACTTTGAAGGCTTCCTCCCACCCCTGTTTGTGAGGGCATTACGAAACCTTGTTGCTTTGTTTGTATTATCTCGTGGGTGTGGGCTGGAAATCCACATCAACCAGGTACAATCTCCCAGGAATAAATGTAATCTCGTGTCAGTTAAAAAAATGAAAGCAATTTGGAGAACACCTGAGCAGAGAGATCTCAGAGTGTTTGCCTGCAGAACAAACCAAAACACCTGGAGTCTGAGTTGACCTCGTGCTTCTTATGGGCCCCGTCTGGGACATTGCAGCGGACGCATCAATAAATAGGTATTTTGTTTAATTATTAATTATTGCTTACTTAGCTGTTATTATTGCTGATGAATCGACCACTCCGTGGCAGGTCCTGTCCGGGTGCTTACAGCATTGAGTCCTTTAATTCACACATATATTCTCTGAAGTAGATGCTCTGTTAATCCTGCCTCAACAGACGAGAAAACTCAGAGGCACCAGGGAACTCGCCACATCCTGCGGTGTTGGGTCTTGAACCCAGTTTGTCTCCAGGGTTCCCCACTCGAGGTCCTCTGCAGCCATGGCCCCACTTCTGGGATGTGGGCTCGGCCCTGGCAGCGTGCCACCTGGTGGGGAACCCATGGGGTCCACAGCGGTCCTTGTCTGGGGGATGAGAGCAGGGTCATAGAGGTGGTATGATGGCCGTTCTTTTTAACAAACTGTTTTAAAAATTATTTATTTATGGTCGTGCTGGCTCTTCATTGTTCGACTGGGCTCCTCTCTAGGTGTGGTGACAAGTTTCTCACTGTGGTGGCTTCTCTTGTGGCAGAGCAGGGGTTCTAGGGCACCAAGGCTTCAGCTGTTGCCACCCTTGGGCTCTACAGCCTGGACCTGGCGTGCGGGATCTTAGTTCCTGGACTGGGGATTGAACCTGTGTCCCTTGCATTGCCAGGTGGATTCTTCAGCACTGGACCTCCAGGGAAATCCCAATGATGGCTGTTTTAAATCATGAGACCAACTCAACAGGGTTCTCCCTTGCCCCAGTGGGAAGGGCTAACATCATATCTGGTCCCAGGCAGAGCGATTTGAGAGACGTGGGCTGAGGGACCTCCAGACAGCCCCGGAGGCTCAGCTCAGGAGGAAGCCACCCATCACCTTGCAGGAGCCCCGAGGAGGGGGTGCGTCCTGCATCCGGAAACCCTGAGACGGTTGGCATCAAATGAAAAGACGAGGCTACTGTCTGCGGACCGACTCCTCCGCCCCGCGGGTCGGAGCCACTGCAGTGGAGATTGGCCTGCTCCGAGGGGAGCCCGCCCAGCAGCAGCAGCAGTGGCGGGATTCAGGGCCCCTTCAGAGGGCAGACGGTCCCCTGGTCAGCGCTGGATGTTTCCGAGCCCTCAGAGCGCACATCACGTTTGGTTCCTCGGCCTCAGCCCCAGTGCCCAAGCACGGCTGCACATTAGAGACCCTGGAAGCTTTCAGAAGGCTGGGGTCTGGGCCCGCCTCCTCTCCATTGCTCTGGGGTGAGCCCTCGGCCTCAAGGGTCTAGAGCTCTCCAGGTGGTTCTCTGCTGTGACCAAGTTTGAGAAGCCTGTCCTCAGGCCATAGAAGCCGGCCGTAGCACTCAGCCCTGCTAAGGCGTGACCTTGGGCTGATTGTCTGGGCTCCCTTTAGCCTTTTGCACATGGTTTAGTTGGAGAAGAAAGGGATTTGCTTGGGAAAACATGTTCAGGGTTCAGGAGGAGTCACAGGTTTCCAGTTTATGGAGTTTTTATGGCCATTTCATTCCATTTGGTGCTAAACTCCCAAGACGGGGTTGATTCACTCACAAGGCATTCGAGGCCCTCTGTGACCTGATTCAAACCCAAACTCCCAGTCTTGCTTCCGCGGCTCTCCTTGGCGTGACTTGTCCTCCAGCTGAACTGAACCACGTTGGCTGTTGTTCAGTCACTTAGTCATGTCCGACTCCTTGGGACCTCCTGGACTGCAGCACGCCAGGCTTCCCTGTCCTTCACTGTCTCCCAGAGTTTGCTCAAATTCACGTCCATTGAGTCCATGATGGTGTCTAACCATCTCATTCTCTGCCACCCCCTTCTCCTTTTGCCTTCGGTCTTTCCCAGCATCAGGGTCTTTACCAGTAAGTCAGCTATCCCCATCAGGTGGCCAAAGTATTGGAGCTTCGGCCTCAGCTGAGCCACTTACCACTCCTTCAATGTGCCCTTGTTCCTGCCCTCTTGTCGTTTGCTCTCTTGGAATGAGTTCCTGTAGTTTATAACTTCCTCTGACTGTCGTACCTTGTCAAACTCTGCCATCCTTCAAGGCTCACATCAGATACCTCCAGGGAATCATTTCTGATTCCCCAGCAAGAAAGAATAACGGTCGGCACATACCTCCCTTTGGACACCTCGTGACTTCCCCTGAGGGTGAGGATCAGCTGTCCTTCCTGCTTCTAGAAGGACCGAGGAGATGGCCAGACAGGCCTCTGTCTATTGTGTTTCCCCAGCAAGGCGTCCTCACTCAGGGGCTGTGTTCGGGGACCACCTATGCCACCCACTCCCAAGGACAGACACGGGGGTGTCCATCAGTGAGTCCTGCTGGGCGGACAGTCCCAAACTGCTTTGCCTGGACTAAGGGGCCTCCTGTCCACTCGGCACAGTGGCATCCTGAGGTAGAGCACCGTGACTCACTGTTCTTTGAGGAAAAGGGTTAATCCAGGAATTCATGATGCCATGGACTCTGGGCCAGCCTCCGTGAGTCAGAGGACATGCCAAGGCCAGAACATAATTTGGTTTTGCCAAGTAAGGCTCCCCTCAGAACGAAAACAGGAGCAAAGCAAAAATAAACTTCGCAGGGCCAGTGGTGGTGGTTTAGTCGCTCAGTCGTGTCTGACTCTTGTGACCCCAGGAACTGTAGCCCTCCAGGCTCCTCTGTCCATGGGATTCTCTAGGCAGAAATACCAGAGTGGGTTGCCCTTTCCTTCTCCACTGAAGGACCAGAAGTGATACAGAATCACAATCGTAGATTTAGCAGAGAATGTGAAATTCACAGGGCAAAGTGTGATCCACATGCGTTTGATAAAAGCTAAGAAACAAAGAACCCCAAGGGTCCCCTCTGCTGGGCGGTATTTTCTGGGGAGATAAATCCCCTTTGTGTGCAACTGGGTCTGAGGGATGGGAGAGTGTAACTGTGAGGTTCAGATCAAACGGGAGCAGAGCGCGGCCCACTTAACGCTCGGGGGTCTCTGACTCACCTGAAATTCACGGCGCAGATCCCTTAATTGCTGGCCCGGCCTCGCTGCTCATCTCGCTGCCCCTGTTGAAGTGAGAGCCTTTGCTCTGTCTTCCGGGGAAGCCTGCAGCCCTGAGACCCCGACAGGTGTTGTCGGGCCTGTTCTAGCTCCAGGGCTGCTCTGCTGTCGCAGCTCCTGGTCTGAACCCAGCCTGGCTCTGAGCCACGTGGCTGAGACGGGAGGAGAACGGTGATGCAGCTCGGGGCGTGAGTGTGTCTCCCACGGATGAGACCACCAAGTAGAAAGAGAACGGGAAAGGGCAAGGTGGGCAAGAGCTGTAGGCCAGCTAGTGAACAAGATGCGGGGATACCGGAGGGTCTCTCTGCACCCTGGACATGTCCCTCTCGTGTCTCTTCCTTTCTGGGAAACAACTTCTGCAACTGGAGGTTGACTCTGGGCCTTCGATTGTTTGTTAGCATCTCTTACCAGGGCTGGGGGTTACACCCCAGACAGAGCCATGGCTGTCAACGTTGCGCGCATGGGCGTCAGAGGAGGAGCTCCCCAAAGCGCAGGTGTCGGACCCCATCGGTCCCCATCACAGAGATTGGCCTGGAGCAGGATCGGTCACTGGTCGCTCACAAACTCTCCCTGGTGATTTTAATGTACGGCCAAGATGGGGGCTGCAGTCTTAGTGGGAATGACCGCTTCAGAATATTTCATTAGAGTTGGTTTACAGTGTTGTGTTAGTTTCAGGGGTACAGCAAAGCGATTTGGTCATACATGCATATTTATGTTTTCAGATTCTTTTCTCTGACAGGTTATGACAAAAGAGTATGGCTCCCTGTGTGGTACAGTAAGACCTTGTTGCTTATCTGTTTTATATCTAGCACTGTGTATTTGTTGATGCCAGTCTCCTAATTTATCCATCTCCCACCCTCTTCCCCACTGGGAACCTAAATTTGTTTTCTTTGTATTCTACTTCTGTTTTGTATAGGAGTTCATTTGTATCATTTTTTTTTTTTTTTTTAGATTCTACATGTAAGCGATTATCCTATGACATTTGCCTTAGGGTGAGGACCTCATCAGAACCTTTTAAGTCAACAACTTTCATGAGTTTGAGGTTGAGGAACTGGATGGGGTAGAACCCACTAGAAATAATTAAAAGGGAAAAAAAAGTGTTGAAAGAACCAAATGCAGATATTACTTCCTAATCATCAGGATACTCAGTTTTGCCAAGTCTTAATAATTTATTTCCTGTGAAGCCTTAAAAATGCCTCCGAACTGTCTTTAGTAACAGAGTTTTCTGATGAGATTGTCAGATTAATCGACAAGCAGGAGTGTGAGCGTGTGTGGAAAACTTGCTGATTTTATTATTTTGCCTTCGAGACACGCTTCTGCATAACAGGAGGACATTGTCAATATTGTCCTGTTACTAGAGAGGACTCTTCCTTTCCTGGGGGGACATGTCACCTGAAGGATGAGGCTTCCCAAGGTCCATGGAACTGACCGAGAGGTAAGGACACACGGAATCACACCACGAGCCCAGCAGCAGTTTCCCAGAGTCGCTGCCCAGGGGACAGGCAGCGACGTCGGCGGACGGGGACCTGGGGTCTCCAGGGAAGGCGGACACAGCGCGTCTCTCGGCCCCAGCGTCAGCCAGCGCTCCACCACCCAGTCATCGCCACAACACTGAGCCACGGCACGAGGAGAAAAATACACCATGTACGTCGTTAGCGTGACGTGGGAGTGTGTAATTTGCCATGCTGGAAAACCCTTCCTTTGTCATCTCAAGTCTCTTAGTCAGGCTTTCTCAAGTGACTATGACAAATTATTTCTGCATTCTCATTCCCAACGTTTCTAATTCAATCACTTCTAACAGTTTGAAAAACCGTGAACTTTTAAAACTCAGTACCAACTGGGACTGCGTGATTATGTGGCTCTTAAGTACTAATTTCTCCTAAGATCTGAAAGCGACACGTTCATTTTTATGGTAGAGTTTTGTTTTCTTGACTTTCCTCCAGAATTATTGCTAGCATTCCTGTTAAGGAGAAGCCTGTTCAGCATTTTATTCTATTGAAATTGAGTCGAAGAGGGGGAAAATAGAGAATACCAGCATATGTAACAGGAGTAATGGTGAATATCGCCTCCTAAAGCCTTTACTCCAATTGTAGGTAGGTAGGTTTAGTTGCTCAGTTGTGTCCGACTCTTTTGACCTCCTGAACTGTAGGCAACCAGGTCCCTCTGTCCATGGGATTTCCCAGGCAAGCATACTGGAGTGAGCTGCCATTTCCTTCTCCAGGGGATCTTTCAAACTCAAGGATCGAACCCAAGTCTCCTGCATCACAGGCAGAGTCTTTACTGACTAAGCCACCAGGGAAGCCCCAATTGTGTCTGTGTGTAATTAGGCTATCTAGTGAAGTTAATTTTATATTGTGGTACATGAACAAATTTTGGAACGCTATTGGATCATGGTATTAGTTCAAACAGCCTCCCTGCCCAAACCACAGACATCGCATCCGTCAGCTGCCTCGTACGTGCAGAGAAACATGGGGGTCAGGAGGGAGGAGGGGCAGCCCGACTGTCTCAGGTCGTGTCGAGCAGCCGGACCCCTGGTTCCCAAAGTGCAGTCCCCGGACCGGCGGCATCGGTGTCACTTGGAAACCTGCTGGCGGAGCCAGTTCTCAGAGGTGCTGTCCCAGACCCACTGCATCGGAGACTCCGGGGGTGGGGCTCCGCAGACGGTGTGCTCACCGGCCGTCCAGGCAACGCTCGTCTGACACCTGGCTGCAGGGGGACGCTTGGCCAGGCAGCTGTGCGATGGTCCCTCACCCCTACAGAAGACCCGCATCTACACAGTGTCAGTAGGCACTTAAGTCTACAAATTAATCATTATTTTACTGGAGTAAGGCTTTTTTCTTTTAGTAGCTAATTTTTCAGAGATTTTTATTGGAGTATGTTGTAAAGAATCCACCTGCAATGCAGGAGACCTGGGTTCAATCCCTGGGTTGGGAAGATCCGCTGGAGACAGGAAAGGGTACCCACTCCAGTATCCTGGCCTGGAGAATCCCATGGACTGTATAGTCCATGGGGTTGCAGAGGGCTGGACACGACTGAGGACTTTCACACACACACACACACAGTTGCTTTGCGATGCTGTGTTTTTTCTGCTGGGCCGTAGGGTGAATCTGCCCCCATCTGCATCTGTCCCCTCCCTTTGGCCTTCCTTCCCAGTTAGCTCACTGCAGAGCAGAGTACCGTTTTCTGTGTGCAGTTCTGTAGGTTCTCATTGGTTGTCCGTTTCATACATAGTATCAAGAGTGTGTCTATGTCGATCCTTGTCATTGATTTTGTGCTAGCGGTCCCTTGAATCAGCCTCAGCAGCACTGGCAAGTTCTGAGCTGATGCTGGCCTGGTCCCTCTGGTTTGCGGCTCAGCCTCTGTTCTCAACCCGGCCCTGAGCCCCCAGGCGCATCTGCCTTTCACGGACCCTCCACTCTGCCTGACTCTTCAGACCTCACTTCACAGTCTACGTCTCCAGCTTCCCTGACTCTTCTGAAAAATGCCCGTGTGCACAGCCTGGTGCCCAGCTGCTGTAATTCAGTCCGTCCACCTGGACAGAGTGTCCCTAATGAAGCAGGTACCTGCAGTCTGAGTGTCTGTCATGCCCAGAGGCACATGCCAGCGATTTTAGATGCAAGGGCAAGCTAACAGGAGGGATTTTGTTTTCTTCGGAAGGGATGGTGAGCTGGAGGAGAGGACGAGGTGCTCTCACTCTTGTCAGATCATACCCCCGCCCCAGGCAGATAATTGCCTGCTCTGCTGGGTCTCAGGCTGCGTCAGCTTTTGTCCAAGGAGGAGCCAGTGGTCAGCTCTGGTGTGGACCAACGTTACGGTCCTTTGTTGAATTCAACCCCTTTGTCCGTCTGCCTTCGTACGAGTTCCTGTTCTTGCGCTCCCCATCTCTTGAAAAATATTAGTGCAGCAACTTTAGCCAACTAATTAAAATCAGAGAGCGCTCAGCAAGAAGCATTTGAACTTGTGAATGTGACTCCGAACTTGTCTGTTTCTTTGCAGAAATATTAGACATCAATTCTTTCAAGTACTCTCACCTCAGAGACAGGTAGAACACTGGCCAAATTTTTCTGACAGCACTTCATCTATTCTTAATGTCGGTAAACACAGCCCACTGGAAGTGGTTCTTAGGAAACTGAGTGTGGAAATCTGATTACTTCAGCGCAGCTCGCTTCTTCTCCCGCCAAGGACTGAAGTGTCTTTCAAACTTGAATAATGAAGCAGCTTGAATGAGCTCACCTGAGCCGGCCAGAGGTCTCCCTGGGCACTTCCAGATTCTCTGCTTGTCAGAGCCAAAGGTCTGCTCCCAACTCAAGGGAAGTTTCAACAACCATCTGCCGGAAGGAATCCTCTTTTTTTTTTTTTAATTTTCTTTATTGTGTTGGTTTTGCCATACATTGACATGAATCCGCCATGGGTATACATATGTTCCCCCTCCAAACCCCCCTCCCTCTTCCCTCCCGATTCCCTCCCCCTGGGTCATCTTGGTGCACCAGCCCCGAGCATCAAAC
The DNA here is from genome assembly GCA_007570785.1 of Antilocapra americana. NCBI lineage: Eukaryota > Metazoa > Chordata > Mammalia > Artiodactyla > Antilocapridae > Antilocapra > Antilocapra americana. The sequence continues at coordinate 254,096 of ML661912.1, read as the reverse complement.
CTGGGCTGGCGATTGATTTCACATATGATAATTAACATGTTTCAATGCCATTCTCCCATATCAACCCACCCTTGCCCTCTTCCACAGAGTCCATGAGACTGTTCTATACATCTGCGTTTCTTTTGCTGTCTTGCATGCAGGGTTCTCGTTCCCATCTTTCTAAATTCCATATATATGCGTTAGTATACTATATTGTTGTTTTCCCTTCTGGCTTACTTCGCTCTGGATAATAGGCTCCAGTTCTGTCCACCTGAGTAGAACTGATTCAAATGAATTTTTTTTGTTTTAATGGCTGAGTAATATTCCATTGTGTATATGTACCACAGCTTTCTTATCCATTCATCAGTTGATGGGCATCTAGGTTGCTTCCACGTCCTGGCTATTGTAAATAATGCAGCGATGAACACTGGGGTACACGTGGCTCTTTCAATTCTGGTTTCCTCGGTGTGTATGCCCAGCAGAGGAATACTCTTTTAACTTCACAGGAAACACCGAAACGAAAAGGGGTCATCTCATCCTGTGACGGAAGCGGTGTTTCTGCCTGTTCTCCGGGGTGGGCTCAGGCTACCAAGAGAAGGTAGGGACAGATGAGGCTGTCAGAGTCCTGGGCCACGGTGGCAGGGTTCGGGCGGGCGGTCCAGGCATCCTGGATAGAGAGGCCTGGGAGTCAGAGGAGGCCCCGAGCAGACTCCCTCTGGGGCGTGTGTGAAAGTGGGGTCTGTGAGTGGGCTTTGGGGGCCTGTGGTCTGCCAGGGGCACTCCTGAGCAGACAGCTGCGCCACCTGACTTCAGCTCAGTCGCTCAGTCGTGTCCGACTCTTTTTGACCCCATGGACCACAGCATGCCAGGCCTCCTTGTCCATCACCAGCTCCTGGAGTTTACTCAAACTCATGTCCATCGAGTCATGTCCATTTACTCAAACTCAGGTCCTGCCTCCAAGGGGACAGAAAAACAAAGGAACCAAAAGAAACCCGCCAATCAGGGCTCCCCTAGCGCCAGTCAAGACCCCAGTGGCGGCCGGCGCATCCTTTGCTGTGGTGCCGTGGTGGTCCGGGGAGAAGGCCCCTGACCCGCCAGGAGCCAGAGGCGCTGGGCACCTTGTGGCTGACCTGCGCCGTGGGCGCGCTTATCAAGCTCCTCCCGAAAACAGGCTTTGACTGGACACCATGTGGGGCAAGGTGTAGAGGGAGAAAGAGGGGCACATCCCAAAGTGAAGGACGCCTGAGCCCAAGTCAGGACCCATGTGCTGGGCAGGGAGAGCTGTCGGGGAGGGTGTGGGGTGAGCCAGAAAGAAAGCCTCTTCCAGGAGACGGGACAGGGTTAGCCGGCGGGGAGACTGCTGTTTGCTTTTACGTGGCTTGATCCTGTTCTTCGGGCAGAAATCATTTCAAGTGTCCCGAATTTGAAAGCTGTCACCTCCCCCCCCCCCCCCCCCCCCCCCCCCCACCATCGTGGTCGTGCCTGAAAAGCTAACACAGACCCATTAGAGCTGACTTCCTGGGGTGACCTGGAAAGGAACCTCAGGCTGTCTCATTACGGGTGAGATCGTTAGAGAGAACAGCCTCTGAGAAGGGAAGGCCAGCGCCTGTCACGTGTCCAGTGCTGGCTGCCCCCCCAGGGAGCGGCACTTTGAGAATACTGGGCTGACCTGTGCATGGCTCTGCCCACATGTGTGATTTCCAACCCGTTTTCCTGACATGGGTGGGGGGCACAGACACAGCGCTGGCCCTGCTGATTTTACCTATTGCGGCAGGGAGCTGAGATGCGCGGAGGTCCAAAGGTGCTTTTTAAAAAATTACTTCCTGGGAAGAAAAAGGCGCTGTTATGAATGCATTAGTTGAAGTGGTCCAAATTTAATTTACAGAGAAGAGCCAAAGGAGATGGCCGAGCCTAGAAAGGGAGTGATTACAGGAGGAAGGAGAGGGCTGGGAGCACCTGGGAGTCCTGGTAGGTGAAGGCGTTGCTAGGTGACCGGGGATGTGGAGCTCAGGCACACGTGAATCGGAGGCCGCTGCCATGGGGATTCACCCTTAGGAGATGGGTTCCTAATGGGAGTGCTCTCCACACGGTGACAGAGCCCCTCCCCCCCGCCGGCCCGCTGCTCCAGACGCTCCAGATCGGCCAGGCCCTGTCGGCTGGTGCCGGCCGCGGTCACGTCTCACCCCGTTCTGCTCATCTCCTGCTGAGCCCTGCCCTCCTTTACCTGCAGCCTAACCCTTCCCTCTCGCCTTTTCTCCCTCCTCCTCGGTCTTTCACCGTGCTGGTTTCCAAGGATGAGCAGAAGAAATGACCATTGGTGTGACTGGTAAAATGAACAAGAGTCTTCTTTAGGGAGGAGACTTAGAAGAGAGCCAGAAGCAAATGGCCTGTGTCTGCACACTGCCTCTCCCTCAGCGCGACCAGCCTTCCAGGAAACGTGAAAGTAACACTTTGATTTGATTGCTCGTGTCTGATGGGTAATTACTAGGACAGGTCCCCGTGTCTTCATACAAAGAGGAGGAGGGTCGTGGTGTGTAGACTGTTCCTAGGGGTCAGATGAACATGGGCACCTGGCCGCCACATGTGCATCCCAAAGGCCGGCTCCTCCTCCGTCATCCACTCGTCCTTGTGAAGGGACAGAGTCTGTGCTTCACTGAGAGCCATGTGGGATCAGGGGGTAGGTTGTTGTAAATGTTCAAACTGTGTTTCAGTGTGTGCTCAATTTTTTTTGAAAAACCCTTTATTGTGATGAAACATGCATAACGAAATATACCGTTATAACCATGTTTAAGGGTACAGTTCTGGGGGCGTGAAGTACAGTCTCATTGTTGCACAGCCGTCCCCAACATCCATGTCCATAGCTCTTCTTCCTGCAAAAGGGAAACCGTGTCACCACTAAACACTGACTCCCTGTCCCGGCCCCCGGGCCCTCGTCCCACCCCTACCACACACATCTGTGTGTGATGTTGCGTCCTCCACGCCTCTCATATACGTGATACCAGTGTTCCTCCTTTTGTGACATGTCATTTCACGACATCGTCAAGGTCCATCCAGGCTGTAGGGAGTGTCAGAATCCCCTTCCTTTTCAAAGCTGCAATTGATTACTTTTGACTGATTGACGTATAAGCAGAAACTCTGGACACCAGCTTATTTTCACACAGGAAATTCTCTGAGCTTCCAGAAATGTGGCCGCATCTGTCGCAGTCCCGATGAGGGCACATGAAGAAGCCAGAGGTCTCAGAGTCAGACCGACTCTAGTCTGCGTGACCTTGGAGAAGTCGCTTGACCTCTTTAGTCTCCTGTTTATAAAATCAGGCTAACAATAGTAATTGCTTCATAGTTTCACGTGGCCCACGTGAGCTGAGGCTTGTAAAGCACTTATCTTGGCTTTAGAGTGCTGGCTGTCCTTACGATAGCTGGTTGTCACTGCACTGTTTGGGGTCCTTTTATGAGAAATGTGCGTGTTCCTTATTAACATTTTTACAGCAGTTGCCACACAAACGTGTTGACACTTGGAGACCATGCGAGGGCTTTATATCCCCTGTTCTGAACAGGGTAAGCTGGTCTTTTGTCTTCTCACTTCATTTTGTGAGAGAGGGGCCAGCATTATCGTTTTAAATAATTCTCTCCACTAGCATGTATCAAGTACTTGTTACACGCCAGATACTCTGAGGGCCCTGTGGACGCAGGCATGACCGATAGGGACCTGGCCCTGAGAGAGCGTGGAAGGGAATGGACTTGGGAACAACAAACGTGTGTTTAGGTAGCAGGGTGGGGGCAGGGTTTTTAGAGAAAATTAAAGCACAGTACAAGTGTCAGGAAGGAGAGGGTCGGATGGATCCCTGAGAAGTGCTGCTTTGAGGTGATGTCTGAGCAGGGGCTGGTGTGAAATTGGAGGGCATATTATGAAGAGTCCTGGGGATGGGCTCCGAGTCAAGGGGAGAGCAGATTCAAAGGGAAGGCTTTATGGGCTGTGGATTTCTATCCGTTGAGCTTTATTTACTGCATTTCATTATGAGCCTTGTGTCCTCCTCCGAGCCCAGATTCCTGTGTGGAAGCCCTAATCCCCACGTGATGATTTGGAGATGGGTCTGCAGGTGGTAATCAGAGTCAGGTGAGGTCACGAGGGAGGGGCCCCAGCAGGGGATTAGTGTCCATGGATGAGAGGTCTCTCCCTGGGCACTGTCTGCACACCAGGAGGAGAGCTCTCACAGGAACCCCATCTCCCAGCACCTTGACCTTAGACTTCCAGCCTCCAGAGTTGTGAGAAGTAATGTGTGATGTTTAAGCCACCAGCCTGTGTGTTTTGTTACAGCCATCTGAGTTGCCCAGGAAAGCCTTCTGTTCCCTGAATCACTCAGCTCATGTCCCAGGGCCCATAGTTTTTCTGATCCCCACCAACTTTTTAAACAGATACCTGCCTTTTGGTAAGTGGATGCTGCGTTCAAGTGAGCAAGAGGCAGACACCTTCCCACACCTGGACTGGCACACTCACCTGCCTGTCCGCTTAAGGAGGAGCCATGTGGGTCCCAGGTATGACCGGCCCCTTCCCTGTGTCCTCCAGACCAGAGCTCCTGGGCCCCCCGTCTCCCAAAGTACGTGCATTTGCCCTCCACCATAGGCTCAACGTCAGGCAGCTTCTCTTGGGCTTCTGCCAGCATCAGGCAATTTGCTGGACACGTGGTGATTTCCATGCACAGGGAGGGCTGCTGGGCCGTGGACTTGAGCAGATGGTGGTCATTACTGGTGCCAACGTGTGACCAAGCTTAATTGAGCTGGAAGGGCTGAGGCCGTTGATGGCTGTTCTGTCCTTCGGTCCTACTTAAAAATATTTTTAGTGGAAAGTGATTAAATGGATGAAGCTTTAAATGGACAAGACAGCACTAGTCTATAAAATATCAGACTGTCCATAAATGCTGTTTCCCCACCCCTGCATTTTAACAACTATGTCTAATACTCAGATATACATCATCTCTCATTAATCATCATGCAGCTAAAAGTGAGATGGGTTACTTCTCAGTGGATAAACACTACGAGACTTAAAATTTTGCATAATTTTGCTCTAATTGAGTGTAACGACACTCATGAATATGTGAAGCATGTAAGAAATGCTTCTGCATCCAGTCGAAGAAACGAAAGTTGGCTCGGTTTGCACACCTGAGCCCTCGGAGTTGACTGACAGCACAGGTACAGGCTTAAACGCGGTGGTCCACCTGCTCCTAACACCCTGGCTCTCACTGGAGCTGGTCGGTCGCCCACTGGCCCATAAAACTAATCTCTCTGGTCAATAGCTTGCAGCTTGGGCCTCATGGATTCAGAGAACTCAAGCCCATACAATAGGCGCTAATCCCTGGTATTCAGATGTTGTAATTTGGCCCCCAACTGAAGGATTTTCTCCTCTCGCTGTGTGGAACAGCTGGAATTGTTTTCCTGCAGTTTGCTTGTTGAGAAAGTCAGGGATTTTTTTATTGTATTCCTCATCTGGCGGGGGTGACGGAACTTCTCAATGGTATTGGAAGTCTTAATCTGTTGATAGCAAACCTTCTTTTAGACAAATCAAATAAATATGAATAATTATAATCGTCTTTGGAACAACCTATAGTTACTGAATATGTATCATGTGCTCATGGTAGTCGCTCAGTCGTATCTGACTCTGAGACCCCATGGACTATTACCCACCAGGCTCCTCCGTCCTTGGGATTCTCCAGGCAAGAATACTGGGGTGGGTTGCCATTCACTTCTCCAGGGGCTCTTCCTGATCCAGGAATCCAACCCAAGTCTCCTGCATTGCAGTGGATTCCTTACCGTCTGCATGACCAGAGAAGCCCATCATATGCTAAGGAAAGTTATAAGCAATTTCATTGTGTTAACTCACAATTCTCTCTTTTTTTTTGAATCATTAAAAAGAATTTTATTTTTTTTCTTTTTTTAAATTTAATTTATTTATTTTAATTTTCTTTATATTATCGTGTTGGTTTTGCCATACATTGACATGAATCTGCCATGGGTATACATGTGTTCCCCTTCCAGAACCCCCCTCCCACCTCCCTCCCGATTCTCTCTCTCTGGGTCATCCTTGTGCACCAGCCCTGAGCATCAGACCTGGGCTGGTGATTGATTTCACATATGATGATTAACATGTTTCAATGCCGTTCTCTCATATCATTCCACCCTTGCCCTCTTCCATAGAGTCCAAAAGACTGTTTTACACATCTGTGTCTTTTTTGCTGTCTCACATGCTGGGTTCTCGTTACCATCTTTCTAAATTCCATATATATGCATTAGTATACTGTATTTTTGTTTTTCCTTCTGGCTTACTTCGCTCTGTATAATAGGCTCCAGTTTCGTCCACCTCAGTAGAACTGATTCAAATGAAATATTTTTAATAGCTGAGTAATATTCCACTGTGTATATGTACCACAGCTTTCTTATCCATTCGTCAGTTGATGGGCATCTAGGTTGCTTCCATGTCCTGGCTATTGTAAACAATGTGGTGATGAACATTGGGGTACATGTGTCTCTTTCAATTCTGGTTTCCTCGGTATGTATGCCCAGCAGTGGGATTGCTGGGTCATACGGCAGTTCTATTTGCAGTTTTTTAAGGAATCTCCCCACTGTTTTCCATAGTGGCTGTACTAGTTTGCATTCCCACCAACAGTGTAAGAGGGTTCCCTTTTCTCCACATCCTCTCCAGCATTTATTGCTTGTAGGCTTTTGGATGGCAGCCATTCTGACTGGTGTAAAGTGGTACCTCATTGTGGTTTTGATTTGCATTTCTCTGATAATGAGTGATGTTGAGCATCTTTTCATGTGTTTGTTAGCCATTTTTATGTGACAGTTCTTATAACAGCCTTATGAGACATGTTTTCTTACCCACATGTTGCATTTGAAGAATGGAGACCCTGAGTAGTTGAGTTTCATTTGAGCAGTTAGTAACAGAACTGAGACTAAAGCCAAACAGTCCATTCTTAATCACCATTTAGTGTAGCTTCTGGGACATGTATTTGAATGAGTCACCTGTGGACCTGACCGTCTGAGCCAGTTGGGCACCTGCACTGAATTTCTAGGTGAGGCAGAGCAGCTATGAGGGTCTGGGTACAGAGACTAACCCCATTGTTGGTTGTCGTACAAGGGGGTACTTCATCTTAATTCTAGATTGGAATCTTGGAGCATGTCTTCTGGACATAATAGAAATTCTCTTTAATAATTTTGAATAAACTTTCCATTATTGTATAGAAATAGGGCATCATTGTTGTCTGGTCACTAAGGCGTTGGAGAAGGAAATGGCAGCCCACTCCAGTGGTCTTGCCTGGAGAATCCCAGAGACGGCGGAGCCTGGTGGGCGGCCACCTATGGGGTCGCACAGAGTCGGACACGACTGAAGCGACTGAGCAGCGGCAGCAGCACTAGGTCATATCCGACTCTGTGACCCCACGGACATAGCCCACCAGGCTTCTCTGTCCATGGGAGTTCCCAGACAAGAATAGTAGAGTGGGTTTCTATTTCCTTCTCCAGGGTATCTGCCAAAACCAGGGACTAAATCTGTGTCTCCTGCATTAGCAGGCCAATTCTTTACCCCTGAACCACCAGGAAAGCAGAAATGGGGTATGGTAAGATATTTTTAAGGGTAGAAACTATGTCTTCTTTACTTTTTCCTTCCCAGGACCCAGCAAAATAATGATGCCACTCAAGTATCTTTGAGTGAATGTTAGGCATTTTTCAAACCTGCAGGATTGTATACATCATTTTCTATCTATTGCCAGTCATTTCTCTCCATACGTTTTATTCAGCATGTGACAGCGGGAAAGTAGAATAAGCTGATGTATCATTTCTGAGGGAGAAGTAAAGAATTGGGAAGTAGTTATGTAAAAATAGATATACTATCAAACTTCCATCAAAAAATAAGAGATGAATTTAAGGCCTTAGTGAAAAGCATGTTGACGTGACAACCTGGCTCCAAGCAGTGCCCTAGTCAAAGGTCATGCAGATCCCCAGAATAGAGCTCCAGGGGCTGCAGCAGTGAATATTTAGACCTAAAATTTTTCTTTAAGAGTTGACCTTTAAAAAAGTGAGAAGTATAAAGAGGATAAAAACTTTTTCAGATGAATATTCTCTAATAAATATAGAAAGATTATGAATTTAGAAAATTATGATTTTGTAATTCCCAGTGCGATAGTTGATCCAGGCGAAATCATCAATGAATGCTAAAATCATTCAGTGACAGTCTGGGGACTAAGATAGCCGTGAAGTCTTAAAGTGTCATTTCACAGTTCAGTTCAGTTCAGTCGCTCAGTTGTGTCCTACTCTTTGCGACCCCATGAATCGCAGCACTCCAGGCCTCCCTGTCCATCAACTCCCAGAGTCCACCCAACCCATGGTCATCAAGTCGATGATACCATCCAGCCATCTCATCCTCTGTCATCCCCTTCTCCTCCTGCCCTCAATCTTTCCCAGCATCAGGGTCTTTTCAAATGAGTCAGCTCTTTGCATCAGGTGGCCAAAGTATTGGAGTTTCAGCTTCAACATCAGTCCTTCCAATGAACACCCAGGACTGATCTCCTTTAGGATGTCATTCCATAGATTCTTATTAATGAAAAATGGAAAAATGAAACCACCTTTCTAATTAACATCACTTAACCAAATGATCAAACTCGGTAATGAAAACATTGGAACAAAATATGTGCTTCTTGGTATGGTGCAGTCAGCAGCCCACAGCATTCCTTATGTAATATTATTGCCAAGAATGTTCAAGTGAATCTAATCATGAGAAAATAATCAGATGAATCCAGATTGTGGGACTTTCTAGAAGACAACAAGCCTGGATCCATGAAAACAAAACTAAAAACAAAAAACAATGTCATCATGGAAAACAAAGTAAAAATTGGTGAGGTAGAGGGGATGGATGTATTAAATTAAATGTATTAAATTAAAAGAGATAAACTAGAAAAAACAAGTGCAAAACATTACACCATGATTCATTACTTGATAAAAAGGAATAGATATAAAAGGCATTTTGGAAAAGCTAGGGAATCTGAATAAGGCTCAGTATTATTGTTAGATATTTTAGGTGTTATAACTTAGAGATGTTTGTGTTGGTTGTGACGGTGTAGGAGAATGCCCTTCTTAGGAAATTCATGCTGAAGTACCTGGTGGGTGTTGTTTGTAAGTGGCTTTCAGATGGTTTAGCAGGGAAAGTCTGTGTGTGTGTGTGTGTGTGTGTGTGTGTGTGTGTGTGTGTGTGTGTGTGTGTGTGTGTACCTGCATGTGTATCTGGACAGAGAGACGTATGTGTACACAGAGAGAGCAGGAGAGTGTCAATGCAGTAGTGTGTTAACAGCTGTGATGTCTCCGTGAAGTCTATGCAGATGTTCATGGCACTGTTTTTTCATGTTTATCCCTAGCTTCATGATTCTTCAAAGGGAGAAGGCTTGGGGCAGGTGGGAGGAGGTGATGTCTGTGCCCAGCAGGTGTGGCCAACTGTGGGGAGAATGTCAGGCTGGTCCTGGTAAGGTCACCTGCTCCTCTAGGGCTCCCTCTTCTTGGGTGCTGGCTGTGTTCCGTTGCTTTTGGGGGTGCAGAGGGAACATCAGTTTGTGATTATTCCTTTTTCTGAGCTGTAAATCCCCAGTGGTCAGAGGAGGGGCTTGGTGGGATGTGTGGGCTATTTCTGTAGCATCTTCTCAAGTTGTGTCCTGTATGGGGGCACAGGCCTGGGGCCATCGCCCTGGGTCAGTCCCTGCCTGGTGCCAGCATCTCTAACTTCTGGGCACAGCTGGCCTTGTGTGTTTCTAGGAAAGCGTGTTTATCTTAGCTTTCTCCCCAGCTGAGAGGGTGGGGAAAGTACTGTGGTCAGCACCTTTCAGAGGCAGAGACAACAGAGAGAGCAAAGGTGAGCAGAAAGCACACGCCATTCAGGGTCGACGGCTGTATGGTCTCCAGCCGCCCGTCATGGCGTCCAGCCTCTCCCACACCTGTCTGCGTGAGGGGGTCATGGGAGAGGAACAGTGACGCTGTGGACCTGTCAAGGTGATGTGTGCAGGGTCCATCTGGGCACAGGTACGTGGCCGTTTCTTGCCGGGTTTGCATCTTATCTTCACAGTGCAACGCTTCTACACTCTGTCTCAGACAACACCCAGAGGCATTCGGCATCCTGTCCCCTGCCTGTCTCACCTCCCACCTCCTCTTCCTTTGCAGGAATAGGTGTTTTAAAGGAAAGGAGGGAGCTAACAGTTGGTGTTTGTCAGTATCTCAAAATGTTGACAGTAAACCCAGACAACAAATATGTTTCTGTGTAACAACCATGCATGTATGTGGGTTTGTACACACACACACACACACACACACACACACACACACACATTTATCTGTATGCCAGAGGACCTGAAGATGTGTACGTATAGGTGTATGGGTATGTATTTTATTTTGTAATTAATTAATTTTTAAAAAATTTTCTTTACATTATTGTGTTGGTTTTGCCATACATTGACCATGGATATGATACAAAACTTTTATCAAACTTTGCACTTATTCCTAGATGGTTATTACTATGCTCCCTTCTTTAAAGAGATGTTGCTGGTTGGTGCCTCCTATATTGATTTCACAGCTTACAGATTGAAAAATGGATTAAGTAACGTGAATGACATAAAAAAAATCTAGTAAACAGTGGATCAGGGGTCTGAAACCAATTCTGTCTGTGTACGGTGTGTGTTTCATTAGATGAGTGTATATGTGTATTAGCATGTGTTTCTGTGTGTGGGTCTACTCGTGTGTGCGCGCCGGCCTGTGTGTCCATCTGCATTTGTATTCGCAGTGAATGCACTGTAGCCATTGGCCTGCGGTCCTTGGTACTCATTTCTCTCCTCCTTCGGGGTGAGGCCCCGTCAGAGCCTTGGGTGTGTTGTCCTGGGGACCTGAGCTTTGGCTTTCTCTTTTCCTAAAGTCACGTGATTACAGCCCAGGACGGGGTGGCTGTGCAGTGAGCCAGGAAGGGAACCTGGAGGACAGTATGCATCCCAGTGAAACTACTAGCAGACCAGGTTTTTATGTCCCACAAGGGGCTCTGCTTTGGGGGGCCTATTGGTCATGCCCTAAAATCCCATGGACAGAGGAGCCTGGCAGGCTGCAGTCCATGGGGCCGTGAAGAGTCGGACACGTCTGAGGGACTGAGCGCACACTATCTTGCCGAATGAGCAGCAGCGGGTCAGGTGTAATGTGTGCGGGACCACAGACATGCTCACTGGGGGCTCTCCCCCATGCCTGGGCTGCAGCCAGGGATGCTCTGGGTCTGGCTCTGGGTCTGGGTTTGTGCAGCAGGGCATCCGTGGGCAAAGGACAGCCAGCCTGTGTTTCAGGCTTCATACTTTCAAATTGAGGATCACTGTCTGGTGCTGTTATGGCCAAGTGTCATCAGAATTTTGATTACTGTTGAGGCAGCCTAGCAGATGTGCCTGCTTTGGTAGGACTTGTCATTCTCACAAGCTCAAGGGTTTGTCCTGTCCAATTTTCCAATCAGTAGGATAGCAGTAGGAGTAATAATAAAAAGCAGCAATAATAACAACAATTAACAAACTCTTACTAGGAGCTCGTGTGTGTGTGTGTGTGTGTGTGTGTGTGTGTGTGTGTGTGTGTGTGTGTGTGTGTACACACATGCACTGAGTTGCTTCCGTCGTGTCTGACTCTTTGTGACCCTTCTAGACTGAAGCCGCCAGGCCCCATTGTCCATGGGATTCTCCAGGCAAGAATACTGGAGTGGGTTGCCATGCCCTCCTCCAGGGGAACTTCCAGACCCAGGAATCAAACCCACATCTCCTGCAGCTCCTGCATTGCAGGTGGATTCTTCACCGCTGAACCAGTGGGGAAGCCTCCTTCTTTTTTCATTCATAGAGAGTAAACTCAGTAGTTTGTTGCTTTCTTCATTCCCTTCTTTTCCACATGTGGTTGGTGGCATATATTTCACTGTTCATCTTGGAAAAACTCAAACCTGCCAACCAGTATCAGAGGGAGAATTAGTAGCTCATCAGATTCAGTACATCAAAATGAACCTGGTGACAAAATGGGATGTAATTCACAGACTACAGCTGGTATTAACATGTGACTCTCTCTGGCAAGGCTCAGAGTGAACAATCAGAAAACTATTCATCCGTTCTCAGGCTGAAGTTGAAAAGGTAAATGAGCCTGTGCTTGGAGCTCCTATATTGTGTCTTCAACTGTCCTCTTGCCTTTCTGAACTGAATACTTACAGGCTTATTCGTGCATGTGAGGTAAGTTGATCCAGTCGTGCCCGACTCTGCAACCCAATGGACTGTATCCTGCCAGGCTCCTCTGTCCATGGGATTCTCCAGGCAAGAACAGAGTGGGCTGCCATGCCCTCCTCCAGGGTATCTTCCCGACCCAGGGATCAAACATGCATCTCTTAAGTTTCCTGAGTTGGCAGGTGGATTCTTTACCACTGTCACCATCTGGAAAGCCCTTATAGTCTCATAAAATACCAGAATTTCCCAGCCCTCCCTTTGTAGCCCTGCACTCCCGTTTTCTTTTAGATCCTCCCATTAATATAAACACTCACATCTTTGTGTCTATTTTTCAACATTATTTGGTACTAAAATGTTTCCTGTGGATTGCTTTCTAGGGCATGCTGATTATTCCTACGTGCAAAACATTTTAATATATGGAAGTCACATGCACTATTGATAACTATATGAAAAATAGAGTGGAGTGTTTTGTCTCTAGGTGATTCATGACTCAACAGCTTAAAAAAATGTTAGTGAATTATTTAAAATAATACCAGTCTCTTAGAGTCATGAAAAGATTATTTTTTTTTATTGGTTTTGCCATACAATGACATGATATCATGAAAAGATTCTTAAACCTCCTTGGCAGGGGCCTAGGACCGCCCAACATCCCCGAGTAATGAGCTTACAGTCATTCTCAACCCACGAGTATGGACCAGCTGTTTTTCCAAAGATGTTCAGCTGGGGGCTTTGTAAGTGGATCATCCTGTGTGTCGTGTGATTGTCTTCATTTGACAGTTGAGGCCAGCGAGCTGAACATGGGCATCAGTGTGTGTTACTAGGACTCCAGTGCAGGGCTTGGTAAAGGCAGAGACTGCTGTCTGAGGATGGCGGTCATAGCATCCCCTGGTGTTTGGGAAGGTTGTAACTGATGTCAGAAAACGAGGCCTGAAGGTGTCAACAGCAGAGGACAACTTAAGGCTAACAGAAACAGCACCTACAGCAGACATGTGCCTCTACGGGGAGGAGGTCCCAGGGTTCCAGAAGCATTCAGGAAAGATTTGCAGAGGACCCTCAGTATGGGCAGACCCTGAATGCTGGAGGGGATTTGGGTGAGGGGGTGGGGACTGTATAAGGAAAGGTGGATAAGTGGGGGACAGTGCCTGGAGGAGACGGGAAGACCACTTTTCAGGGCCAATGAGAACTGGATGAAATACCTTCTCACAGTACGGTTGACCCCTTGAACAGCACAGGTTTGAACTGTGTGGGTCCACTCACACACGGATATTTTCAGGAGTAAATATTACATACAGGACTGCATGGTCCACGATTGGTTAAATTCAAGGATTCCAGGGAAGCACAGATACCAGGGTTTGACTCTAAATTATATAATTAACCCCTTCAAGTTGTTCAAGGGTCAGCTATACAACCCACTTTCTTGCTCCAAATTATCCATTTTTAGGGGAAACCAGTGAAAATCAGATGAAATTGAGTTTTATTTCCAAGAAATGGAGTTGTTACTTTTTAGACGAGGCATTTTTCGTCAAACACGTAGCTCCACTCCTTCTACCATGAAGACCCCACTCCACACAGGATGCATGGTCTGCGTCACTCTGCTGCCCCTCCACCCCATCCATCTATGTTTACCAGCTTCCACAGGGGAGGGAGGCAAGGCTGATGAGAGCGGGACTCAGGCCCCAGGTCAGTTCTGCCCCCAACTGCTGAGAAAGTCATCTGATTTTTGAGAGACAGAACTCCCTCCTCTGTCAGTGGAAATGCTAAGCATTGTCATTGGTTGCTGTGAAGTTATGGTGAGATCCTAGCTGCACAGGCTGTGACATGCCCAGAATTATGACTCTGCTCAGCTGTGATTCATCAATAGAGGTTCATTCCCTATCCATGGCACCCTGTGTACAGATGGATTCTTCAGAACCATAAGAGAATCTTACATAGAAATTGGTGTTGGGGATCATTCATGGAGAAAACTAAAAGGATGGTATTTAATTACCCAATAAATGAGGCTCACCGTGGGTGGGGGTGTGGGGTTGGGGGTGGTAGGCAGGCAGAAGGGTGGTCTCTCCCAGCCTGGGAACACCAGCAGCTTTGATGAGCTCGCCAGACACTTTCAGGCAGAAAGCAGGAAGTACCACAGAATCACATTTCTTTCTTCCCCAGGATCATGGGCTGGTCTTCATGACCGTCCTTCTTCCAGAAAGCCAGTCCCTTCTTACAGAGTTACTGGGTATGTTTGTGAAAAGGGTTACTAGTGTCTTTTTCTCAGTGTGTTCTTCTGACTTATTTTTAAAGAGACAGACTGGATTGACTCACAAACCTTGACTGATCTTGTTGGTGTCTCTGCCGTGTCTTCTCTGATGTGGCAGGCAGGGTTGCTTATCACCTTCTAACCTCTATGGTAGATTTTCTGAGAGTCTGTGTTTATGTATATATAAGATTTCTTTCATTGCAACAATCCACGATCCCCTTGTGCTTCCAAAGCCCCATGTTGCCCAGAAGCATCTCCGTCACAGGTTAAGTTCACGGACTACTGTGCTCCCCCATCATGGTCGTCTGTCTCCCCCAAGAAATACTTGCCCATCGGTGCCACCAGATCCAGACCTCACTGGACGTTATGGCAGTAATGGGATTATTTCAGGCTTTGGACTTTGCATAGATGCGTGTGGGAGTTACATGAACCTCCCAAGACAACCAAGGTCAAGGAGGGAACTTTTCTAAAACAAAGGAGACTCCAGATTTTCAGCAGGTCACTCTTGTTTAATGTATAAGAAGCAGCTTAATTCAGGAGAAGAGATGCAAAAAACCTCACCTAGTTAGAGAAAGCGGGGGAGAGTCAAAGTTGAAATATGTATTGTTCATTGGAGCATCCCTGGAGCTGGAGCAGGATTAAAACCACCCCCAAGAGGAAAGCAACTCCTTACCTGTGAGCCAGCCCTGGAAATTACAGGGCAGAAGAAGGTACAGATGACCAAATAGAGGAGACCAGAATGGGGGTTTGAGGACTTCCCTAACAGTCAGGGGTTAAGACTGCACACTGCCAATGCACAGGTTTGATCCCTAGTCAGGGAACTAAGATCCCAAATGCCATGTGGCACGGCCAAAATAATTTTTAATTTTTAATTAAAAAAAGAATGGGGGTTTGGGCAGAATGAGTATTCAGAACCCAGAAACCAAGAGTGGTAAGAAATGGCCATGTTAGACTGAGGGGACAGGAGGACAGGATGTGGAGGTAGGAGAGGGCATGGTCAGAGGATAAAAGTGTGAGAAGAAAAGAGAAGATTAACCTAGAAAAACTTCAAGTGCAGCACCTCAGCTCTAGAAGTAGGACGTTATTGGTCTTTGAACCCTGAGCAACTTCTGAAAGTGACCGAACCATTCATCAAGAGGCAAGAGAAGGCATCCTTCATTTCAGCAAACGTCTGTGGTGACTTGGCATGTGCTGGTGTTCCCTGCATGCCCTGTGCATGGTAGGGCTGAATAACCCTCAGACATCAGAGTTTGCAACAGAGAAAGGTTGCAGTGCCATGAAGCAAGACCGGTGGCTCGTGCCCAGATAATCCTGAACTCCCCAAAGCTTTCAGCAAAGCCCTTTCCTAGAAAAGGTGAGGGAGGGGCGTGGTCAGTTGTTGCAAACTTCTTGGTGGTAGAGCCCTTGTCCTTGAGGTCAGGTCATGGCCAGGTCGCAAAGGTTCCTGTAGGTCTCCGCTAAAACAAATATTATTCTGTTCTGACAAGTGAGGGCAAGGTCCGAAAGCTCAGCTTTCACCCTCCAAGGCCCCGGTCCTGGCTAAGAGGGCGGCTGCCCACGGAGTGGGGTCTCCAGCCCTGGAGGGCTGACCTAGCGTCCAGTCTGGATCCTCTCCCGGTGCCGATCACGTGGCAGATCTCAGCAGGCGGAGTCCTCAGCGCCAGGCGCCCGGACCCGCGCGGCCGTGGACTCTGAGGGAGCCCGGCGCCCGGGACCCCGCCGACCCTCGGCTCCTTTGGGACCCGCGGCGGTGGGGGCGGGGCGGAGGTTCGCCCTGCCTCGAGGCGGGGTCCGGCGCTGGCCACGGAGGACTCCGGGGCCTGCAGGACAAGCCTGGCCGGGGCTCCCAGCTCAGCCGCCGGCCCGAGTTAGGGTCCCGGGGAGAGGCCCTACTCTCCTCTCGCTGGCCTACCCGCCGCCTCAAGAGAACCGCCGGCCGACCGCGCTGAGATGACCTCTGCGCACCCCACTTCCGGTCTCGCGCCCGCGGTCTCGCGCGAACGGTCGCGTATGAAGGGTCTCGCGCGAACGGTCTCGCGCGAACGGTCCCGCGCTAATGGCTGTCCGCTGACGCCTGGTTCCCCGCCGCCCTCAGGAACGCTTTTTGGCCCTCAGGGAGCTGCGAGCCTCGGAGGAAGGGAGTCGAGACGCCGGATTCTAAGTCCTCCCAGCGGCCCCACGGTGAGGACGCTGCCGCAAGCATCCAGGGACGCTTCCTAACCGAACCCAGAGAAGGTGCGGCGGCTTCCTCGAGCCGGGACGTCTAACCCCGGGGGTCAGCGAGGCGTCTGAGGGCGCCGGGCCGTGGCGACCTTCTCTGACCCGCAGCAGGGGCCGGTGGAGACAGTCTCGGGCGGACTCGGGGTCAGCCTGCACTCAGGGCTGACTGACGCTCGTTGTGAGCACAGCCATGCCCCGCTCCCCCGCCCGCTTACTTTGTCACAAGCGCCGGCAGCGCCTTTGCGGCCCCACGTCGTCAGGGGTCAGTTGTTCTGTACTCAGCGCCCTAAGAGGGCAGGGCAGGCAGCAGGCACTCAAAAACGCGTCACTGACAGTGAATGAATTGGAATAAGGGCTTCCCGGATGGCTCAGTGGTGAAAGAATCCGCCTGCGATGCAGGGGATGCAGGAGACACGGGTTCGATTCTGGGTCAGGAAGATCCCCTGCAGGAGGAAACGGACACCCACTTCAGAATTCTTGCCTAGGAGAATTCCATGGCCAGAGGAGCCTGACAGGGTGCAGTCCGTGGGACTGAAAAGAGTCGGAGGCAACTAAGCGGCTGAGCACGTAATGGTAATAAGGGCTCGATTACCCCCTTAAACTTGTCCTACTTTATTTATGTTCTTAGGATAGTTCTTCTGAGCCTTTGAAGACAGTGGCATCTTCAGATTCAATAGTTTCATTGAATAGTTTCATTCAGATGATCGTTCAGATTTCTCGGACCCCTTAAACATGTCTGGGTCTCCCCCAAGAGAGTTATTTCTCCTGGAGGTGGGACCCAGGCTGTTTTGTTTTTTTATTCAGATGATGGTCCAGGCTTGGGAACTACAGACTGAGTCCATCGTCCTGTTCTCACAAGGGAAACAGTAGGCTCAAAGATAGAAAACACCTTCCCTCACGGCAGCCAGTTCCCTTCTCTGCAACCTGGTCTGCGTCTATCACGAGCCTGGAGAGAGTCTCCCGGCCAAGAAGTGACTGAAGGTGGAGGTTAAGCAGGCTCTTGAGGGAAAGGTAGATTTATGACTAGTAGTAATGTTGGGAAGTTGATTCCAAGTGAAGAAAATGCATCCAGTGTCATTTAAGCAGAATTAAGATCATAGCTTTTCACTAACTCTGCCCTGGTGTCTCAGTTGGTAAAGAATCTGCCTGCAGCACAGGAGACCCGGGTTCAATACCTGGGTTGGGAAGATCCCCTGGAGAAAGAAATGGCAACCCACTCCAGTAGTGTTGCCTGGAGAATCCCATGGACAGAGGAGCCTGGCGTGTTATAGTCCGTGGTGGGCTACAGTCACAGGAGTTGGACATCATTTAGCAACTAAACCATCTTAATGGTTAGTTAAGATCATTAAGACCTGAATGTGTGTGTGTATTAGTTGCTCAGTCATGTCTGACTCTTTGCAGTCCCATGGACTGTAGCCTACCAGACTCTTCTGTCTGTGTGGGATTCTCCAGGCAGGAATACTGGAGTGGGTTGCCATTCCCTTCTCCATGGGATCTTCTTGACCAAGGGATTGGACTCGGTTCTCCTGCATTGCAGGTAGATTCTTTACCATCTGAGGTACCAGGGAAGCCCAAGACCAGGATAATTTAATACAGATTTCCGTTTGTTAAAGGCTTTTCTCTTATTTTTTCGTGATGGGCTTCCTGCTCAAACACACAAAGGACATCCCAGGAGCCCAGGTCAGTCCTCAGTACTGACTTCTAAACTGTCTCCATGCTGACAGGTCGTCGTCCCTGTGGTGAGTGCTCAGCCTCGTGGAGTTCATGGTACCCTCATCTGAAGCATCTAATTTATGTAGAAACGTCAGTAGATTATTTAGGAGCGTGTTTTTGCTGATTTTGGCAAATCCAGAGCAATTAGGGGAAAGCAGAGGGAGGACTATGAAAGTGCAGGGCAGTGATGGCTGCTCACTGAGATGAGAGGAGGAGGTTGAATGTGTGCTGCGTGATTCCACAATGATCATGCCTTGAAATTTAGATGTTTCATTTCAGGGTGAAAGCAATTGGTTAGAAATGAATGAAATGGAGATGATTTCATCTGCCCAGGAGTGGCTTATTTCTAGAGTGTTTTACTTAAATTCTGTTTCACTGCAGAGATCCGTGTTCTAGTAATTTCATAATGTACCCTTTGATTATTTCATTGTCTCTTTGCAGTGGGCAATTAGCCTTCTGTGTCCTGGAATTAGTGTCAGACAATAATATGTTTTATAGATTTGTATGATGACTTATTTCAGTGCCTAAATATTTAGAAAACTAAGAGAATTGGAGGGGGGTTATTTTCAGAATTTTGAGCTGGATAGTATCTTGAAGATATTGGACATAATATATTGCTTATCGTTGCATTCTGGCATTCCCCAAAATATAATTGACAAGTTCATTCTTAAACACAATCCGTTTAATTAAAATTCTCATGGTAACTTTCATATGCAGCAAATGAATTTTCTCTGAAAGGATTAAACATCTCAGCTTTGAAGCTGGATGTGTGATTATTATAAAAGCTAAATTAATACAATCTGACCTAATTTCAAGACAGTGACAGTAACATAAGTAGCCTTATAAGAGTAGCCTTTATTGTAAATATGTAAGTTTACGATGCATGATTCTAAAATAGTCTTTTTTTTTTTTTTACTGTATTCTAGAAGATATGTTCAAATGCGTACCTTCCATGAGAACTTTTACCCTTTTGTATAATTTATTTTTGGCTGTGCTGGGTCTTTATTGCTGTGTGGGCTTTCTCTAGTTGTGGCGAGCGGGCCTCTCATTGTGGTGGCTTCTCCTGTTGTGGAGCACAGCCTCTACTGCATGCAGGCTTTAGTAGTTGCAGCAGGCAGGCTCAGGAGTTGCTGCTCCCGGGCTCTAGAGCACAGGCTCAGTAGCTGTGGCGCACGGCTCAGTTACTCTGTGGCATGTGGTATCTTCCCAGGCTAGGGATGGAACCAGTGTCCCCTGCATTGCAAGATGGACTCTTAGCTACTGGACCACCAGGGAGTCCCAGAATTTTTATCTTTAATCAGATGATACTGAGCTTTCACTGTTTTATTCATCTATTTATTTGTTCAACAGATAATTTATTGAGCATCTACTATTTACCAGTTACCGTCTAGTTGTTTGGGCTTCCTTGGTGGCTCAGCTAGTAAAGAATCTGCCTGCAATGTGTAAGATTTGGGTTCAATCCCTGGGTTGGGAAGATCCCCTGGAGAAGAGAAAGGCTACCCACTCCAGGCTTCTGGCCCTGGACTGTACAGCCCCTGGGGTCGCAAAGAGTTACACGTGACTGAGTGACTTTCACTCTAGTTGTTTAGATCCATGCTGGGAAGATAGTAAGTGAGTGAATGTATAACATCAAGTAGAGATATAAAGAAAAATAAGGTATGGGGTTAAAGTATGACATCCATAGGAGATCGGGGCTGGAGAAGATCTCTCACCTGAATGGGGAAGGGTGGCTATAGGTCACTAGGGATCCAGAGTGTACTTACCGGTGCAAGGCTTTGGGTTTTATTTTGAGTGAAGCTGGAAGAGTTGGATCAGAGAATCAACAAGATCTGCCTATGCTCTCAATACCTGTCTCACTAAATTATAAACCTCCAGGCAACGTAAGAAGGAATCGTGTCCAGGTCAGGATGGAGCCTCAGAAGTCATGTGAGCAGCTACCCAGCGGGCATGGGCCCAGGAGAAGCAGGAGCCAGGACTGGCTTCCTCTGTCCTTGGCCCTCATCCTCTCCAGGCCAACCCACCACCCTCTTCGCTTCTCCCCTAGAGCCTCCTATTCCTGACCTGCGCACGCTTCCTTACCCACGGTAAACATGGCCCTGCCTTGATGCCTTCTGCCCTGCCCACCAGCCTCTTAGCTCATCACCTGCAGGACCCAGAGACAAACACACAGTCTGTCATCGATTTTCATGCAACCAGAGATCAGTTCTCCACTTTCTAAATACGTGGCCTTCAACAGGTTGCCCTATGCGTCAGACTTCAGTGTCCTCACCAGTAAAACGGGGCAAGAGGCCCACCCACCTCAAGGGGCAGATTAAGCAAGAAGATGTGAGGCCCGGCGCACACTGACTGTGTGAGATGCCCTGTGAACATTGCTGCCACCATCATGCCCGTGTCGCACCGTGCTTCATACGCGTGCTCTTGTTTTGCGTATGGCGTCGCATGTATCGGTTCTGCTCTACCATAAGATCTCCAAGAGTAGGAGCTGGGGCTTAGAATGCCCGGACCTCCACACACAGCATCCGGTGGGCAGTGGTGGCCCTCCGTTTTCTGCTGGCCAGTCAGCTGCTTGTACACCAGCCCTCTCCCCTACCACCCCGCTTCCCCACCATGAGCCCCCCAGCCTGCACAGCCTCAGAGTCATGCCTGCCAGATGATGGCCCTGTTCCAGACTCTTCCACACCCCTACTGAGTATTTCTCATCATCTGCAGACACTTCTCTGGATGCATGTCTTTCCAGACTCAAATTTAGTGCACCTCAAACCTGCTTCTTCTAAATGCCCATTTCTCCTGAATTCATCATTCTGGGAGCACAACCTCCATTAGTCTCCGTCAGTCAGTCAAGAAGGCTTTGTAAATTCTTCCCTTTCCCTCAGACTTTCCTGGTGTCCCACATGGATGAATTCATCAGCCCCTGACCCAGCCTAGAGGTGCTCACTGCCCACCCCCCTTGCACACCTCGGCCAGGAAATATTTACAAGCAAAGATGGTAGTTCTTCAAAATGTGAGGGTGAAGGGTGGGTGCTTGTGGAGGGCAGGTCAGTGACTTGATTTAGGGGTTCTCTGAGTGAAGCACACCTAACAGTCGCCTTGATATGACCAGAGTCTCAGTGGCCAGAAGAGCCAGCAGTGTCCCCCACCTTCCCCATGACAGTGTTCCTCCTTAATTGTTACCGAATGGAAGTTCCTGTGCCCAGCACAGAGTGGGGCTAAAGAGATGGAATTTTGGAGCCAAGAAAGGTTTATTGCAGGGTCATGCAAGAGGATTTGTGGCTTGTGCCCCACAAACCCCAGAGCTCCCCAAAGGGTTTCAGCACAACTTTTAAAGGCACAGTGAGGGAAGGGATGTGGTTGGTTGTTGCAAACTTCTTGATTTTAGAATCCTTTGTTCTTACAACTGCACACCTAGGTCAGCTCACCATGTTCCTGTAAACCTCCAACAAGACAAGTGTTACTCTCTGTTCTGCAACTTTTTATCTCTATGTGAATGAACTCTTAACCTGTGAGTGTCCTGAGAATGGACTATCCAGTGTATTTCAGGCTATGCTGTGCTTAGTTGCTCAGTCGTGTCCAACTCTTTGCAGCCCCATGGACTGCAGCCTGCCAGGCTCCTCTGTCCATGGGGATTCTCCAGGCAAGAACACTGGGATGGGTTGTCATGCACTCCTCCAGGGATCTTCCTAACCCAGGGATCGAACCCAGGTCTCCCACATTGCAGGCGGATTCTTTACCATCTGAGCCACCAGGGAAGCCCATTTCAGGCTGTAGGCAACATGATGTTACAAAAAGTGCTAGCTGGCATGATTCAGCACAGGCAGTATAACAGATCCAGCATGGAGTCGGATCTGTTCTTCCCTGTTACAGCATCCATGGAAGGAAGCCTGCTTGTTTGCTAAAGCCCCTGAGGTGCCATATCAATAAAGGTACTTTTTCGGTAGACATTCATTTAAGAAGTAATATCTGTAAGTAATTTAGCTGAGCAAAGGCCTCCATTGATTAACTTTTCTTTCCTTTATTAACTCTGCTTCTAAGAAGAAGCAGGTGACAATAAAGCAGCTCCTGTGAGCTATTTTGTGTGGATGGAGAGTGGAGTCATGCCCTTCCTCACTTCTCTCTGGCTAGACTCCGTTTCCATGAGGGCTCCAGGGAGGCGGAGGGGTCCTCTGTCATCCAGGATGGGCTTTGCATGTTTGACTTCACTAAGGTAAAGACTGGATGAGTCTTTCAATGGAGAGTTGAAATTAGTGTTTCCTGTTAGTCCTCAGTTAATTAGAAAATTAAATTAATCACAACCCTCATTCCCAGAGCTTTCTGGTTAATTGATATGTTACTGTATTTGGGTTAGAGATGATCCCAGGAGGCACAGAGGTATAATTGTGTAGAATTAGAGGATGGAGGGAAGACGGAACTGCAGACAGTTTGCAAAGTTGCAAGGCAGCAATCCCGTGGCCAAGGCATTGCTTTTGGGGACCTGGGGCCGGAGTCTGAATCCTCAGGACATACCCACCTTGAGTCTAAAGCTATTTAAAGGAGAACTCAAGAGGTGAAAGTGTTGCCTTCCACTCTTCATCAGAAGAAAAGAAATCTGAAGTGCTAACCCTAAGTTAGAATCACTTTAATACTTTAAATTTGCATTTAAAATGAAAGTGTTTTTCTTCACTCAAATATGGGTCATCTTGAATAGTCTCCTAGTATGTAGACTGGATTTGTTTAGAAATACACAAAGTGGAGAACAGTCTAGACTCTTGAGAAGCCGAAAGACTAAACAGCTGAGGGATTTAGATGGGACATTTTCAGTCTTGATATAAAGTTTTAAATGTCCCAATGAGAGAACCTTTACCAAGAAACAAATTAAAGTCTGAATGATCCATGTTATTGTTAAGTCACTAAGTCATGTCTGACTCTTTGTGACCCCATGGACTGCAGCACGCCAGTACTATCTCCCAGAGTTTGCTCAGACTCATGTCCATCGAGTTGGTGATGCCATCCAACCACTTCATCCTCTGTCATCCCCTTCTCCTCCCACCTTCAATCTTTCCCAGCATCATGGTCTTTTCCAGTGAGTTGGGTCTTCACATTAGGTGGCCAAAGTATTGGAGCTTCAGCTTCAGCATCAGTCCTTCCAATGGGTGTTCAGGGTTGATTTCCTTTAAGATTGACTGGTTTGATCTCCTTGTAGTCCAAGGGGCTGTCAAGAGTCTTGTCCAGCACCATAATTCAAAAGTATTGATTCTTCAGTGCTCAGCCTTCTTTGTGGTCCCACTCTCACATCCATATATGACTACTGGAAAAACCATAGCTTTAACTATACAGACCTTTGTTGGCAAAGGGATGTCTCTGTTTTATAGTATACTTGTCTAGTTTGTCATAGCTTTCCTTACAAGGAGCAAGTATCTTTTAATTTCATGGCTGCAGTCACTGTCCACAGTGATTTTGGAACCCACAGAAAATTTGTCACTGTTTTCACTTTTCCCCTGATATTTGCCATGAAGTGATGGGACCGAATGCCATGATCTTAGCTTTCTGAATGCTGAGTTTTAAGCCAGTTTTTTTACTCCTCTCTTTCACCCCTGTCAAGAGGTGCTTTAGTTCTTCTTTGCTTTCTGCCATTAGCGTGGTAACAGCTTCATATCTGAGGTTGATATTTCTCCCAGAAGTCTTGATTCCAACTTCTGATTTATCCAGAGTGGCATTTTGTATGGTCTGCTCTGCATAGAACTTAAATAAACAGAGACAGTATACAGCTACGGTGTACTCTTTTCCCAATTTTGAACAAGTCTGTTGTTCCATGTCTGTTATAACTGTTTCTTCCTGACCTGCATACAGGTTTCTCAGGAGGCAGCTCAGGTGGTCCAGTATTCCCATCACTTTAAGAATTTCCACTGTTGCAATCCACACAGTCAAAGGCTTTAGTGTAGTCAGTGAATGACCCATGCTGGGGCTCAAAGCCTATGGTGGAAGCAGAGT
Organism: Antilocapra americana; assembly: GCA_007570785.1. Classification (NCBI taxonomy): domain Eukaryota; kingdom Metazoa; phylum Chordata; class Mammalia; order Artiodactyla; family Antilocapridae; genus Antilocapra; species Antilocapra americana. The sequence goes on along the minus strand of ML661912.1, from coordinate 229,727 downwards.
TTGCATAATGACCGTTGCCTTGGAAGACTAATGAAAACTGAGGTTGGTATGTGGACTAAGTACTGTTTATGACTCAATAAAATCTCTTATAGGTTAGTTAGGGAGAATGTTTAGTCAATAAAGAGTTGCTTGTAATTGTCATCCAGACTTTTATAATTTTTGTCCTTGGGGCTAGGGGTGGGAAGCTGGCTGTGGGGAAGCCATGGAATTGGCCCACACACATTTCTGTTTCTCCTTTTGTACCCAGTAGCTTTAGGTTGTACACTGACTGCTTGTTTAAAAGTCTCATAACCTTTAGATGAGAATATGCTTCCCTGAAGTTTTAAAAAACTGACCTGATTTGACTCTCCAGCCACTGAAATAATAGCACAAATAAAAGTATAAAGGCTCACTGTACGCATGGCACCCTACTAAACAATCCACATGCATTATAGTCTTAATACTCAGAACACCTTCTGTGCGGAAGTTACTAGTACCCCCACCTCTGCAAGTGAGGAACCGAGGCTCAGAGAGGTTCAGTAACATGCTCAAGGCGGCAGGCCAGCAAGGGCGGAATTGGGATTCAAACTCTGTCATCTAGCCCCCAGCCTGCTGTGGTGACCGCTGTGCCAGGGCCATGGAAGAGAGCCTTGTCCCCGACACTCCGGGGAGGGTCTGCAAGGGAGAAAGAGACAGAGAGAGAGAAGGAATGAGAATGTTCCTGTTTTCCCTATAACTGCAGGAAGAAACGTTGACCAGCTTGCACCTTCCTGGGCACAAAGGGAGGCTGTCTGATGCTTATATTGGAACAGAGATAAAAAAGCAGGATAAAAAAAGTCCTTGACGGACTGTAGTGAGAAATAACTGACATCTAACAAAGAGCCTGGAGCACACGTAGCCTTGATTTCCCGTCATGACACAGTTTCCGCTTGTTAGTAGAGGCAGGACGTTATGAGAAATGATGAAATGTGCAAGAGACAGGGACCTCCTTTCAGAATCTCGTTACTTTAGAGCAAAGTGAAGCTCCTTCTGGTGATTTTTCTCCCGTGCCTGTCTGGCAGTGGGCGTCAACTGAACAGTGGTACAGTGGTCCCCAGAAGGATGAGAAACACGCCTGCCGGCAAGGGTAGGCTTTGCCTTACGGACGTGGCGATGAGGAGCGCAGTCTGCCGAGGGAGGAGTGAAGGAACCAAATTGCAGCTTTGATTCCTCATTCATAAACTCCATTTAAAAAGGGGAGAGAAGGCCAGAATCCGCAAACTGATGGGAAATGATGGTTTTCTCCCCCTAAGGCGGAATGTCTTTGTCATGAAGCTCCACCTGCTCTCTTGGATAAAATATTAGCCCTGCTGTGTGCGGCGTGCTCTCCACAGGCGAGGCCAGCAGCAGGTGCCCTGTAATGAGTCACAGGCCACGGCTGCAGCCTGCTAACCCCAAGAGTGATGCTCTTCTGATGGGAGGCTGCTCACATTTGGATGGGAATGTTGATGGCACGGGGTTTGGGATGAGTTCTAATATATTTGTTTATTTTCCAGCATTCCTGAGATGCAGATGAAGAAGCTAGGTGGCAGGTGTACAATATGCTCATCCGCTTTCTGCTGTGTGTAGGGGGAGGAGGGCGGTGAAGGCATCTTTTCTAATAAACAGTCCTCTTTCCCCTGCCAGGTCCGCAAACATTTCTGGGTCTTGGTGCCTTTGGGCTTTAGAGCCAGTTTTTCAATATAGAACATTCGGAGGGGGTGAGCAGTATTCATTTCAACCTACCCTTTGCCTGAATGTACATTTCTGGTTTTATATCCAACAGTTTCAGTGCTGTGAAACAGATGGTAATTCTGGGCACAGCAGCATTGTTAGTAACAATTGGTGCATCTCTGGATGTGTGTGAGGTGTAAGAGCAATAAGGACCGTGTATCGAGACACTGATCAGGAAAAAACCCTGAAAAGACCTTGATGCTGGGAAAGATTAAGGGCAGGAGGAGAAGGAGATGACAGAGGATAAGAGGGGTGGATAGCATCACCGACTCAATGGACATGAGTTTGAGCAAGCTTCTAGAGATAGTGCAGGACATGGAACCCTGGTAAGCTGCAGTCCATGGGGTCGCAAAGTGTCGGACACGACTGAGTGACTGAACAACATCGAGACTCGTGTTGTGTGCCGGTGACCCGCCAGGCAAGCCACAAGTCATGTTTTGTGTGTAACTTACTAATCTTCCCAACTGCTCCCCAAAGTAATCATTATTATTATCTCAATTTTAAAACTGAGGTGCATGTCATTTAAACAGCTTGCCTAAGATCTTTCAACTAATTAGTAACAGCCCAGATCCAGTCCCAGGTGGATCTGACTCGGGAACTGGCACGCTAGACCATCACGCTGCCAGCCAGCCCGCTCCTCGAGACGCACTGTGTGTTGATGGCAGGGTAACATTGCTTGTTTTCGATGTGCATTTCGAGTGCCCTCGTGACCCGTCCGACCACCCTCGTATGCAGGCGCCAAAATGATCCTGCCGAGAAAGTATCTCTCTCCATCATATTTCTTTGTCCACTTTATGATCATAATTTTTTCTCCATCTCAAGTGAATGGGCAGCTTTCTTTTCTCATTCTTTCCTGATTCTGGTTATGCTGCTTCCGTTTTGCAAATTGAAACACCCACAACAGGCAGAAAATTAGGTGCATCAGTGTATCCATGTGTCTCGCATCTACTGGGGTATCACATTCTGGTGTCACAGAGGCTTAATTTTTTCTTTTGAGAGGGGGCTATGTCTTACAGACCTGGTTCATTCATTACTTCAGTCTCTCTCTAAGTTTCCCTTCCTGAAAACAGTAATACGTGGGGACGCCGAAGGTCATTTTTACATGGCATGCTTGATTGCTTAGGGAAGGAAACTTCAAAGCACTCTCTTTGGAAGGGAAGGTATTGTTTCCCCAGAGTAAAAATTTTCAGCCAGATCCTGGAGAGCCCTTGTCTCCCAACTACCCTGAATTGGTGAGAGCTGTGCATGGGGGCTTTGTTAAGTGAATAGTTCAGCTTCAGTAGTTAACAGTGAACAAAATATTTAAACTGCAACCAATGGCTTTGCTTTCAGATATGTGCTTTGTGGATAAGAACAAGACTCAGTGACAATGAATCTTTGGATTCTGGGAGTTCAAGAGCAGCCATGCAGTCTCTGCAGAGTCACTGTCTTTTTTTTTTTTTTTTTTTAATATAGGAATAGGAAGAGGAATCCTCTCTCCCAAGGAAAGTTTGCTTCTCAGGCACCAAAGCCCACTGTGCTCTTTTAGGTGTCATTGATTCAGTTTAAACACAGTGTTCTTATTCGGATGCAACTGTGTGGTAGGACAGAACTGGAAAGAGACATCTCATTTATTTTTCTGTGTGAGTACTTAGTCACTCAGTCCTGTCTAACTGTCTTCAACACCATGGACTATGGACCCCATTCTCCTCTGTCCATGGGATTTCCCAGGCAAGAATGCTGGAACGAGTTGTCATTTCGTACTCCAGGGGATCTTCCCAACCCAGGGATCGAGGCCATGCCTCTTGCATCTCCCGCATTAGCAGGCAAATTCTTTACCACTGTGTCACCTGAGATGCCTAGTTATTTCTCTGTCACTCTCCTTATTTTGTTACTGTTCTACTGATTAAGTCAAGTCATTTTTCAAGGTTCCACTCTCATTTCTGTAAAACGAGGATAATTAGACCTTCCCTATTAACTTCCCAGAGTTGTCAGAAGAAATGAAATGAAACTGTTCAGGTATCAGAACTCAGAAGGGCTCAAACTCAGTGCCAGGTGTCGGTTTGTTGATACTTTCGTTGTAGTTGAAATACTGCAGTGACTGGTCCGAGTGTCTCAATGCAGGGCTTACTCTGGGCAGTCTTTGCACACATATGACCCAGTGCCATGTGACAGGTGCTGAGGGCCAGGCTGATGCTCCTGGAGGCCTGTGGGATGGAGGGTGGCCATCAACAGGTGCTGCCTGCCTTCTGTTCTGCCAGACGTTGGAGCGAGTACTGTCAGTGCTATAAAGAAGGGTGTAGCTCATATCCAAGTGGAGGGTGGGAGTCTTCATGGGAGAGATGGGATTTTAATGCACCCTTGGATGTTAGATATAATTTAGTAAGTTGGGGCTTCTGCAGTTGCTCAGTGGTGAAAGTATCCACCTGCAAAGCAAAAGGCACAGGAGACGAAGGTTTGAATTCTGGGTCAGGAAGACCCCCTGGAGGAGGGCATGGCAACCCACTCCAGTATTCTTGCCTGGAGAATCCCATGGACAGAGGAGCCTGGAGGGCTACAGTCCATAGATTTGCAAAGAATACTACACAAGTGAAATGACTGAGCACATGTATATGCACACATGTTATAGTATCAATATAATAAAGAGGAAAGATTCTTCAGGAAAGAGAGAATGCCAAGGCCAAACACAGAGAAGCATGGACATGTTTGGATAGGGCCCAGGGGTCCAGCTTGGGAGTGCGTAGGGTGCGTATGCAGCAGTAGTGTAGAGGCTTGCAGGGAGCTGAGAGTGTGGCTGCAATTTATCTGGAAGTCATGGGGAGTACAGGAGACCAGCGAGTGGCGTGGCTGTGCAGGGAGCACTCTGGTCCTGCTGTTCTTGCCCCGGACGAATCAGAGCCCACTGCCCTCGCTGGGGAAGGCACCATCCGGGTCTCCCTGGTTCTCCACAGCCGAGGCAAAGTGAGGGAGGCTGATGAAGAGAAGTACCAAGACGTACCTCTGATGGCTGGGGGTGGAGTGGAGGAGTCTTGAAAGAGGACATGGCTCCAGGCAGTGTGTTAATGAGCACAAGTGAGGCAGCCACTTGGAATAGCAAATTCAAGCTTTGGGGGTGTGTTTGGAATGAATTTGGAGTGTGCTGGGCCAACGATTCTTGCAATTGCTGAGGTCATGGACCTGAATGAGATCCTGTAGGAAAAGATCTTTGAAAGAGAAGAGGGCTGAAAACAAACAGTCAGAGCCAGCCAAGGATGGGGAAACGGTCCAGGCAAACCCACTTCCAGGGCAGGCGAGCGTTCCCCGAGGTGCAGGGACAGTCATAACGGTGAAGCTCCTCAGATTTTACAGATGGGCGCTTGGGGCTTCTGTTTGATCGAGATGCATTTGCAGTGAGGTGTGATGCTCCAGATGTAAGGTTTGATTTTGATTCCTCCCGTTTCTTTGAGCTTCGTTTATTTCCTTCTGTGCCTTGCTGAGCATTTCTTCATGGCAAAGCACTCCCTGAACTCTTGGCTCCTACATATTGACAGAACTCTGCTGGAAGGAGACGCCCTCCTGAGCTGATTAGCAGCCCGTGCCCAGGGCTGTGTGTTTGAGGATGTGGGCAGCAGAGGTGGAGAGCTGGGGGTCAGCACGTCTCGGGGAGTGGGCTCCCTGTGGGCCCCAATAGGCCCGGTGCATGGAAATTGAGACCAGTGCTGGGTAAATGGTAGAAGAAAGCTGGGCTTTACTTTGTGTTTATTGATTTATCTGTGTGACCCCATAAATATTCAGTTTACATCCTGTGGACTCTGTTTTACAAAGTCAAAGTAGGAAAGAGACTTCTCTGAGAGCCCTCACTCTTTGCAGGCTTGTGTGTGAGTCCTCCAAGAATGCATCACTAGGAGAATTCCTCCCCTCAGCAAACTGCACGAAAGGATGAGGATGCCTTAACTGCAGGCATCTGCAGAAAGCAGGTTTTATCGACTCGTGGACTGTCGGTGCTGGGAAGGATTTTAGACTTACGGGTCGTCTGGCACCCACGTTCAATTTAAAGATCAGGGAGCAACTCAGAGGGGAGTTCCTGTGAACTCAAGGCAGTGTGAGGGTTCACAGCCCCCTGGGTGAGGGAAGGTGGCAAAGGGATAAAGCTCTAATGTGCCTGAGACATAGAGCTCGCAGCACAGACTGAGAGCCTTAATTTATCAATATTTTTACTGAAGTATAGTCGAGTTACAGTGTTGGGACTTCCCTGGTGGGGAAGTCTTCACTTCAGTGGTTAAGACTTTGCGTTCTAATGCAGGGGCTGTGGGTTTGATCCCTCATTGAGAAGCTAGGATCCCTTATGCCTTGTGGCTCAGAAAACCAAAAACCCCATAAAACATAAGCAGTCTTATAAGCTGCGAGGATACCCTTTAAATTCAATAAAGACTTTTTAAAAAATGGCCACATCCAAAAAGAAAATTCTTTACAGTGTTTCATTCATTGCTCCTGTACAGCAGTGATTCAGTTATATTCAGTTCAGTTCAGTTGCTCAGTCGTGTGTGACTCTTTATGACCCTATGGACTGCAGCACACCAGGCTTCCCTGTCTATCACCAACTCCCAGAGCTTATTCAAACTCATGTCTATCAAGTCAGTGATGCCATTCAACCATCCCATCCTCTGTCGTCCCCTTCTCCTCCTGCCCTCAATCTTTCCCAGCATCAGGGTCTTTTCAAATGAGTCAGCTCTTCGCATCAGGTGGCCAAAGTACTGGAGTTGCAGCTTCAGTATCAGTCCTTATATTCAGGACTGATTTCCTTTAGGATGGACTGGATCATGCATTCTCTTTTTTAATATTCTGAGAGTCTTAATGTATGTTTGGTAACCATTATCTGCCAACACCCTGACGGCTCTTGTGTAAGCAGCCTGGTAATGACTATTCTGTGTTCATATTCACAGACAAAGAGGCAGATTAAGCTGGAATGCTAAAGAAATGCACAGCTAGTTCCCAATACCAATCACTTAAAAACAAACACCAATTCCCCCCCCCCCAAATAAACCCTATTATTATGAGACTGAAAATTAGTATTGGGCAGGGGATGAAATGGTTGGATGGCATCGCTGACTCAATGGACATGAGTGCAGGCAAACTCCAGGAGATGGTGATGGACAGGGAAGCCTGGCATGCTGCAGTCCATGGGGTCGCAGTGTCAGACATGACTTAGCGACTGAACAGCAACAACAGCGATTCATATTCATATACAGTGAGACTATCGCCAGTCAGCTTTGTACATTTGGTTAATTAAAGTAGCCAATCATGAGATCTTCGGATTTAATACCTAATTGTCCTTGACTGATGAGTTGAAATCTAAAACATACTGTTCTTCCAGAAAAGACAGCTCTAAACTGAAAGTCCCTATTTGATAAGATGCTGGAAACGTTTTCCACTGTGTATTTGTCATCCATTGCTGCCTAACAGATTATCTCAAAGCTGAGTGAGCGACTTGAGAGGAAAGATGTGGAAAAAACAAATTTTAGAGACATGTAAGTCTTGTTCAAATAACAACTCTGGTTCTTCAGTTCATAGCGTTTAGGGATTGCCCGTAGTTGCAGAGTTCTGGGGTTTTATTGTGACTAAAACAGTGACACTGATGACCAGCTGTCCATTTATGACGTTGAACAGAGACACACCTGAAAACACCTTGTACTATCTGTGCATTAAATAAGGGCATCATAAAGTGAACTTGTCTTTTCTTTGTTGTCACAACAACATTCATCCGTGACATTCACTGGACTTGGAACTGATGAGTGGTTCTCTCACTGGATCCAGACAGAAACTGGAATTAAAGTCACTTGCAGTGGTAGTTCCACTCCTCCCCTCCAGAAGGCAGTAACTGATGCTCACGAGACAGGAAATCAAAGATGTAACATGGGTGATATTAATGGCACATACTGTATCGTATAAATGATGTCCAGAAGCCATGCACACTGAGTGGGGACTCTGCTCAAATCAGTGGAGGGGATTGTCAGGCAAAGGCCATACCTGTTGCATAAAGGCAGAAGCATGAACTTTGTAAAGTTGCACATAGGAAATCAGAAAAGAAAGAACAAGGCTGTGGGAAATGTTAATAGCAAACAGGAAAAAGGATCATGTCTTTGAGCCACAGGCATGCTCAAAGAAGAAAAATCAATAAGAAGAAAATTACAAAAGCCAGATATATAGAGTCTAGACACAAGCAGATGAACAGACAAAAGAGAAAGCGTGGCGGACTGCTGGTTAGTCAGAAGTGTCAGCACGCCAGTAATCAAGGAGATTCAGATAGAGACAGAAAGGAGGTATTTGGCTTATGAAGTTGGTAAGTGTTTTAAAAACAGATCATTTGAGTACTGATGCAGTAACACTAAAACAGGCACCCTCTCCCAGCACCCGGTGGGGGTGCAGAGGGGATGGACGTGTTCCAGACAGGAGACTGCCTTCAAAAGGCTCAGGGGCCTTGACCCAGAAACTCCACATGTAGAAATCTATCCCAAGTGAATAATATTATGTAGGGTAAAAGGAAATCCATTAAAATTATATTTAAAAATAAGTTTAATAGTAATGGCAGATGTTTGTTTTGCACTTAGGCGCTAGGCACTGTTTCTGTGTGCTTAAATATGTGTGTGTATATGTACATGTGTGTGTGTATATATATATATATATTCACACACATACTTGCATGCATGTATTTGTAAGTGGACCGTTGACCAACACAAGTGTGAATTGCATGGGTCCACTTCTGTGAATTTTTTCCACCAAATACATATGGCAATACTTGGTGACCTGAATTTGATTGAATGTGTGGGTATGGAGAAGTGACTCACTGTTGGCACTTGGACTTTTGACTGGGGGAGGGTTGGCACCCCCAACCCCCACATGTTCTTCAGGGATCGGCTGTATTTACATATATACGTGTGTGTGTGTGTGTGTGTGTGTGTGTGTGTGTGTTTACAGGGTCTCGTTTAATTTTTAGATCCACCACTATAAAGTAGGTGCGATTATTCTCCAGTTCATGGACACAGAGACTGAAGTGGAGAGTTCACTAGGTCACCCAAGGTCATGTACACGCTGAAACGCACAGCTCTCACTGCAACTGTGCTGAGAAAGTGGACGCTAGGGAGAAGCCCCCATAACTTGCTTTTGGAAAAGGGTTTCCTCGGCTTGGTAACGTTTTTGTTTTTGTTTTTGTTTTAATATTTATTTTCTTGCCTGTGTGAGGCCTTAGTTGGGCACGCAGGCTCTTCATTGCAGAGTGCGGGCTCTGGAGCCTGCGGTGGGGGCGGGGCAGGGTGCTCAGTAGTTGAGGTGTGGGCCTAGTTGCCCCGTGGCATGTAGGATGCCAGTTCCCCAAGCAGAGATCAAACCTGTGTCCCCTGCATTGGAAGGCAGACTCCCAACCACTGGACCACCAGGGAAGTCCCAGGATTTTCAGTGTTAAATAACACTTTTAAAACAGAAGTGATGGGTTCTTGCTTGCTTTTTTTGCTTCTAACTACAAACAAAAATGAAGATGTTTTCTTTGTTAATACAAAAGTAGTATATACTCTTTTAGGAGATGCCTTTCCCCCTTGCTTTCCATCTCTTAAAATGCAGAGGTGTTTTCTAAGCTGAGAAAGGCATCAGGCGATGTGAGGTGGATGTGGTCCCCCTTGGGTTTTGCAGGCTGGGTTTAACCACGTGATGTCTGAGCCGAGCTGGGCTGGCTGAGAGTGGACAGAGCAGGAAGGCTGAATAGGCTCCGGGAGGCAGGACCCAGAGGGAACCCAGAGTGACCCCAGGATCCACATCCAGGCTTTGCCTGATCAGGTCACCTTTGCTTCTTTCTAAAATGAACTTGAAAATGTTTCCCCTTCACCTACTGGAGAACTTCTGGAAAGTCATGTGAGGATGTGTGCTTGGTGAACGGACTCGTATTCCTAGAGCAAAGGAGCTCAGTGGATTAAGGAAGCTTTTGGTGAAGACTGCTACACAGAAGGAAGACGTATTTGCCGTATGATGCATAATGTGAAATTCACTTGGGTACTGGTCCATTGAGTTTTCTAAGAAACAGGTGCAATAAATCTTGTATTAATGCTGACTAGAGGGAAAATCAGAGTGTCTGCTGTGAAGTGTGCAGAGCACAGGGAAGTCATTGGCGAAGATTCCGGCTGAATGTTACACGCTTAGACTAAGTGTTCTCCACTTCTGAAAAAGGAAACCAGAAGCTCGCCAGTCATTCTTTATGTTCACATTTTGAAAAGGTAAGTCTACAGTGTCATTTCCATAAGGTCTTAAAGGCAGGTAAACATTTTCTTTTATTAAACACGCTTTCCCGTTCTGTGTGGTTGTGGGCTAGTCTTTTCTTCAGCTGTTTCAGTCTCACAACTCTGAGAGCCGGCTGCGACCCCTGAACCTGTGGGGAGGAAGAGGAGTGAACTGTTGACACACACACACACGGACATATGCGTAGACACAAACTCATACAGACACACACATAGATGAAGACACAGACCCAGATATATGCAGACACACAGACACAAACTCAAGACATGCAGAGGTTCACACACACAGATGTACACATGGAGACACATAGATATATATAGACTCACACACAGACACTCACAGACACACAGACTCACACACACATTTCAGCTTGATATTGATCACTAGCTGTTCTACCAGACAGCTCCACGAGGATCGTGGATCAGCCTGAGACCTCTGGGCCAGTGCTTTCCAAAGTGTGGGTGTCCGACCAGCACCCTCAGCATCGCTCGGGATCTTGTTATAAAGGTGATTCCTCAGGTCCCACCCCAGATCTGCAGGTCAGTCAGGGGAGTGTCTTCCCCTACTGCTTTTTCACATGTTGGTTCTGTTGAGCTCAGGGCAGCCAGAGAAAGAGCAAGATGGATGTCAGGATCGATGTATGGAACCCCTGGGATGGCTTCTTTAGGCCCTGAGAACAGATCTGCTCTTTGGGAAAAGAAGGAACTGTGCAAACAAAATGCCTCCATGTGTGTTAAAGAGCAGAGACATTGCTGCCTCCATGTGTGTTAAAAAGCAGAGACATTACTTTACCAACAAAGGTCCATCTGGTCAAAGCTATGGCTTTTCCAGTGGTTACGTTTGGATGTGAGCTGGACCATAAAGAAGGCTGAGAGTCGAAGAACTGATGCTTTTGAACTGTGGTGCTGGAGAAGACTCTTGAGAGTCTCCTGGACTGCAAGGAGATCCAGCCAGTCCATCCTAAAGGAAATCAGTCCAGAATATTCATTGGAAGGACTGATGCTAAAACTGACACTCCAGTACTTTGGCCACCTGATGGGAAGAACTGACTCGTTAGGAATGACCCTGATTCTGGGAAAGATTGAAGGCAGGAGGAGAAGGGAATGACAGAGGATGAGATGGTGGGATGGCATCACTGACTCATGGACATGAGTTTGAGCAGGCTCCGGGAGATGGTGAAGGACAGGGAAGCTGGTGTGCTGCAGGGGTTGCAAAGAGTCAGATACGGCTGAGCGACTGGACAGCAACAGATGCCTCCATGCAGTGCTCATCGCTGTCACAGCCACGCACCGACAGCTCCAGCCAGCACTGCCTTTCCTGGTCTCGGTGCAAACCAGCTCCTCCCGCCCTAGCCCTTCATCTTTGAAATAAACCCAAATCCCCAGTCTTTATCTGGAATTGTACGTACCATTAATTTTCTCTACTCATTCCAAGTAGATGACAGACTATATAGCAGATACCACCTCAAGCCTGTGGTTGTTATGATTTCTCCTCCAACTGAAATTTCTCCCCACATTTAAATTTCCAATTTAAGATCCTTTGAGATTTCTCCAAGGTTTCTCTTTTTCAAATGGCATCTAACTCTTCTTTTTTGCTGGTTTTTATTTGGTCTTCCTCTTATTTTTTTTTGGAGAATCATTTTATGCATATTATGTCTTGACTGCCATCTGATCGAAAAAAGTTTCACGGAGAAGGCCCCTATTAAATGTGTCTGCGTCATTTTCTGTCACTTCAATGTCTGGCCAGCTATCTACTTATAATCACTGATGGTGTTTACCGTGATGCCCCGTGTGCACGGTCAGCATTTCCTCGCCGTGATTTCTCCAGGTTGCGCTTAGCGTATTCACTCGTGGTCACTCTCCACTCTCCGCGTTTTCTTGGCGCAGTTTCTCTGACTAGAGGCCACAGTCAGGCGGCTTGTGGGAGGTGTTTTGCTCTGGTGCTTCATGGTTTTCTTTTTTTGAACTTTGATTTAAAAATTGAGAAATTTCCTGTGAACGTGACATTTATGGCTTTGAGATGAAAGAAGATGAGGAGTCTTTACTTCTGTACTGTGTCCCCTTGGGGCCATGAGTACCTGTGAGTCATCACCAGTGCACCCGCGACTGTCTTGACTGGAGACAGTTCTCTTTAGGGAACGTCTGTGGTCTGCTGTTGGCTCTGCACCTTACTCGCCATATCTGAGCAACCTGGTACAAGACACCTAACTTTGGTCTCTGATTCCCGTCTGTGAACTGGGGATGTTGGTGGTACCCTGCTCACAGGTCATGAAGATCCGATGTGTCCCTATATTTAAAGTACTTCAGACAAGCCTGACACATAATGGGTGCTCAGGAAGTGTGTGTGTGACGTTACTGTCCTTGCTCTTAGGGCCAGTAGTGATGGCACAAATAGTAGTAGCATTGACCAGAGTTTCTCTTCTAACAAAAGATGGGTCAAGAAAGTCACATTCTTTGTTCCAGCTTTTAATAAAAATGAGACACAGCACATTTTTTTATAAAAAAAGTGGATGATTTTCCTGTACATCTAATGCAAGGTATAGTATTCAGTGTAAAGAGGGCTAGAAGTCAACAACTACTCACTTCTTTAAATTTAGGCTAGAAAAGGAGGTCAGTTTCTTATTTCCTTGAGCCAAATCCTAATACACAATTTGTGTGGTTCGGGTTACTTCTTAAAAGGACTGGGGAGTGCCCACGGGCGTTGAACCACCCTGGAAAGGCTGCTTGAACCGTGATTCAGTCGAAGCAACCACCGAGCTGGAGGCAGCCCTGGGTTTGTTTGATCTTTTCTATTATAATTTTTTTTTTCATTTGGGAATACTTTTAGGTTTTCAGAAAATTTCAAAATTTCAGAAATGGAGAGTTCCTGTATACTTTCCCCCGGTGTTCACATTGGTAACAGCTTACTTTTCTATGCACATTAGGTGAAAAATGAAGAAAGTGTGATTGGTAACTATCACCCAAGCTCCAGACTGCCCTTGGACTCCACCAGCTTTCCCACTGGCACCCCTTTCTGCCCCAGGTTCTGGTCCTGAGCCACGCTGCATCTGGTTGTGAGGGCTCCCCAGTGTCCTCTGATCCATGGCCACCTCCTCTTCTCTGTCTTTCCTGACCTTGGCTCTCTTATTTATATCAATACTGTTACAGGCTGAATCGCGCTTCCCAGACTTATAGGCTGGGGTCCTAACCCTGGACCCTAGCATATGACTGTATTTGGAGACAGGCTCTTTAAAGAGGTGATTACGTTAAAATAATATCATGTGGGTTAGTCACTCCATCGTGTCCAACTCTTTGTGACCCCATGGACTGTAGCCCACCAGGCTCCTCTGTCCATGGGATTCTCCAGGCAGGAGTACTGGAGTGGGTTGCCATTTCCTTCTCCAGGGGATCTTTCCAGCTGAGGGATCAAACCCAGGTCTCCTGCATTGCAGGCAGTTTCTTTGCAGTCTGAGCCACCAGGAAAGCTGTTAGAAGTCATATGTAGGGCACTTAGTCCAACCTAACAGGTGTCTTTATCAGAAGAGACTGGGACACGGATGCACAGAGGGATGGCCGTGCAAAGACAGCCATCTACAAGCCAAGCAGAGAAGCCTCAGAAGGAACCACCCCACCAGCACTTTGATCTCTGACTTCTAGCCTCCAGAACTTCGAGGAAGTAGATTTCTGGTATCCGGGTTGTTCCGTTTGTGTTGTCATGGCAACCTTAGAGAATTAGCACCATACGGACTGATAGAAGCTTGTTTTGTCCTTTTCGTTAAAGTCTAGTTCAGTGTTGTTGTTTTTGTTGTTTATGCTGATGCTCAGATTGTCCAAGCTTTGCCTCTGGCAACTTTTCCATGTTGGTCCCTGTGTTCCTTGGGTGTGTCCCATACTTTTGATATTTGAGCATGTACTCCTATTCAGGTGCTTTGAGATAATCCAGGCTCATCATATATTTTCCTTGCCCTGTCCCTAAAATCAGCCATTTCCCCAAAGAACGCAGCTTCCTTTTATTTTAAAATGACATCTAGAAACCAAAGTCTGTGGTACCCTGTTTTGGTTCTTGACCGGGGGCACCAGCTGGTTCTCTAACAACCGTGACTCACGCCTGACAAACCATTTCTCCAGCTTGGAAGCATGTCCCTCTCCAAGGTACTGATCATGAAAGGCTCTTCTTGTGCTGGGGAAGAGAGGAAAAACATGTAAGAATATCACATTTCAGCATAGCTACCCTCATCCTCTGTTCACATCTGTGATGCTAACAAAGGCAAGAAGCTATATCACTCAGGTGAAATAAATTCAGAATCTTAGAATTTAATGAGTAGGACCTGTCTCTCTGCAAATCCATCCCTTGATAAGGACGAGAGGGCCTCTTTAAAGAGAAAATATAATAAAGCACTGCTGGAAATGTTACGTGTGAACAAAGATCACACGATTTCAGACTTGCCTAACCCCATGTCTTAGTGATGACAGTTCAGGAGATGTGCTTAAGCTGTGGCTTGAAGGGTTGAGTTGAGATGTGTGCATTTCCTGACAGATAAGACTAGTGGATTCTGGAGAAAGCGGTAATGAGATTTACAGAATCTTCCTCTATCTCTGCTAATAAACAGGTGCAGGATGCTTAAATGTCTACTCGGATTACAATGTTTCAGATTCAGTATTTCATTGGATATAAAGGCTTTCTCTCCATCACTGAAGCATACAAGATCTTAAATTCTTTTTGTTCTGTGCACATTTGTTCGATGGTGCTTATCTTTGGTTAATCAATATTGCAATATATTAATGTTATGTCTTCCTAGTACGTTGATCTCTGGAGAGAGAGGTTTAAGAGGCAGTTCTGGCTTTAATTAAACAACCAAATGTTACTTTTCACTTAAGGGTCTTTAATCAACGGATTTAATAGCAGAATGGATTCTGCATTATCACTGCTTTGGATTTTTTTTTTAATTTTTACTGCTAATAAGCATTAAAGTCCCTTAGTGTGAGATATTTTGTTTCTTTCCTTAAGAAAAAAAATAATTTTGGTGTTTCTCCTTGGAGCCCAATTCATTTGCTAGACTAGAAATTATCTAAAAACATTGTTCAACAGTGAAAACCCACTGTCACCGTTCTTTTTACTAAGAAATAAGTGCACATTTGATTCCCTTAGAAAATATGAGCTTTTATAGTTAGCTCTTAGGAACTAAGAAATATGTATCTACAAGAATTGCCTGAAGTACTTTTGACCTGAGAATATCTCCTGCCTCAACCCTGGGGAAAATTCCTATCAAATCAGACACTTCTAGGACTGGATAGATCTTGAACGGTCCTCTACCTTTTGTGAAGCCGCTTCTAGATAACCTTTATAAAGAGCACACTCGATGTTCAGCAGAAATGCCATGAAGAAGGACACGTAACAACATCCCTGAAGTCCATGTCTTTGAAGGCAGTCACCCTGGGGGCTAGGGCTTCAGTGTGCTTTGAGGGGGATCGATTCAGTCCCCCATCACGGCTTTTCCATTACCTCTGTACATCTTTGTCTCTCAGTTTCCAGCAGAGGAAGAGGCGCAGCAGTTTTCCCATCACACATCCTTTGAAGCCTTGCATCTCTGAGCTGCCTGCTCAGGATGACCTGCCTTCCCCACTCGCGGCTTTCCCTGACGCTCTCCTGGTTTCTGCCCCGGCCAGGGTGCTTGCCCGAGCCGATGAAGCATCCCGCACGCTCACAGGGGCAGCCCACTCGGTGGCCCTGATGTGCTCTGTGCCCTAAAACCATGTGCAGCTTGGCCCAGGGTCTCTCAAGACCTCATGACAAACGCCTTCCCAACCTCAGTTTCTGGTCGCTGCTTTAGAACATTCCGACTGGAGTCTGAGAAACATCGGTATCGCCTGAGAGTCTATTAGAAATTCAGACTCTGACCCCACCCAGACTCCTGAATATTAATATCCCTCATTAATATTAATACAAATATTCTATGTGAATATTAATGTCCCTCATGAAAATTTGAGCTTGAGAAACGCTGCTCTAGATTGGCCCTTGGTATAAATAGAAAACAGCTGCCCACCCATCATCCAGCAACTGGAGCTCTCAGTATATTCCCCTTCAGCCTCTTCTCCTTTGTTTAAGTAAATCTAGCCGCACCGTCTTCTCTCCGAGAGCACACTTCGCTAAACAGAGTGTCTGATGTTTCTATGCCTGCTCATTCTTATTCAGGTATTCAGAGGTCACAGATCTGTTTCTGTGGAGCCTGTTGCTTATTGCAGGAATCTTTTGATAGCAAGGAAATATGTGGTGAATCGCGAGGTTGAAATTCAAAGACAGTAAGGTAGCTACTAGTGGTTTATGGTCATTTTTGTTCACCATCTCCACCCTTTATTCATATACCATTTTGATTTTCTACTGAAAAAAATAGAGGATATTATTTTAATCCATTCGCCTGAAGCCACATTTCAAGTAGTTTTAGTTCTGGGCATTTATTTTGTATTAAATACACACAGGGTTTTATAAATAACGGCTTCAGAAAGCAATCCCTTCTCTGTTTAGTATTTTTTCATTGTTTATCATTGGACTTTAGCAGTATGAATAAGGTTATGTGAGTCAAATGCTTTCCTTGCAACTGCTTGAAAAATTCAATAACCAATTATTTAAAATAATTGAAAATTAAGTGAAAATCAAAACAAGTATAAAGCAAGTTTTCTTTTCTCCCACCAATCATGCATGCTAGTGAGACAAATAAAAATAGCCTGCTTTCTCATAAAAAAGTAATGATCTAAAAATCACAAAAATGCTCAGCAGACATGTTCTTTCAGCATTACTGTAGTATAGAGTTTCTTAAGAAGATACCAATGAGAACAATGAAGCATACAATTTGTAAAGTGCCTGGAGTTTTAAGCCATCGTGTCCATCATTTTCATTGAGAGGAAAATGATTCTGAGACATGAGCTCTTCAGACTCCATAGTGGCGCAGCATCTCACGACTGGCCAAAGAGCCATTTTAAAACTTCACCATTCAATATGCCATCATTAATACTGACTTCTGTCGTTTAAGTCAGTAATTCAGGCTAATACGTACTTCACTCAGGAATGTTACTGTTCAGACTAACAGAATTCAGCTACACCTGAAAAAAGTAGAAGGAAGAACCCTTGTATCAGAAAGAAAGGATTTTCAACCTCTTTTGAGTTTCCTTGGCTGGTTATATGGTATAATTTGATTAAAAACAAGAAGGAAACTTTTTCTTTGAATAAAAATTAAACGGCAACTTTACAAGATATGTAGTTTGAATCAGTCAAAGCCTTCCTGTACTCAGTCACCTTTATAAACCCTTTGAAAGTGAAAGTGGTAGATGCTCAGCTGTGTCTGCCTCTTTGAGACCCCGTGGACTGTCGCCCGCCAGGCTGTCCTGTCCATGGACTTTTCCAGGGAAGCACACTGGAGTGGGTAGCCGTTCCCGTCTCTAGGGGATCTTCCAACCCAGGGATCAAACCTTCATCACCTCTCACCTGAGCTCTTCCAGCCAACACAAAAGCTATCTCTGCCCTTCTCCCTCACTCCTCACCCTCTGCCTGAGGGCTCTTGCCAGCACACTGCTGGAGGAGTACCAGTCCTCCTCTGTAGACTCCTGATTTCAGGAGCTCCAGCAACCAAAAGCCTCATTCATGAGGTCTGTTTGGACACCAGTTACGGCCACCGTCACCGTCGTACCAGAACACGTGCTCTGTTGTGAGCAGGGCAGGCCTTTGCCAGTAGCAGTGACAGTCTCCCACGCCAGGATGCCGTGGCAAAGTCTGCAGAAATCTGCTTGCCTCCCAACTCTCTGCCCAAGTTCCCACTGTCTGCACGAAGGCTTCCCAGCCCCGCCACCAGTGGAGATCCAGGTCAGAACAGGCAGCCCCAGCTTACCTGCTGTAATATCCAGCATCTGGAGGATCTTTCACTGCTGTTGCTGTTGTTTGCTTAGTTCTTTTTACTGGATTGTAAATTTGGGTTGACGGAGACTATGTTTTATTCATCTTCTTGTCTCCTGAACCAGCTAGCATTGGAGCCTGTTTACAACAGGTGCTTCATAAATGTTTAACCCATTTATGAATTCTGTGAATGGGTTTCTTGGATTCTTTTAGAGAGTAGATTTGGTGAAAGGAACATGGGAAAGATTAAAGAACACTACATGACAAAATAATAAACGATGCCAAAAGGGGAGGGTGGCAGACATGGTGTCAAGCGCACCTGAGATGCGGTTTTACCCTGAAGCTGTCAGTAGCGTTTAAGGAGCGACTGTGACTCCATAAGGAAGCCATACCTGTCCCCGCTACTTGCTTCTCATGCGTTACCACCTGGTTATATCACTTCTGCCTCCCTCTCAGGAAATTTTATATTAAAGGTTATTTTTTCTGTGATTTTCAGTTGCCTTTATAACTGAGAGGAGCTCCCATAGGAGCATGAGCAGAGGCACACAGCTCTCTATCAGTGTGTTAATGAGCAAGCACTAGAAAGGTGAGCGTCTTGGGTTTGAAGCCAGGTGTGTGCACACCCCTCTGACCAGGAAGGCACAGCGTGGCGGAGCCTGCGAACTCAGCCCCTTGAGGTCAGCATGTCTGCTGTGCTTTAGGCGTGCTGTTTTAAGTTAATGAAAATTACATCCGTAGTTGCAGGCAACAACAAACATTTATCAGTCTTTAGCGTAGTTGTAGAAGTGACTGCTGGGATGTAGGAGACACGAGAAATTCCGGTTTGATCCCTGGGTCGGGAAGATCCCCTGCAGAAGGAAATGGCAACGCACTCCAGTATTCTTGCCTAGAGAATTCCATGGGCAGAGGAGCCTGGGGGGCTACAGTCCATGGGGTTGTAGAGTCAGACATGACTGAGCGATTAAGCCACAGTGACTGCTGGAATGGAATGTGAGAATAAAAGTTTCAAAAAATTAAAAAAAATAATCTTCAGAAAAGCGTATGGCTTCCAGCCAGAGACTTCTGTCCTGATAGTATTTAAAAAAAAAAAATTTGAGATGCCGTGCCTTGTCACTATTTCCTTGAAGGGATGTTGGGCTTGTCTAGATCAATAAATCGGAAGGTTAACCTTTGCAAAATGCCTGCTCACCAGTCGTGTGAGAATGACTACATGCTGGTATTAAATGAAGGGTTGAGATTTATATTTCAGACAGTGGTTGTCCTTTATTTACACATAGTTACCCTTCTAGGACTTACATTCACGCTTGATTCGCTTTTTTAAAAACATATAGCTCCCAGCTTCACCCTGATGTGTTTGCATTTTTCACGCATCTCTTGGCAGCTCAAGAGCCAGGCGGCCTGGGGTAAAGCCAAGTCCTCGCTGAGAATGTTCTTGCCGCCCCCGAGTTGCATGTAGGGTCTCAGGTGGGCTCCCCGGCCCCTACACACCCCTGGTGCTGCTCTGGGCTTGTAGTCCTTTCCTTTTCTCCTCTTGGAAGTGGTTAGAACCAGAAGCAGAAAGGCAACCACGGTCTGTAAAAAAAATGCACACGTTTTGTTCAAGTATAGATGGAGCCTCAGAATTCTCAAACAGTTTCTGTAAAAATTCAGGACATCTGAAACTAGACCAACCAGTATTTGAAGAATGATTCTCCCAGTTACTAGTATGTAATGTCAGACACCTTACCTGACGTCCTTCACCCTCAGTTTCCACATCTGTAAATGGACATTTTTGTTATTTCTGAATCATGTTCAACTCTTTGTGACCCCATGGACTTTAGCCCACCAGGCTCCTCTGTCTTTGGGATTTCCCAGGCAAGAATACTGGAGTGGGTTGTCATTTCCTACTCCAGGGGATCTTCCCAACCCAGGGATCCCACCTGGATCTCCTGCATTGCAGGTACATTCTTTACCACTGAACCACCTGGGAAGCTGGACATAACAAGGTCTGATTTTCAGCAGGACTAGAAGAATTGCAGGCTCAGCCTGGGGACCAGTTTCCTGCAGGACTAGAACCTCACAGCTCATGCAGCTGATGACGCTCTGGGCTGTGTAACTGTCTTAGCTTCACATGTGATTTCCTGTCTTTGAATGTCAGTTTCTACCTTTGTAAAAAGAGGGAATTAAACTGAATTATCTACTCATCAAGTTGTCTAAAGACTTTGTTCCGTATGTGCTGTAAACCAGCACGTTCTAGTGGTGCCCAAAGCTTTGGGCCAATCCATTTGGTTCAATCAAACAAACCATTAGAGAGGAAATGAAACCAACCATTTAATTACAGCACTGGTGTGTATCTTGTCAATTACAGTGGCCCCAGTGCCCAGGGTGTATAGTAGGCACTCATGAAAATTTATTTAATGATTTGAAGTAACTAGTATGAGTCACAGCTCCAGGAAATAGAGGGCATGATTAGATGGAGCGTTTGAAGAGATAAACGAAGTGACGAGTTAGACAGCAGTGGACAGGACTAGGAGAAAGCAGTGGAAGATGGTGGAACATTCTGGGGCTGGAAGGGCGGGAGGACACAGTCACCCTTTGGCCCAGTGAGTAGCTGCTGGACCCCAGCAAGCTGGTGGGCCCACGAGAAGGCTGCGCACTGGGCACGAACTGTGCCCATTAATACCCTGACCTCTCCTCCTGAGTTTCTGATCTCCCAATAGAGCTTCCCACTGGCCAGACCCAACTAAAACCCAGAGCACAAGGAAACCAGGTCCAGGCTGGCCCTCGAGGTCAGGCTTCTGGAACGAAGAGCAGGGAGAGAAAGGAGCCAAGTGGACTGTAGGGTGTGCCCCTTACGGTGCCCATATAAGTGTGTGACTGGGGTCAGCCTAGTGACATGACCTTGAGCTGTCAGAAACTCTATTAATGTCTGCTGACGCCTCCGTCGTGGCTTCCCTGGTGGCTCAGAGGGTGAAGAATCTGCCTGCAGTGCAGGAGACCCAGGTTCGACCCTTGGATCCCTCGGTCAGAAAGATCCCCCTGGAGAAAGGAATGGGGATCCCCCACTCCAGTATTCTTGCCTGGAAAATCCCATGGACTTATAGACCGAGGGGGAGGCCAGGTGGAGAAGAGGGTCCTGCCTACTGACTGGTTGAGGGGAGGTCCTTGTCACCTGTTGTTCTGTATTGGTATCTCTGAATACCTGACTAGAGAATACAGGGGAAATGATTGCAACAAAGCTGTGTTGTCAGAGAACAGTTTTATTGGCAAAGTGCATCTGAGTGATGATTAATGAAATGGAAAATTGTGAGAGCTGCCCCCCCACCACCCCCGTCACCCCCTGCCCCCCCCACCGCCCCGGTCACCCCCTGCCCCCCCACCACCTCCGGCCACCTTAATCAGGCTTTTAAAGTAGTGGCGTTTTGCAACCCAGCTGAGGGTTTTGGTTATATTGTTTAAAGTCAAGAATGTAAAGAACTGTTGCCTGTGGGTTTATTTTCTCTTCCAAAATCGGGGAAGCACATTAGTCAGGTTATTCAAAGCTGCTGATGAAAGGTTCCCATTTCACAAAACTACCTCCAGTGATAGAAAATAATTAAAAATAAGAGTTACATAGAGGAAATAACGGTGTAAAAGAAAACGTGGTGAAAGATCTCTTAGCCTGAGGCTATAGAGACTTTATGGAGTTTGCTTAATGGTCTTTTGTTTTCAGTGTCCTTTTTATGGGAAGAAAACAATCACCCATTTTCCCACTGATGGGGTTGTTGTTGTTTGGTTGCTAAATCTTGTCTGTATCTCTTTTTGACCCCGTGGACTGCAGCTCCCCGGGCTCCTCTGTCCTCCACTATCTCCAGGAGTTGCTCAAATTCGAGTCCCTTGAATCAGTGATGCCATCCAGCCATCACATCCTCTGTTGTCCCCTTCTTCTGCCCTCAATCTTTCCCAGCATCAGGGTCTTTTCCAGTGAGTCAGTTCTTCACATCAGGTGGCCAAAGTATTAGAGCTTCAGCTTCAGCATCAGTCCTTCCAGTGAACACCCAGGACTGATCTCCTTTAGGATGGACTGGTGGGATCTCCTTGCCGTCCAAGGGGCTCTCAAGAGCCTTCTCCAGCACCACAGTTGTGGACACATGTCTAAGTAATTTTTGGGCTTCCCTGGTGGTTCAGTGGTCAAGAACCTGCCTGCAGTGCAGGAGATGGGGGATCGATCCCTGAGTCAGGAAGGTCTCCTGGAGAGGGAAGGTCAGGACACGTGGTTGGAAGGCTTCAGCAGTGTAGGGTCCCTGACAGCCATCACTGCAGACAAAGCAAGAGTGTCATAGGACTGAGGACTTGCTTCTCTGGCTTCTTGGTCATCATGAGGAAGTGCTGAAATGACCCGTAAAACCACTGAGAAATGACCTTTGGAAAAATACCAGCCAGTGGGTTATTTCATTTCTTTTTAAATAGAGCCATAAATCCTCAAAAAAAAAAGTTCATATGACTAGATCATTGAACACAAAACTCTGAGAGAATCATTTGTTTGCTGAACGAGGAGCTGAATATGTTTGTGAAGAAGGTAGCGTGAGATTTTCTGACCCGAAATTACCACTTCCGCTAGTGGCACTCCTTATTCATAGTTCAACACTCTATTTTAATCAGATACTATTTTTGTTGTTGTTGTTGAAAATAAATGTGCACATAAAAAGAGCAACCAAGACCATTCCTATTGAACGTTGTAGGTAATTTTATGCTATAATCCATTTTTACTTGCCGTTTTTTTTTTTCCCCACCTCCCTCCCCTAAATGGAATGTGTAGAGACGCATCTGTTCATTAAATGTCCTTATATTAAGGTCCTTAAATTCAGGGATGCGTGCGTTTGGTATTGTTTTGTACTCATGAAGTAGTTCTGGAAAAGCTTAAGACTGAGGACCTGACGTCGGGTTCCATTCTGCTGCTTGGCCTCTGTGTGACCTTGGGCGCGCTCCTCCACCTCTCTGAGCTCTGGGTTCTTACTCTGCGCTATCGCAAGGGTTACCTGTCTAGCCGGCTAGCCCCCAGCCCCGGGGAGTGCAGGGGCGTTGCGGGCCGGTGGCAAGGCCCCTGCTCTTTGGAGCGGGGTGTGTGTGAGGCTTCCCCAGTCTTCCGCGGCAGGGCCTGCTGTCAGCGGTTCAGCTGGGCCGGGAGTCGTGGCACAGAAGGGAGTCCAGCGTGGTGCTGTCCCTCTGGCTTCTGGAGCACAGGCCGTCCTTTCTGACAGCTCCGAAGCGGAGGCACCTTCAGCCGCCACCCATCACCAGACAGACCCTAGTTCCCGTCTTCCTTCCTAGCTGCTTGGATGCTGGAAGGTTCTTTTCCTGGGGCGGCGGTCAGGCCAAGGGCAGCGAGCTGTGCCCCTCTGCTGCAGACCAGGCTGGGCTGAGGGCCCCCGACTCGATGTGTTTCTCGGGAGCAGACAGCCCTCTGGCCGGGGCCGGCTTGGTGCTGCAGGTCAGCTAGGAGGCTCCAGGCTGCAGAAACGCTGGCTGAACGGTCCCTGTCACTTCCACAAGGATGCCACACGAGGGGGTGTTAGTGTTACCTTCACATGGTAACAGGTGCTGCTCTCGGGGTCTGCGCCACGCTAGGCCTCTTCCTGACACGTCGCGGTCATCCCCACTTCAGTGTCACAAGGTGTGTGTCGTCCCCAACCTCCCGCTGATCATGCTGAACACCAGCTCCATGCGTGGTCCCTGTTAGGAGCGGAGTCTCTGGGAATGTTGAAATCTAACCCCAAGTGACGGCATCTGGAGAAAGGGCCTTTGGGGGGATTAGTGCGCTTGGGGGAAGAGGCCAGGGTGCTGGCCAGCTCCCTTCTATGTCTCTGGACAGGAGGAAGGGGGCCCTGACCCAGAACCCGACCTGGTGGCGCCTGATGTGGACTTTGGCCTCCAGCCATGAGGAACACGTTTCTGTTGTATAAGCCACCTGGCCTGTGCTGCTTTGTGACGGCAACCTTAGCCGACCAGGACAGTCGCTCAGCTAGCAGAGGCAGAGCCGAGCCCAGCCGTGTCTGCATGTCCAAGGCCCACCAGGGTCATCTGAATGCTTCTTTCCCAGGTGGAGATAAGTCTTTCCTATCCAGGAAATAAGTTTTGTGTGTTGAACATCACCATTACTAGGCCCGCATCCTACAATGATGCGTCCTGATGAGGCCCTGTCCCCAAGGGGCTGATTCCAGGAGTGCTCAGTAGGGGAAAAGACACACGTGCCTCATGCAACAGCTACCGCGTGAGAGGAAGACACACAGCCCCTGAGGGCAGGCCCCTCCATGTCTCCCAGAGCCTGCCCAGCGGAGCCCAGGACCGCCTCCAGCCCCCTCAGCCCTGCCCCGCAGGTGCA
Source organism: Antilocapra americana (assembly GCA_007570785.1). Lineage (NCBI taxonomy): Eukaryota > Metazoa > Chordata > Mammalia > Artiodactyla > Antilocapridae > Antilocapra > Antilocapra americana. Next base: position 205,552 of record ML661912.1, on the reverse strand, counting down.
CGCTGGGCCCAGGGCGACCGTGACCTGATCTCTGTCCAGGCTGGAAAGCAGGACTCATCCAGTCCACACCCTTGGCCTCACCACCCTTCCCTGGACAGAAACAGGAGGTGAGAATAGACAGGTGCTCTCCATAAAGTAGTTTCTATTGCCCAGATCATTCAAAGGAGGGAATAGCGAATCAGGGAAGCCGGCTCATCCATCTGGAAGGCAGATATTCACTTAGGGTCTATAGAAAACTCTGTACGGGGAACTGTGGCTGGGCGTTCCCCAGGGGAGCTTCACAATTTAATGGAAAAGAGACCACTCAGTCCAGGCTGAGGCCGAGAGCTCATCGAGTGTAGCCAGAAAGAAACACTGCCTCCTCTTGCTGCGGGTGGGGTCGACTTCTAGGGCGTTCAGGGTCACGCAGGAAACCTAGAACAGCTCACTGGTTCCGGACTCTTTGCAGAGGCATGGGCTGGGTTAAGGGAGCAAGCAGAGAGGTGAGCCCTAGGGAAGAGCAGCTCCTGAAACTATTACTACCCTCAACTAAGCCTCAGAGGCCAAGGGTGGACCCCCATGGGCTACCCTCCATGGGACGTATTCGTGAGAGGAAACTGCTCTTGCCAGGAAACCTGGGTGTAGCAGGGAGAGATCAGACAGGTAACCCCTGGCCGATTGGTTTTGTTTTTAAGTATAGTTGATTTACGATGTTATGTTAGTTTCAGGTGTACAGCGGAGTGGTTCAGTTATATACGTATTCCTTTTCAGATTCTTTTCCATGATAGGTTATTACCAAATGTTGAGTATAGTTCCCTGTGCTACGCAGTCGGCCCTTGTTGGTTATCTGTAAATATAGTGGTATGTATATATTAATCTCAAGCTGCTGATTTATTGCTCTCCCCCTTCCCCCTTTGGTGACCATAAGTTTCTTTTCTACGTCTGTGAGTCTACTTCTGTTTGGTAAATGAGTTCATTTTTATCATTTTTAAAAAAGCTTTCGCATATAAAGGGTTTGTAATAAATGATCTCACTGTATTATCTCACATGTAGCAGTTTGTCTTTGTCTGACTTCATTTAGTACAATGATCTCTACGTCCATCCGTGTTGGTGCAAGGGGCATTATTTCGTTCTTTTTAATCTGTTGACGAATCTGAAGCCATGAGCAAAGATGGGCAAGGATGAAGCTTGCGGTTCAGAGGGCAGCCTTCCAAGACACGGAGCAGGGTGGAGAAGGGGGCAGAATGAAGGTGGGAAGGGACAAAAGGGCCTTGAACTCTTCCTTTGGAAGATGAGAAGGACAAAGCACACTGGAGAGGAGGTAGCCTTGCCTCGGTGGGACTGAGACCCCGTAAAAGTCTGACCCCTGTCTCCTGAAGGCTGCCTGAACCAGTTTTGAGGAGCTTTTAGATCAGCTCTGAGGAAACTTGCCAAACCAGTTTACCTTGCTAACCCAATTTCTATGCTGGAAGCTCTTCTGAATAGTGGTTCTCATGCCTTGGTCATTGTAAACATCACCCGTGTGGATAGTAGAACAACTGCTCTCTGCCCCAACCCTCAGAGACTTCCCTTCAGGAGGGTTCAGAGGGCCCAAGAATCTGCATGTTGACATCACGTCCAGGGGTGCTAAGCAGTTCTGTAGCAGCTCTTTGAGAAATACACTCAGTTGTTTCAAGTAGTCTTCCTCATCATGTCAACTTGTTTCTGTCATTTGTTTCTGTCCTAGGGACTAAATCATTATTATTTCTTTTGTCCAAACATCTTTGGATGGCTATATTTAGAGACTAATTAAGTTCTGGCCTGGGCCATTTTTTTCCTTCAGATAAGTAGACTAATTATCTTGACATTTCCTTGTAGATCCAATTTTCCAGCAAAACATTCACTGTTTGTTTCCCTGTAAGCTCCCCGAAAGGTCTCTTCATCTGTTACATAACATCCAAAGTAAAACAAATGTTTCTGGTTTTGCTTTCACGTTGTATATGTCATGGTTAAACCCAGGCCTCGTGGGTCTCCTGAATATGTAAGAAATTGTGGTTATTTTTGAAAAAATCAGTTTTACCTATAACAACAATAATGGTATCCTTAACTTTTAAGGGCAATCTTTAAAAAATTTGATTCATAAAAAAATGACTTGAAATGAATTGATCAAATTAAAGTGAAAATGAACAATGTGAATTCAGTTTACATTATAAGCTCACCAGGGTTGTTCTTGATGCATGTAGCTTGAGGTTTCTAAAATTTTGTCACTTCAAGTGTAGAATTTGTTTTAATATTTTCAGGTAGAAATTGTTTGGGAACACAGCATGTAAATAGCTGCTGAAATGTTGCAGAAACCAGTTATCAAGAAACTAAGCACCATACTCAGAGAGTTGGAGAACTCACATTTATTACGCTGGGGGGCCCAGAGAAGTTAACACTCTAAGTGCTGAGCCCCAAACAAAGAGGTTATGGAGTTTTTATAGACAGACGGTGGTGGGCAACAGTAGCTGCTAACAGGCTGGTTTAAACCAAGGAGTTTTGCGAGCACACAGGAAACAGTGGTCAAGGTGGGGAGGGGATGCCTGACCTTTACATGGACAGGCATGATGAAGCAGGTTTGCAGGGGCTGGGCGACCGCAAAGAGCAGGACAAGGCTGAGTGAGATAAGCTCCAGCTCCTAGTATCGTGAGTCCCCGCTTTCTGAGACTACGCGACCTGCGTGATCCAGACCTTCTTGCAAGGGGCAAGCTGAGTTACAGAGGCAGAAGGCCCAGGAGGTGATGTAAAATTTTAACTTTTCCTCTTCATTAAAAGCAAACAGACAAAACCCAGCAAGCAGAAACAATAACCTGTGTTTCCCTCTGTGTTACTCATGCGGAGGCGTAGTTTTGCATCCAGAGGCAGGGACATCCTCAGGTCACCGGCTGCATCTCCTGCTTGCCCCACCTGGGGACCCTTCCAGCGGGCTCTTCTGTCCTTGGTCTTTCGTGTCAGGAAGTGCTTCTCACCCTCCCAGAGCCTGAGGTTTTCTTCTGTTTTTCCCTTCGGCACACTTTTAAGTGTTTTTCTTCATATTTCTTCTTGACCTTTTGCTTGAGCTGCTCCTTGTGCTGGGCTGGGTGTTACTGAGACGATTCCGTTTTCTAATCAAGGTGCTTCATCATCTGCTCAGCGAGCCCAGTGGATCCCCTCTGGGTGTTTGCTTCTCTCCAGCACATCTGAACCGTGCTTCTTGGACTCTGAAACTTCTTCATTGTTGCTTTCGTGCTCATGGCTGTGCCAGAGGCAGAGAATTTCATTAAAATCCGGGATTCAGTACAAATAGATTTCTTTACAAAACAGACAAAGAAAACAAATTTATGGTCACCAAAGGGGAAGGGGGAAGGGATAAATCAGGAATTTTAGATTAACGGATACAACACTCAGTTCTGTTCAGTTTAGTTGCTCAGTCGTGTTCAACTCTTTGCGACCCCATGGACCACAGCACGCCAGCCTTCCCTGTCTGTCACCGACTCCTGGAGCTTGCTCAAACTCATGTCCATTGAGTCAGTGATGCCATCCAACCATCTCATCCTCTGTCATCCCCTTCTCCTCCTGCCTTCAATCTTTCCCAGCTTCAGAGTCTTTTCCAAAGAGTCAGTTCTTTGCATCAGGTAGCCAAAGTATTGGAGCTTCAGCTTCAGCATCAGTCCTTCCAATGAATATCCAAGACTACTGAATACACACTACTATATATAAAATAGGTAACCAATGAGTCCTACTGTACAGCACATGGACCTATACTCAATATCTTGCAGTAGCCTTTGAGGGAAAAGAGCTTTCCTGGTGGTTCAGGTAGTAAAGAGTCTGCCTGCAATTCAGGAGACCCAGGTTCAATTCCTGGGTTGGGAAGATCCCCTGGAGGAGGGCATGGCAACCCGCTCCAGTAGTCTTGCCCGGCGAATCCCCATGGACAGAGGAGCCTGGTGGGCTGCAGTCCGTGGGGCTGCAAAGAGTCGGACATGACTGAGCGACTAAGCAGCAGCAGCATGAGGGAAAAAGACTGAAAAAGTATGGATATGTGTGTGTGTGTATAACTGAATCACTCTGCGGTACATCTGAAACTCACAGAATATTGTAAGTCAGCTATACTTCGATTATAAAAAAGAAAATCATTCTGAATATAGCAGTGTGTACGTGATCTTCCCAAAGTCCCTAACTATCCCTTCCCCCCCAGTAAATATAAGTTTATTTTCTAAGTCTGTGAGTCTCTTTCTGTTTTGTAAGTAAGTTCATTTGCATGATTTCTTTTTAGATTCCACATGTAAGGGATGTCATACACCTTCTTTATCCACTCCTCTGTCAATGGGCGTTTACGTCATTTCTGTGTCTTGACGGCTGTAGACAGTGCTGCAGTGAACACTGGAGTGCATACATCCTTTTGTAGTGTGTTTGTCTCTGGATATAAGCCCAGGAATGGGGTTGCAGGATCCTATGGTAGCTCTGTTTTTAGTTTTTAAAAAAATTCCCTTACCATTCACCATAGTGGCTGTTCCACTTTACATTCCCACCAAGAGTGTAGGAGGGTACCCTTCTCTCCGCACCCTCTTCATTGTTTGCTGTTTGTATTTTTTGATGAGAGCCATTCTGACTGATGTGAGCTGATATCTTGTAGTTTTGATTTGCATTTCTCTAATAACTAGCAATGTTGAACATCTTTTCATATGCCTGTTGACCTTCTGAACGTCCTGTTTGGAGAAATGTCTGTTCAGGCCTTCTGACTGCTCTCAGCAAATGGAACGCAGCTCAATGTCATGTGTCAGGCTGGATGGGAAGGGGGTGTGGGTGAGTTTTGTACTTAGTTGCTCAGTTGTGTCCAACTCTCTGTGACTGCATGGACTGTAGCCTGCCAGTCTCTTTTGTCCATGGGATTCTCTAGGCCAGAATACTGGAGTGGGTAGCCATGCCCTCCTCCAGAGGATCTTCCCAACCCAGGGGTTGAACCCAGGTCTCCCACATTTCAGGTGCCTTTTTTACCTTCTGAGCCATCAGGGAAGCCTCTGGGGGGAAATGGATGCGTGTGTGTGTATATATATGACTGAATCCCTTCAAAGTTCACCTGAAACTACCACAGCATTGCTAATTGGCTATACCTCAATTCAAAATAACAAGTTTAAAGTTTGGACAAAATAAAAAATAAGATTAGCATATGAGTGGAAAAAAGATTGACATCTACTAAAGTATGTGTCAATAGATGGTACACTTTTTATGTAGAAATATTTGAAGAACTTTCAGTGTCCTTTTCATTTAAATAAACTGTTAAAATTTTTTGGAAAAACAAAATCAATCACTCAATCCATGCTGGATTCAGGGGGCCTTGACTGTGTGAGGGAGGTGTTGGGGGGCCTTGTGGGAGCAGCACAGGCGGGAAGAGCAGGGGTCCCATCACCCCCTGAGTGATCCTGTGACTCCCTCCCGTGGACCCTGGAGGGCAGGCCCTACTCCGCTGACTTCATTGGTGGAGATTTCCCTTCTCAGCCCTGTCGCCAGCTCAGTGACCTAGGACCACACACAGCAGTGCTCTCTGATTTGGTCCACTCAGCTTCCTGGGGCGATAATTGGCCAATTATTGCCTTTGTTGTGCCGTCTCTGAAGGACTCACCAAGATCGAAGTGTAAGGAAATGAGCCAGGAGAGCAGAAATAGGGGTGTGCCTGCAACAGGCCGATGTGATGGACACTGATGGATATGTGTCAGTCACTAAATGTTATTTAAAACTTGTTCTTGCCATCTTAAAAGTCATTTGTTGTCCTCCCTAATGTGAAAAATACAAGGATTAGAAAGCTGTTTTGACTATCCTGAGATGCACACACTACTGATTCTGTAATTTGTTGCTATCTTCTACTTATAGTAAATGGTCCATGGTACATGAAAGAAAATCTATGTCAGTGCTGTTCATGGTGAATAAATATTAGGAAGAAAATACATTTAGATAGTAGACTGGAGCCCTGTAACGAAAGGGCCTGTGGTTGAGTTTGTGTGGTTTATTTTCTCTCAATAATTGTAATAGGGGGAACTAAGATGGCGGAGGAATAGGACGGGGAAACCACTCTCTCCCCAATAAATACACCAAAAGAACTTTTAAAGACCGCGCAAACTCCATAAAACAGGATCTAAATGCTGGCAGAGGACATCGGGCATCTGAAGGGACGGCCCATTGCTGACGAGAGGAGGGTGTCCCTCACTGTGAAGAAACTTCTCATCACTAAACTAGAGGTTCTGCCACCATCAGTGCAGAGATAAAAGAGCCCTGAGGCTACTGGAAGATAGGAGGCTAAACCCAGACCCTGAGAATTCCAGAAAACTCCTGGATCCAAGGGTTAATTAATCGATAGGAACTCATCAACCTCCTCCATACCAAAACTGAAATTAATCAACCCCCAAGGGCCAACAAGCTCCAGAGTAAGATATACCAAGCAAATTCACCAGCAACGTAGGAACACTGCCAGGAGCTTCAATACACAGGTTGCCCAAGGTCAAACCAAGTCCACCGACACCTCAAATCTCTTTACTGGACACTCCATTGTTAGTTACAGTGAGGAAACCCAGATCCACCCACCAGAACAACACACAAGCTTTCCCATCCAGGAAACTTCAACAAACCACACATCTAACCCCTCCCATAGTGAGGAACCCCCACAATAAAGGGGCAACACAGCAAGATAAACAAGATGAAAAAGCAGAGAAATACCCAGCAAGTAAAGGAACAGGATAAATACCCCCTAGACCAAACAAAAGACGAAGAGATAGGATGTCTACCTGACAAAGAATTCCGAATAAGGATAGTGAATATGATCCAAAACCTGGAAAATAAGTTGGAGCTGCAGTTCAATAACTTGCAGGCAAGGATTGAGAAGATGCAGGTAAGCTTTAACAAGGACTTAGAAGAAATGAAAAAGAGTCAAAATACAATAAATAATGCAATAAATGAGATCAAAAACACCCTGGAGGGAACCAACAGTAGAATAACAGAGATAGAAGACAGGATAAGTGAGGTAGAAGAGAGAATGGCAGAAATAAATGAAACAGAAAGGAAAAATGAAAAAAGAATTAAAAGAAATGAGGACAATCTTAGAGACCTCTGGGACAATATTAAACGCACCAATATTCGAATCATAGGAGTCCCAGAAGAAGAAGACAAAAAGAAAGACCATCAGAAAATTCTTGAAGAGATAATTGTTGAAAATTTCCCTAAATTGGGGAAGCAAATAGCCACTCAGGTCCAAGAAACACAGAGAGTCCCAAATAGAATGAACCCCAAACGGAACACCCCAAGACACATATTAATCAAACTAACAAATATCAAATACAAAGACCAAATATTAAAAGCAGCAAGGGAGAAGCAAAAAATAACTCACAAGGGGAATCCCATAAGGATAACAGCTGATCTCTCAATAGAAACGCTTCAGGCCAGAAGGGAATAGCAGAGCATTCTTAAAGTCATGGAAGAAAACAATCTACAACCCTGATTACTGTACCCAGCAAGGATCTCATTCAAATTTGAAGGAGAATTCAAAATTTTCTCAGACAAGCAGAAACTGAGAGAATTCAGTAACACCAAACCAGCCCTCCAACGAATGCTAAAGGAACTTGCCTAGATAGGAAACACGGATGGGATAGATAATCTGGAACCCAAAACAATAAAATAAATGACAGCGGGATCATACTTATCAATAATTACCTTAAATGTAAACGGGCTGAATGCCCCAACCAAAAGACAAAGATTGGCCAATTGGATACAGAAACAAGATCCCTATATATGTTGTCTACAAGAGACCCACCTCACACCTAGGGACACATATAGACTGAAAGTTAAAGGCTGGAAAAAGATATTCCATGCGAATAAAGACCAAAAGAAAGCAGGAGTGGCAATACTCATATCAGATAAAGTAGACTTTAAAATAAAGGCAGTGAAAAGAGATAAAGATGGACATTACATAATGATCAAAGGATCAATCGAGGAAGAAGAAATAACAATTATAAATATTTATGCACCTAACATAGGAGCTCCACAATATGTAAGGCAAATGCTAACAAATATGAAAGGGGAAATCAACAACAACACAATAATAGCAGGAGACTTTAATACACCACTCACACCAATGGATAGATCAACTAGACAGAAAAGTAACAAGGAAATTCAAACTTTAAATGATACAATAGACCAACTAGACCTAATTGATATCTATAGGTCATTCCACCCCAAAACAAGGAATTTCACCTTTTTCTCAAGTGCACACGGGACCTTCTCCAGGATAGATCACATCCTGGGCCATAAATCTAACCTTGATAAATTCAAAAATATTGAAATCATCCCAAGCATCTTTTCTGACCACAATGCAGTGAGATTAGATATCAACTACAGGAGAAAACCTCTCAAAACTTCCAACATATGGAGGCTCAACAACACACTGCTGAATAACCAACAAATCGCAGAAGAAATCAAAACTGAAATTCAGTTATGCATGGAAACGAATGAAAATGAAAACACAACAGCCCAAAACCTATGGGACACTGTGAAAGCAATGCTAAGGGAAAAGTTCATAGCAATACAAGCTCACCTCAGGAAACAAGAAAAAAATCAAATAAATGACCTTACTTTACACCTAAAGCAACTAGAAAAGGAAGAGATGCAGAAGCCCAGGTCTAGTAGAAGGAAAGAAATCTTAAAGATCAGGGCAGAAATAAATGCAAAGGAAACAAAAGTGACCATAGCAAAAATCAACCAAGCCAAAAGCTGGTTCTTTGAGAAGATAAATAAAATAGACAAACCATTAGCCAGACTCATCAAGAAACAAAGGGAGAAGAACCAAATCAACAGAATTAGAAATGAAAACGGAGAGATCACAACAGAAAACACAGAAATACAAAGGATCATAAGAGACTATTATCAGCAACTATATGCAAATAAACTGGACAACCTGGATGAAATGGACAAATTCCTAGAAAAGTACAACTTTCCAAGACTAAACCAGGAAGAGATAGATAATATTAATAGACCCATCACAAGCACGGAAATTGAAACCGTAATCAGAAATCTTCCAAAAAACAAAAGCCCAGGACCAGATGGCTTCACAGCTGAATTCTACCAAAAATTTAGAGAAGAGCTAACACCTATTCTACTCAAACTCTTCCAGAAAATTGCAGAGGAAGGTAAACTTCCAAACTCATTCTATGAGGCCACCATCACCCTAATTCCAAAACCTGACAAAGATGCCACAAAAAAAGAAAACTACAGGCCAATATCACTGATGAACTTAGATGCAAAAATCCTCAACAAAATTCTAGCAAATAGAATCCAACAACACATCAAAAAGATCATACATCATGATCAAGTAGGCTTTATCCCAGGGATGCAAGGATTCTTCAATATTCGTAAATCGATCAATGTAATACACCACATTAACAAATTGAAAAATAAAAATCACATGATTATCTCAATAGATGCAGAGAAAGCCTTTGACAAAATTCAACATCCATTTATGATAAAAACCCTCCAAAAAGTAGGAATAGAAGGAACATACCTCAACATAATAAAAGCTATATATGACAAACCCACAGCAAACATTATCCTCAATGGTGAAAAGCTGGAAGCATTCCCCCTGAAATCAGGAACAAGACAAGGGTGCCCACTCTCACCACTACTTTTCAACATAGTCTTGGAAGTCTTGGCCACAGCAATCAGAGCAGATAAAGAAATCAAAGGAATCCAGATTGGAAAAGAAGAAGTAAAACTCTCTCTATTTGCAGATGACATGATCCTCTATATTGAAAACCCTAAAGACTCTACGAGAAAATTACTAGAGCTAATCAGTGAATATAGCAAAGTTTCAGGATACAAAATCAACACACAGAAATCCCTGGCATTCCTATACACTAACAGTGAGAAATCAGAAAGAGAAATTAAGGAAACAAT